>VZTB01016567.1:488379-541244 GCA_013397245.1 Thryothorus ludovicianus
ACCAAACCATACCACAAATAAAACAAACAAAAAAAAGTCATCCAAAAAAACCCCCAAACCCCACCAAGAAAACCAAATAGAAAGCAACTGCCCTGCTCCTGGAGTTATGGAGGCAAGCCACATAGCAAGCCACATACTTTCATCCTGAAATCAAGAAAAAGAAGCAAGGGAGTCTACAAAAGAGAATGTGTAAAGTGAGCACTGAGGCCAGCTCAAGACTGGTTGAGAGGAAACCACACTAATCTGGGTGTCTGTATTACAACCAGGTATATTATTGAATTTAAACAAAAATAAAAGTTTAGCTCTCTAAATGCTTCACTGTATGAGCCCTGGTAAAGCACAGTTTAGCACTCACCATCAGTTAGATATTGGGTTTTACAGTAGTCTGAGTTTCTGGATGCTGTAGAAAAGAGCCCTCAGACAATGCCTGGAACAGGGGAAAGCCAACAGGCCTGGAAGACCTAATGCTTCTGCAAGATTTAAGTGTCCTCTACAAATAGAAATACATGTGGTGAATAGATAAACTGCCACTAAACAGGACCTAAGACATCTCTTCTGGCCCACCACTACCTCAAATACCTCTTGCAGAGATGTTGACACTCACATTTCAGTATTATCCATTGAGACAAATCGAATGCCAGTATTATTTAGCAAGAAAAGTACATGAAGAATCTCATCCTTCCCTCACTGAATTCCAGAGGAATCTTGTTCTGGTTTGAGAAGCAAAACCAGTGAGATACTCCAAGTCAGAAATACAATTTATTAGGAAAAGGGAAAATAAAACTTAAAGGAAACAAAATACATGCAATAAGGAAAAAAGAAAATCACTGACAGAGTCAGAATCCAACCTGACACTCTGTTGGTCAGGGTGTTGGCAGCAGTCCAGTTGCAATGGTGGCTGCAGTGCTCCTGGAGTGGCAGATGTGGCTCTGTTGAAGCAGTGATCCTGGAGAAAGGTGCAGCCCTCTGCTGAAGGTCCAGTGGTGATGGATGGGCCTGGTCATCCTCTGGGAGTCCAGTGGAAAAGGCTGACTTGGTGTCCCAAGTCTCAGGCTTTTATCCAGGTAGAGGAGCTTGGTTCCCCCCTTGGATGGAGCATTTCCCAATGGGATGATGGAAGTTTATCAGTGGACTCAATGGCCCATGAGCAGAAGACCTATCCCTGGAGGGAGGATGGGTCCTGGAGGAGATAAGGAAACTGCTCTTGAGGGTTTTTTATCAGCTGGCTTATCAACAGAAGATCACATCACTAATCCCCAGCCCAGTTCTATCGGATGGTAATAGAATAACACACCCATGATTATATTTTACACTGCAACCCATGACAGTGCTTTTAGCAGGGGCTGAGCTGAACCCAAAGCATTGGGTTGCATTGCTTTGTGTTCATTAGGAGAAACAGAGCTAATAAGGGCTGGATTGATTTGATGAGTGGGGGGGAAGGCAGGAGCAGATCCTCTTTCAGCATGGATTCCCCCTTCATTTTTGAGGTGTTTATATGCAGCCAAAGAGAGTCAAGAGGTCTCTAATGACTTTCTAATCACAGCAGTCATTGACCCTCTGTGAGTGGTATGAAATCTAATACAAAGCTTGACTCAAGACAATCCAGACCAGAGTTTTGTAACAACTAATGAAATGAAATTGTTATTCTTTCTTAAAACAACGTACTTTTATGGAATAAATGAGAAGTAAAACATGGTTACTCTCAACAATTCAGTAACCCCTTCCCTCTCCAGGACCCAGATGATTGCTCCAGGCTATGAAATGCACCCGAAAAAACTTTTGAGGATTTAATCTAGAAAAAATTAATGGTCTGAAACAGCACCCTCAGCCTGGACCCCACCAGTGCTTCCTTCTTCCTCTTACTTAGTCAAAATCCACATCTATTATAATTGTTCTCCCAGTCTGTTTTGATAGGCATACATTCTGGGTCTTGGAAAGACAAGTGTTAAGAGTGAACAGTAACTTCTAACAGGACTACTGACTAGTAATGTATTGGGAGCAAAGTCTTTTAACACTAGATAGCTGCATTACTAAGGTTAGGCTTCCTCCGTTGTTTGTGATAAATGCTCTTTGCCCTCTTCTTGTCTTAGTAGTCACAGTTTGTGCATCACTGATGAATAGTTAAATCCACTTTTTGCTTTCTACAAAATCAATTCACACATCTCTGCGTGAGCAGATGGAGGTTTTGTTACCTGAGGGTGTACAGCTGCAGAGAGAAGCAAGTGAGCAGCACAGAGACACCCACGCTTACGCCCACAGACTTAAGTGTTATGTGCCTAAGGGGCAAATAGGAGATCCACTTCCTGCTCAGCTATCATACCTTTCCTTCCCTTCCTCTATTAACATATTGTTTTCTATTCCCTGCCCTGGAATAGGAAACTACTTGCTTTACCCTCTCAGGGCTTGATTAGGTAACTGCTAATATCAAGCCTTTGCACAATCAAACCAGCTGGGAGCATGGCTCTCTTTGGATCAGGTCGTGGTATTAATCCTGCAGCAGTGAAGCTGACCTGCCAGTGTGCACTCAGTGTTTATGGCAGCTGGAGCTGGGCATCCCACCTTCCCTTCACCCTTGGGTGTGCTCCTCAGTGTTACCCCTTTTGCACTGTGCAAACCTTGCATGGTTACAAGATACTCTGCTTGCAAGTGCTGTATTGAAAGCATTGGCTCCATGCACCTCTGGCATCTGCCCTCTGAAGTATCTTCCAGTTCTTTTTTATTGGAAGATATGTTATCTGCCATCTTCTGGACCTCTCTGTATCACAGGAGACACTTCCCAGGTAGGTGGTCTGGCTAAACTGTGGACAAGAATTAATTCCTACCTATTGCAAAACATGATCCAGTGTGTGCCCAGGTGGCCAAGAAGGCCGATGGCATCCTGGCCTGGATCAGCAGTGGTGTGGTCAGCAGGAGCAGGGCAGTGACCGTCCCCCTGTCCTGGGCACTGAGGAGGCCACAGCTCCAATGCTGTGCTCAGTTCTGGCCCTCATGGCAAGAAAGACCCTGAGGGGCTGGAGCGTGTCCAGAGAAGGGCAGCGGGGCTGGGGAAGGGTCTGGGGCACAAGGGGCTGTGAGGAGCAGCTGAGGGAGCTGGGGGTGCTCAGCCTGGAGAAAAGGAGGCTCAGGGGGAATCTCATCCCTCTCTACAGCTCCTGAAAGGAGGGTCCAGCCAGGGGGAGTATTGGCCTCTTCTGCCAGGTAACAAGTGACAGAGCAAGAGGAACTGGCCTCAAGTTGCCACATGGGTGGTTTAGATTTTATTAGGAAAAATTTCTTCACTGAAAGGATTGGAACAGGCTGCCCAGGGAAGTGGTGGAGTTATACCTGGAGGTGTTTAAAAATGTCTAGATATGTCACCAGGGGTTGGAGTGATATGGTTTAGTGGTGAACACAGCAGTGCTGGGTTAACAGTTGGACTCAGTGACCTTAGAGGTCTTTTCCAACCTAAATGATTCTCTAACTGTAACTCTTCCCTGCAAGAGGAGGCCAGGGGTGCAAGTCAGTATATTCTTTGGTTTGATTTGATAATATTAACAAGATCAGTACTTTGCTCATAGGACCTAAGCAACCATCTGACACCTAATAGACTGCTCAGACTGGATGACATTGACTTGTGTCAACCCTGGATAATAGAAGTATCTCTTAATCCAGCAGGAACAGCCAGAGAACCACACTCTGATCCTATGCAGAGCTCCTATGGGGCTTGTTATGCTTTTGGAGAGAAGCATCAATCTGTGCTAGGTCAGACAAGAAACTCGTTATTCCAGGAACCATTAGAGGGATGTTGCTTCATTAGCTTGAGCTAAAGTTCAGTTTTTCCACCTCGACACGTTGACAAGGGTTGAAGCTGTTGATGATTACCTGGGCAATAAGGGCACGAGAACCTTGCTAGTTTTTGTTGTTTTCTATGTGCAATCCTCCTGGTAATAAGAAGTTACTGACTCTGTGACAATTATTTTCTGAGGTTTGCCAGCACATGGCTTGGGTATGACCCACCTGGGAGAATGGAAAGTGCTGGGGAAATGTCAGCCAAGGAGTAATGGAGGAGTGTGTGTGGTATACAAGGCGAGCAGGATGCACGGGATACCCTGAGCCTGCTTGCTCCCCATCCCCAGAGGCATGACTGTGTGCCTTTGCCTGCTTACTGTCCCCCAAGCCTTTTGACTTGGAAGAAAAAGAAGGTCTTGCCCCATGAGTGCTCTCAAGAAATACAGTCTATTTAACTTGGTTGAAGGGAAAAGTGAAGGGAAAAGCAGAGCTCTATTCAAATTCAAGGAAACTGGTGACAGACAAGTCGCAGTGAGTTAGAAAATGCTGTTGGGCCCCAAGTGCTTACAGTGGGGTTGGCAGGACTCAGAGATCACATCCAGTTAGAACTGGGCTGGACACAGCTGGAGACAGATGTAGGGCACAGAGCTTTCTGTATCCAGAAACAAATGCTTTTGAGCATGACTGACCCCACCATCAGTTTTCACTTGGTTAGCAGTGGTATTCAGAAAGGGACTTTCAGTGATTAATGGCCAAGGCTGGTGCTTCTGGCTTTACTATACTAACCAGGCATAACAGAGCTAGTTTAGAAATGTCAAGGAAATACATGTTATTTTGGGCAGAAAACTGCAAAATTAAAACATGACTGTGTACTACCAACTAACCTTAAAATCCCTTCTTCGGCAGAAATTCATACAATTACCAATTTAAAAATGCAGTGGGCAAGGGCACAAAAAGCCCATCCTAGTTTCATTAATAAGAGATTGATTCTAAAATCCATTTATTTGGGCTGCTTTCCTTCCCTTACAACAGTCCTCTGTTCTTCAATCCATAACCACTCAGCTCAGACCTAAGTTATCTTAATTGTTCAAGCTATAAATTTCATAAACATCTTTGGTACTTTAGCAGGTTGATGTCTGTAAAATAACCATAATCTCAGCAAGAAATACTGCCAATCCCACCTACAAATCTGACCTTGGATTTGGGTTGCCAATCTCATTAGTGCACATCTTGTCCAAAACACATCACAGAACACATGCAGGAGGTGATGAGTTTTCTGACCAACTTTCTGAGTGCACAACAGAGACAAAAATTGCAGCCATCTGTCTTCAGCATCCCCAGCACCCAGCCTGAGGGACTCCATGACATATGTGGTACCCATCGAGCCCTGTCCCCATGGAGGAGGAAAATTTGTTCTTCTGAAATCAGACCCAGTGCCCATCAGGTCTGCATGTCTGTCACATTCTCTGCTCGGTTTTTCGTATTCCCTTTCTGTTGTGCTTTATTCAGAAGTTGCAGATTCACATCACGGGTTATCAGGTTGCACATGACATAGCAAGTGAGGAAAAAGGCACATAGTATGACTTGATCTCAGTCCCACCAGGTTTATCACAGACCCCAAAGTATGCCCTGTAGGAGGCAAGTACTGAACAATGCACAGCTTGCCACACTTCACACATGGTTAGGTGCAAATCCCTACTTACTGGGTTGCTGAAAATTTAGCTAAGCCCTGGTTTGAAAAATAAAAAGATCTGACAGGATTCACCTACCCATAAATTTGGCAGGACTATCTCTCTGCTAGTCTTGTCTTTTCAGCAGTGTCCAGGCACACAGGAAGAGTGGAGGGCTCTGCCCCCCTCTAAAACCCCAGCAATTCCCCCCTTTGCCATACAGACAACACCAACTCTGTGCGTCCCACTCTTCCCAAAGGTACCATTTGTCCACCCAGGACCCACAGGCTGAGCCCCACAGAGGCATGTGTCTAAGCATGGCTTCTGCAGCATGTTACAGTCTGGATATGATCATCCCATCTCTAAGGAAGAGAGCTATGGGCAGGGTAGCTGGGCCGTACCTCCCCCTCTCAGGGCAAATAACGGCCCTGGTTTGTTTTATTCAGTAGCACAGGCACAGCTGTGCAGGGCTAACACTGTGCCAGGCTGGTCAGCCTCAGCATAGCCTGATCTGCCCTCACTCCTGCTCCTTGCCCAGCTCTCCAAGCCTCCTCACCTGGTCCACCTTGTTGGACCTTCATTTGAGTTCTTTTTGGGCTGAGATTAAAAGCAAAGTGTTAAACTGAGCCTGCGAGAGGAGCAGCAGCTCTGGGACTCCTGACAAAGGGGATCCATGCTATTAACTGTGTCACAAGGGAACAGCTGTCCCACTTAGAGTCCATTAAATATCTCTGAAATAAACTTCTGTTATGGGGTAAGATCTGATAGGTTGTCATCTCCTGGAATGAACAAATCACTAGAAGTTCTGTAAGGTCACAGTCCTGTAGCAAAGAGCAGCTCTGGGGGCAAGCCGGGGCAGCTGGAGCCGCACAATGCTCGGAACGCGGGGCCCCGACACACCGGGGGCCCTTCAGGAGCCCCAGTGTCACTGCAGTGCCCTCGGGAAGCAGCGTGCAAGCGGGACCCAGGGGAACTGCCCAGTACCCATGGAGCCTATGCTACAACCTCATGGTGTTGGAAAAGTCAAAGCCAAGTCAGGCAACTTCGGGGAGCCAAACTATGGGAATTTTATGGCATTTTCCTGCTTACAGTCCAGGTACACTACTCAGTGCATATGGGAGGAGGTAAATCGTTTACAGCCACCCTCCTAATTTTGGGTGTTTCTAAAGGGTAGGGTGCTCTACGGGTGGGAATTGCTGATAGGAGGCACACCTCACCACAGGAATATCCTGGTTTCTGACACAGAAAGATAATGCAAGCAAAGTGGCAAACCCTAATTTCTCACCAGCCTTCCAGCCCAGCTAACACATTATAACCTAAAGCTAGCTTGGTGACAGAAGGCAGTAAGAGGAGGCAGGTCCACATGCTTCAATGGCTTTTACCTGACTCATGCTGTATAATTTCCTCATGCTGCATAATCTCAGGTACCAGAAAATGTCAGGAATATTAAATTAGCTGCATTGGGGCTTGTATGCACCTTTTTCCATTAGGAACATTCCCTGAAAATTTCTGGTAAAGACTTATTTTAACACCATTTTTTTTTATTATTTTGCTAAAAAACATTTGAGCTGAGAAACCCTGGAGAAAATCACTGACACTTTGAGTGAGATTTTAAAATGCTTCTTCTCCCATCTTCCACTTGGTAGGACTGGGGAGGAATTATTCACAGTTTATTTCTCACGATTTTCCCTGAGAACGGTTCACTGAGGTGATGAATTTACATAAATTCATCTGATCTGTAAATACTGTACTATTTCTTAGTTTTCCTATAATATGTTCCTGGACAAATGTGAAAATTTCGGTAGAGAAGCAGTTAATGTTTACTGCAAATTGTAGCTACAGTGAGCTCAGGGAGAAACAGCACAGCTGGCAAAACAACCTCCCTCTAGGGCCTGATTTCAACCCCAGGAAATCCAGAGAGATTCTGTCATGTTTTTAGTTCAAGCAAGACTTATTCTGTCCATCTCTTGGACCTTTCACACTCTTGCGAAAATTGGATGGACCTGCAGGACAAGCCACTGCAAAAAAAATTGAAAATATTTTCAGGTCTACTTATTCCATTTGGACAAAAAATTCTTTGAGAAAACATTGGATGTTTCATTCAAGAGACAGAAAGAGGAAAGCCTGAAAATATTACATATATCAAAAAAAAAAAAAAGAAGTTTAGGGTTTTTTCCATTCAAAAGCATTATTTGTTCACTTTATAGACAGCAAGTCCTTTTCTTTTCATTTCAAAGCTGAGGATCACTTAAGACCAAGCTATAGTCCTTCCATTTTATAAAGGGCATACTGGAAAGCTGTTTGCTGTAAGTAGTTCATGGACAATGAAGCTATTGCACTGAATCTGTTTTGTTCCTGGATAAACCTAGAGAAGAGGACAGAGGAAAAAAAGATGCAAAAGCCAGTATGATTTTTTTTATGCTCACCTGTCTGTATGATGAAGACTTAGGTGCACACAGCCGAAGCCCAGCTTCAGCCCGTCAAGGCCAATCTTTCTGAGATGCTGCAGCAGTCAGTGGAGAGAAGGGCCAAACTCAGCATCTCTGGAGACCCTTCTATGGGATGTGAGCCAGTGCAGGCCACTGTGGACAGTGGGGTGGTGCTGAGGCAGATGTCTGCCTTGCTCCCACCCACCCCTTATGGGGAGGGTCTAACCTGCAGCTCCCCAGGAGTGGGGTTGAGCCTTCCCGAGCCAACCTCATGAGATCAGTGCCGAGCCTTTCACAGGAGCACAAGGATCCCTGAGTGTCCAGCACTTTCAAGGAAGAGTTGTCCTGCAGTTCAGCTCTACACAGGACTGGGACAGCTTTGGTAGCATCTGCAAAGGCCAGAAAACCCAAGAAGAAATTCCTGAGACTGCTGAAGGACTGGGGTAACTTTTCCTTAACACAGTTTGAGTTCTCCAACTTTTTCAGGCCATCTGCTTCAGTCTCAGGTGGAGATGAACAGAGAAAAAGCAGCTGTGTAGATGTGTATGAGAACAAGACATTTACATTTCTTTCTACCATAGTCCAGAGAAATAGACAGGTAACTTCTTTTGCTGTTTTTGGAGATGGAGATGAACCAGAAAGAATATTTTCGTAACTAGACACATTAAGGATGCCAAAATAACCCTCATCTGTCATAAGCATTTTATTCCAATACAAAACTGCTTCCTGAGAACAGAAGGAACACAGCCATGGCACAAGATACTCTCAGCATCTTGAGGAAAGGGAGTCTATATATGAAGCCTGGAGTTCATGCAGGACTCACCACTAACCCCTTTATTGCAACTTAAATAGACTTAACAGTTGCAATCCAAACCCAGTTGGGATCAGTCTCACTTGTCAAAGTCATACATTTGAAAATATTTGTATTGTTCATATATTTTATGTACTGTAAATGTCTTCTGTAATAATCTAGGAAAGTTGTTTTTTTTTAAAGTCTATTTCAAAAATTATGTTTTCAAAAAGACACATACCAACCAAAAAATAGCTGCTTTTGCTCCAGGTAATAAGATTTTCCTGTTAGTACCGTGAATTTTTATGACTGTGAATATGGGTCTTTTACCAGACCTTTGGAACTTGTCATTCCTGTGAGGAGATAATCTGAAGGCCTTGGTGTTTATGGACAGGCAAAGGACAGATTCTGAAGCTAATCTTCATAGACACTTAATTTCAAGCACAGTTTGCCTCCTCAGCCATTAGTCCTAGCTGCAGCAGTATCTGAAGTATTCTTTGCATCTCGCAGTTCTGTACACCCACACCAGCCCTGTTCCAGCGCAGTCCTGAGGCCTGGCAGGTTTCCTGGGACGAGCTGTGTGGTCTCCAGCAGCCAAGGCACAATGTACAGCCAGAGCCTGCTGTTGACAACGTGGCCAAGGAAACATCATGCCACTGCTGCCCTGGCTTTGGGGCTCCAAATGTCCCCCCACAGCTATCCCTGGAATGTGCATCCATCCCTGCCACAAGACACCTGTCAGCTCTTGCTTCAAATTCCCATTAAGGACTGTCTGGGCATTATCTAATCCCAGAAGGATTTGTTTGGATGAATTATTTCTACAGTGAGGATCCTGCAGCTAAATGTAATGTTTCAGCTAAATTTTGGTGCTCTTATTCTTCCAGGCATGGAAATCAAGAGAACACTTGGAGACGGATTAGGAGGACTAGATAGATCTTCACTGAGGGAACTGGTTAAATAATCCACAATCAGCTTCAGCCCTTATCTGTCTACTAAGAGGCAACCCCAAAATGGACACAGCTGATGAAATCAAAGTAAGCAACAAAACCACAAAAACCCTGTAAGTGTTCTCGGCCTGAAAAAATACCTCTTCACATACAAGCAAACTGTTTTAAGACATTTAAGTAAGTGCTTTAGTTATACAGTGGAAGGAATGTGGGTGTGCAGTTAACTTGCTGGATGCTTGCAGCCCAGCTGACAGCACAGGAGGGGACCCTGACTACAGAGCCTCCTGAGAGCCACACTCCAATGTGGAACTGAAGGGAGCCAGGGGAGGGGACACAAAACTCACCAGTGCCACTGGCTCTTAGATCTCAACCTCTTTTCTGCCTAGTGCCAAAAATGTGACAATATAATAAATGTACAGCTCAAGGGGTGGGAGGGTTTCCATTCCCTCCACCCCCAGCCTGGCTGGGTGCCGAGCTCCCTGCAGGCAAGGAGCCAGGCTGCAGCACCCCAACAAGTGCTTAAGTGCATGTTTAGCTGTTTGTGAGTCAGCTGCTGATTTCAGAACAGCTCTTCTCACTCAGAGTTGAGTGCTCTTGAGGAGCTTTGCTGAATCAGGCCACAGGCAAATTGTTATGCAGGCATGTTATATTCAAATGGTGATGCCCTTGAAAAATGAAAATGAAAATGAAAAACTGTATCTAATTTTGTTCCAGCCATTTGAGATTTTGCCACTGACCAACAGAGGGCCTTTCTGTAGTCCAAGGAATATTATGAAAATGCCAATGCAGCTGAAGTGTAACCAATTTCAGCTTTTTAGAAGCTTTCCATCCCATTACCCAGAAGCCACATGTTCAGGCAGTATGTGAAATGGTAATGACAGGTACATAACCCTTGCTCTGTGTGTAGCAGGGTGATACCATGTAGAGCAGCCCACAGAGACAAAGGGAGAGATCATGGCCCAGTGGTCCTGCAGTCTGGTCCCACATATTCAGCCAAGCCAGGCTAAAGACACTTTGTACCTCAGTTACTGTCTCCATTTTCCCCAAACCCAAGACCACATCATTCCATGAGCCTTCAATGCCTCATTTTACAGCACTGGGTGAAAAATATCTCCCTCAAGCCAGACTGGGAGAGGCAAACCTAGGATTTTCCCTAGGCTGAGGGAATTGACTCCAGGTCTTTCATTTCCTGTGTGAATGCTGCAGTCATTTCTAATTACACTCCAGGCAAGCAGCTGTCACAACAGTCACCAGTGCCACCACTGAATTTAGTGAGGACCCTATTCCTGAAGGTGGGGGGACACGGGTGCAGAGACCAATATATGGACTCCAAGAGAACCAGGTGGCACCTCTGGAGACCTCTGAGTGAAATGTGATGCCAACCCATGCTCCCTGTTCAGACCCTGGAGCTGAACATTGGAGCATGATGAGTGTGGGCAACATGCAGGAATGTACTGGGGCTTAGCTTGAATCATTTGAAGAAATACATTGGGTCTGGGGTGATTCAGTTCTGTCTCAGACCATTTTCAGATCCCAATGATCATTACCACAGCTAGTCTGACAGGATTAATTTTGGAATCATTGGCCATCTTCCCACAGGTCTTCAATGTCACTCTCTGCTCAGAGTCTCATCCTGGTGGTGGATCAGTAAAGGAAGGTGTTGCCCTTTGACTGACTTCTGACACCCTCCTGGAGGTTTCCAACCGGTCTCAATGCTACAACAGGCAAGACAGTGGTCTGAAGCGAGGGCAAAGTACTCCATAAAGACACAGAGAGAAAAGGCTCCCAGGAATCCTCAACGAACCTCAAAAGTCCTGCAGCCAGGCTGGCCTTGCCAGAAGCAGAAGGTTGAACTTACTAGCAAAAATTATGATAGCAGCTTCTAATTGATTTAGCCCCTGCTGGTTTTTGTTAATCTGGTCCTTTGGATTCTGTTTTGCGTTTGGTTTCTTGGGGTTCTTTTAATTGCTGTGATGTCTTCTTCAGTACCGTGTTCTTTAGCACCTCAGTTATAGAAGTAAGTGCATGTCCTTGCAGAGGGAGTATTGGTTGGGTTGCTCCATATCCGTAGAGTGTAGCCAAAACAGAGGCCTGACACCCATAGAAGAGACATGCACTCGTCAGGATAACATCAGCAATAACATGCCTTCAACCTGGACTCCAAAATAGGGCAATTACCAACTACATGCAAATATTTTGTAACATTGTAATGGCATCGTTAGGCACAATTTTTCAAAAGCATGTGAGCAAGGTAATCGTCAAAAGGACAAAGCTGTAGTTGCACATCAGAGGTATTCCAGTAAAAAACAAAGTTTCCAGAGAGAGGGGAAGAGCAGGGGCATAGAAATAGATGGGGTAAGAACTGCTGGCAAGGCAATAGAAAATAGCACAAGTGGCATCAGGAACATAGAAGACTTTCTGCCCCTGTTTGGAGAGAGTCAGTAGCATGAAAACATAAGGCATCAACAAGGAAAATCAGAGTAGAAGAAGACCACCTGTGCTCTGAGTTCTCTTTCGGATGAACTCTCAGGAGCTCACTGGTTATGAATGACCAAGACTGTAGCCAGCAGTGCAAATTGTTATCTTGGTGGTTTCACACACTAGCAGCTAATTTATGGCTGTCAGGGACTAAGACTTTTCTCTTTGTAGTGGCAGTGCTTATGATGGTGCAGGAAATACCCACTTGCAAGTGTGTTGCTCATGAATAAATTCAGCAGACAATTTCATTTTAGAGTTAAGTTGGTTTGATTTGCCAGTCTTCTAAATACTGCCATCCATGGTCTTGAGCAGCCTGGAGGATATAATGAAAGGTATAGTCAGTTACATAGGCAGCATCTATCCAAGCTGTAGCTGTATCTTGTATCAGCTAATATGTAAGTACAATTTTATTCCCACATTAAGAGCTGCAGTATAGCCAAGGGCTACTTATGAACTTAAAAGTGATTTTGTTGCTGCCCTTTGAATTAGGAGCTGGAAACCAGAACATTTGCTTGAAAGGTGAAACACAAATTGTTGGGTTAGGAGGTCATTTGCCTGATGGCTTTGGACCCCAAGACTCCTATTTTCAAGCAATTCTAACTATGCACATATGATTTTCAGTTTAAGTGGAGTTTTTCTGTTTGCTAATATGCTTCCTCATGTTGGAGCTGCAAGGGGGACTTCAAAGACACTGTGAAAATCATTATGAATCACAAGACTTGACACATTTATACCAACTGAAAACTGAAGTTCTTAAAGATTTAACCTGGATTTTGATTGATAAAGGGACCCCAAACATGTCAGAACTTTGAATCTGTTTCAACAAGGGCAAGGAATTAAATCAGTGCACTGACTCAGTTGCACTATCATGGAAAGGGCTCAGATTCACAATTAAGAGATCTCTCTTTCATTTCAGGTCCAGCTAAGCCTCAGTCTTTTCTGTCAAGAGCTCACTGATCAGTCTCCAGACATTTCCCTGCTTATCAAGCTTATCTGAAATCCTCTTTTGGTGTATTCTTCCCTTCTCATTGTCTGCCATGAAGCATGGCTCTTTTTTTCAGGATCAGTATCAGCTCAAACTGATAAAGATGTTTTGGTCTTGGTTCCTCCACCAACGTGGCTGTAAACAGCTGCAGCCCATCTGCCTTTGTAATGAAAAGGACAAAGAGGAACGTGATTTGGAAAAGATGCTGTGCCTATTTACAAGGCCAGCTCGAGCTATATTTAGGCAGTGATCAACTGGATGTGAAGGAGGTCCCTGAGCTGTAATGTAATACTTACATGGAGTAGAAACAAATTTGTAACGTCAAACCCAAAGACTGGATAAAATATGGAATAAAATTGAGCAGATGAAAATAGGGAAAAAAAATAAGAAAATGCAGAATTAAAATCTACACTGGATTTTCTACCCATGTTTTACACCAAACCTTTTTAGCCTACAAATTAACTCCCTCCACATCTAAATGTTTTCATCCCAGAAAGAAAGAGAGACAAGAGCACAGACAGGGGATAAGAGCACTTGACAAGTTGCAACTATTTTTTTAATCTCATTAACTATTTAGCTTTACCTCAGGACATGTAAATAAAAAGTATCCTTCAACTGTACTGCTGTCTTGTATCTGCCAGATCTCGGAGCTCACAGGACCTCCCCAGCCAGGGAGAAGTCTCCAACTACTGATAGCATATGGAGCAAAACCAAATTTGGTAAAAATGGGGATGAACAAAAAGTACAGGTATTTGGAGGCTAATTGAACCCACAGAATCACAGAATGTTCTGAGCAGGAAGGGACCCAAAAGGGCCATCAAGTCCAGCTCTGAAGTGAATGGCCCACAGGGCAATCAAACCCATGACCTTGGTGCTATTAGCACCATGCTCTAGCCAACCCCATCCATTTTATCTTGCTGAGTCAACATACTGCAAATTTCTGATCTCATATTGATTTCTGATTCTAGTGGAGATGGTGTTTATAAGAACCAATTGTAACTTGACCTACTTACGGTTTCCAGGTCTAAGAATAGCATGTTTGGGCTGCTGCTGCCTGCCAGGGCTGGCAGCTGTGTCTCAGATCACTATCAAACATACTTGAAAGGGTATTTTCCACTTAAGGAGATCGACAAGATGCCTTTTGCCTTTTATCCAAGTATTTGTGACCTAAAATGAGCCTTGCAAGAGGTCGCCCTGGCTGTCCCTGCAGCACTCAGCCCACCTCTTCGTGATGCTCAGGACTCAGCTGTCCCTGGTTCACTGCAGGCTGCACCAGGCCCTAATTTTACACCTGTCTTTCCATTATCCTATTCTGGGTTTTCCACTTCATTTTAACATATTTTTTTCCCAAGATCAAATACACTCCTGGGTTTCTGGTGACAGCCAAATAGCTTTGATTTTTTTCTCTTTTTATTTCTAATTTTAAGTCTTTCCTACTTTTAGGATTACAGAGCACCCTCTAGGTAAGAGCTGTCAGATTTCTCTCCCTGAGAAACATTTGTGTTTTACAAAAATCAAACTGAAAAATAATTAATTGCAAGCGTTAAAAGTTGTGGGGAAGGCAGAGAGGGTGTGGAATAAGGCTTGGATTTTTTATTTTAAAGAAAGCAAAGAAGGAACCTGCACTCTCTCTCTTCACTGAAGGGTGGTGAAGTCCATGCTGTTGGGGAAGATGAAACAGGAAAGCCTTATAAATATGACTGCCTGACAAAAGATTTTAAGAATATGGGAACTGTAAGCGAGATTGAAATGAAAGCAACCTTTGACATACCAAGCCTTAGTACCATAGCAACCTCTGCTTGCTGATAAACAGGGTAATGTAAGGATTCTTATAAGTTGTATGGAAATGCCATAGGACTTGTATCTTGTAATAGATTGGCTAGTGGAAATTAGAATATTCAAGATAGAAGGGAATTTATTGCATTGTAACAAGAACCTCTCTGTCTTGTTCCTGCTCTCTTATTCCTCCTCTTGCTCTCTTGTTCCTACTCTCTTGTTCCTGCTCTCTTGCTCTTGCTCTTGCTCCTGCTCTCTCTTTTGCTCCCTCTTGCTGCTCTTACCTGCTCTTATCTCTTGCTCTTCAGTCTTTTGTTCTCTTACTCTCCCTCCCAGACCTGCTCTGAGCTGCAGCTGGCAGCTCCAAGCAGGGCTCCTGCACCCACGCCCTTTGCAATAAACTCTAAGTTCCAGGACCCAGCTTCAGAGATCTTTCTCATCTCCGTCCGTCATACCCATTCCCGGGCACCAACAGTCTCCTACACCATGCAAATCCCCGGGTGCATTTCACAGGGAGTGTGAGGGAGGCCAAAAAGCAGCAGCAGGAGTGTCCCTGGCTCTGTGCCATGGTTGTAGCACCCAGGCTGTGGGGCTGGCTGGGCTCTTGCCAGCTTGCCCAGCCCCAGCGTGCCCTCCCCAGGGTGCCGTGGGCCCCCGTGGGCACCTTGACTCTCCCTGCATGGGGAGCTGAGCAGGCAGGGCAGCAGCCAGGGCTGCTGGACACTGACCCCAGGCAGATTTATCACTGGGGCCCACAAGGTGCAGATGTGTGGGACTGCCAAGCTGCAGGGCCAGCAGCCCCAGCAAGGCCCGGCCAGGCCCGGGCGCTGCAGCCATGAGCCTGCAGCAGCTCCCCCAGGGTCACAGCACAGAGCCACTGCCAGGGCCCACCTTTGGGGCTTTCTGGGATGCTGAGTGCTGATTACACCAAACATTCCTCCCCACTGACAGCACTGACAGGTCTGGGGAACTTGGTGCTTCAGTGCTTCAGTTGGAGACAGCAGTGGTTCCTTGCCCGGGGAGCGCAAGGGAAATCGTAGAGGAGGCCCCATGGAGGTCTGTGTTGCATGGGCACCCACACTCCCAGCTGGAGGAAGATGCCTTGTGGTGCTTTAGACCAGAGTGCAGAGACCCCAGTGCCAAGGCGAGTGGCCAAGCTGAGTGAAGGGAAAGGTGATTGTCATAAGCAGCCCTGTGTGGGAGAGAAGAGCTCTCCTCCCTTCACAGCCTGGGCAGACCCTCCTCCCTTGCTCTCCTGTGCCAGGGCCCTCTCTCTCTGTCCTCAGCTACAGCATCACTGCTTCACACAGGTTTTCCTGTAGGATATTAATTTCCCCTTTCCAAGCAGAGGACCAAGCAGGACATTCACTGGAGTGAGCCTGGGCCTCCAGCTAATTGAATCTTGTTTTGAGGATTGCTGGGCAGCTTTTCCACCACGGAGTGTGGCTGTGAGGCATCTTCTCCCCTGCAGTCCTTGAGATGCACACCAAGCCCTTTCCTTTCTGGCCACCCAAACCACTACTCTACCATATAAATGTAACCACTAAGAGCCTAACAGAAGGTTAGAGCCAGCCTCTCCATTCCCCAAACCTTCAGAGACTCCATGCACAGATCTCCTGAAACAGGACCTGGCGGATGGGTCTCCACCACCTTTTTTTCCCCCCTTGCTTCGGTTGCTGTTTGTTGAGACTTTGGCTGGCCAAGGACTTCCTGACTGAGAAGCTGAAATTTGGAAGATTTAAGACTCATATGCTCTCAGCCTGAGACAATGGCAAGAAAGACATACTTATATAAACACACATATTTAAAATATGAAGGGCTTCTCAGTGGAATATGATGTTTATTAATGTGATGCTTATTGGCATTAAAATCAGTGGCATTTATTAATACTTGTCGTTCATAAAGGACATGTTTTGTAGAAACATGTCCTTTTTTGATCCATCTTTCTATGTCACCTGATAGCTGTTACTAAGTGCCACAGCTTTGTGATTTGCTGCTTTAGAATATCATAGATCACTGGAATCACACTATTGTCATCTTTCTGACTGAGCAGTGTAGATTTATGAAAAGGAATCCCCTCATCTCCTTGGAAATTACATTTAGATAAGTACAATTTTTTCCTTACTACCTCTAATTTATAGTCCATTATCTATTTGGTAAATAAAAGTGCTTAACAACACCTAAAAACTAATTTCAGTAAGTGCCCTCCCAAAGACACTATTATCATCTTGTTTTGTTAAAATGATAGCGTTTCAAGACCAGACCCCATCCAGATGCACCAAGCAGTTAAATAACAATAATATCTCTGTTTTAAAGAACTTATGTCTATACCCAACAGTATAAAAAGAGATAGCCAAACATACAGGTTTTCTTTGCATTTACTGCAAATAAATGCATGAGAAAAAACAAGCAATCTAAAAATGTTGGAGGAAATGGAGGAAAAAACTTTTCCACTGATACAATAAAATATAATATGCTTAATTCAAATAATTCAACATTCAAATACCTGCAACATTGTGGGGCTCATTTGCTGTGTACTGATGATAATATTCTCTATGTTGGTTTTGTTTGGCTTCATTTACCCAGTCTTCATCTTCAGGACAGGCAGGAAGCAGCAGCAGAGCAATCACCATCCTGCTGCTGTGAAGCACAAGGAAACCAGGACTGTGGACTGTAGCTTGGTCTGAATTGCCTGAGTGGTTTCATTTGATCCAAGGAGCTGAACAAAATTGCAAAATGCTTCTACTAGGAAGAAAGGCTAAGAGGTATGTTATTTTCCAAGTATCTAGAGCATTTTTTCCCCTGAGTATGCAGTAAGAGACCACCAGGAGCATACATTTTGGCCTTGACTCCTTCCACCTAAGTTTCATGCTTTATTTTTTTTTTCTCATAGTTTCCCAGAAAGCACTTCTCTGGTTGCCTTAAAAGCTGAACCTTGATGTTTCCCTCTTTCTATCACAAATACACAGCAGCTACCACACCTTTACTTCTTACTGAGGTTTTTCAGTCAAAGCAGGGTCCAAACTCATCACTTCATCACAGAATCATAGAATGCCTTGGGTTATATGGGACCTTTAAAGATCTAGTCCATCCCCTCACTGTGGGCCGGGACACCTTTCACTAGATCAAAGCCTAGTCCAAAGAGACTTCTAACTCTTCCTATGACGTGGCATCCATAATTTCTCTCAGGAACCAGTTCCAGTGTCTCACCATCCTCATTATTTTGCCCACGTGCAATAGTTTTCCACTGTGTCTAACCAAGGGGGGCATTCAGTCTTCCCTTGCTCCCCAAAATGAAGGCAGCTGCCATTACCAGAAGCTTCTGCATGCTGATATGACCACTCAATCCCCAGCACATTAAGGATTCGTTAATTCTACTTCTGTTTGATGGTGTTTTGGGTGCATGAAGTCAAAATGCACAGAACAGAGGCGAACACACAGAATAGCAAACATCCAACCTGAGTAACTAACCCTGGCCTCTCAGAGCAGAATGTGTGCGAGACCAAAAAAAATTTAGGAATTAACTTTACTTCTTCCACCACAAACATTCTGACCTGTCTGGAAGCTACTTTGGCTCCAGAATGAAACAGATCCAGGTCAGGATGAGGGTATGGGTAATGTGGACTTTAAGCTTTTGATAGGCATTTTATAGCATAGTAACCAGAGAATTATCTCACAGGCTGCACACCCCCTGTGTCCCCTGTACAATGACAATGACCTCTGAGATAGCAAACATCTTTGATAGGAAGGAGAGCTGCACTGACATCTGAATCTAAGCTACCAACTTGTGCTTTGCTTTGAGCTTCTTACTTCAAAAAGGCAGATGAAGCCTGTAAAATGAAAACCCTTTCTCTGCTCCTTCTATTTCTTTTAATTAGCAAGTAACACATAGCTCAGTGAATTAAAATAACATTGGAAATTAAAAAAATGCTTCATAGAACTACATGATGTCAATTGTTTTAATGAAAAAGCATGCTTGCTTGCTTTCTTGGACCCCATTTTGCCTGCTCCACAGCCTTGTTTTTTAACCAGACTAATTGTTCTTGTTTCTGCAGGACTTTCTGCACACTTTCTGCAGAAAAAACATGGATGCACACAATTGTCAATGTCGATTAAAAGTCATTTACAGCCTCAAAATCTGCACCATGTTGTGCAGCCACTCAGCTGAGGCACAACCCCACAGCCCCTCCTCTGCCAGGGCTTGATGATATTGAGAGTGGCAACAGCTTCTTGCAGGAGTGCTGAGGTTGTGCTAATACTCTTCCCTGGTTCTGATTTAACCAGGCTCTCTCTCACAACAAGATGACAAATAAGAGCCTCAGGAATCGAGGGTATGTGCATGGATATCTAGTGAATTCATAGTCGTGATGCTGGCCTAAAAACTTGTCTCTTAGGTGATAATGGACTCTGGAGCAAATTTCCACATGCCAAAGGATTGCCATGAGTGTGCATGAGGTGCACGGTGAACAGAAGGACAGGACAGTTGACCTTCCTTGTACTTGTCCACATGGGGAAGGTGATTTTTATTTGGGAATACATTAATGACAGGGAGTGCTGTTCTGGAGCAGCTTATTTGCCTAGGACAGTGATAGGCAATCTGCTATGTGAGACAAGAGCGTCCAGCAGCTCTCATGTTCTACCTAAAGGAAAGACCCATAACATCCCCATTCTCCATATGGGATTTTCATACGAGAAACAAAAGCCTGCTCAAGAAGCTTGCATCTCACTATGCCTCAAAATGATATTTTAGTCACCTCTTATGCAGTAGTAATTTCAATGGTACACATTTCTTGTAGAATGAAAATAAGATACCTGCAAAATGGCACATTATTGTGCTCCCATCTATCTACTTTCTTAAGCTGAAAAGATGTGAGAAACTTCTCATTTCCTGACTACACAAGAGATATGTTGTTAGAAGAGCTGGATCTTGATTTGAAATATGAATATAACTTACAGATCATCGAGTCCAGGTCTCTGCTATTGCAGGATTTTCCTTGGAGAAGGGATCCAAGCCAGTTGAATCAATATACAATTGGATGGGGAGCTTGACTTTCTTTTTCCTCTTGTTCTTATTTCAGGACACCAAAGCTCAAAGGTGTGCCATTACTGTGAATTCTTGCACAAACAGGGAAGACTCAGGACCCTGACTGTTGTCACTCCCATGATTACTTTGTGAAGAGCCTGTGGAAGTTTTAAGTGGAGAAACAGAATGTTGGGTTACTACTACTACCAGGTTCAAATATTTAAATATCATGAGCCATGTTTTCCCAAGTCCAAGCAAAATTTTCTTTAAATAGCAACAACAACAAAAGTGTTCTCCTGACTGTTATTATTCCTTTGGAAGCACAAGGGCAAGAAATCTGCTTTTTGTAAAAAGCAAGACACTCATCTCAGATCTTCAGAACCCACAGGTCTAAAAGCTCCCAAGGTGACTAAAAACATCACAGCATAGTGCTAAATGAACCTGTATCCAAATGCTGCTTTGTTTTCCAAGTACATTGACTTGCTACTGGACTTCTTCTCTTCTCCTCAGCGCTTTTTTTGTTTCGTGTACAGAGGGTAGCATGATAACATTCTTGCAAGCAGGTCCAGAGTCTCTTTTTCCTCCTTGAAATGCCTTAGATTATGAGATATTTCCAAGTTTAAAAACTGCCAGGGAAGAAAATTTCTTCAGAAGTGTCCTTTGAGCCAGAGATAAAAGTAATGCCCAGCAGGTATAGGCTAGCAGTAGTAAAAGAAAAGACGAACTCCCAGCAGAAGCTGTGAAACTCATTCCCTCTAGTTCTGCTACTGTATAGACTACATCATTCTTTATTTCTAACCTTTTCCTATCCACTGGCTGTACCAACAAATGTGCAAAAAATTTGCACATTTGGCATAATTACTTGACTCTGTGTCCTTAGCCTAATTATGCTGCTATTTATGATGTTTTGCCTGAGGACAGGACTCAGACTACCAGCCACTTCATGCAGTGACCCCAGCTCCATCAAGGGGTGACACATCTGGACACCTCTGCAGAAGGTGGAGCACACCTCAGGGCTGTGGGAGCAGGCACCAGTTTGGACCTTAGGAAGGCAATGTTCAATTTCCATGTTTACCAATGATCTTTTGATACATCAGTAAGCATTTACTGATTTGTGAAAGTTCACTTTGGAATTATACATTTCAATGCAATGCTATGAGTGCAGGAAATGTTGAGATCCTTTTGCAAAGGGGAAAAATTTACCTGCAAAGGCAGGGTAAGAGCATCCAGATGTAACAGGAGAGATGCTGGTGGTGAGAGGAGTGCTTCTGAGAAACCTGCTTTTATCTCCTGCAAATCTGTTTTACCATTTCAGCCCATATTCCCCACTTACCCTTACCTCATGCCACACATGTTTAATTTAAACCTGAGACAAGCCAAGGACAGAAACCCAAACTCTGTGTCCATGACTCTCTCATGCCATCTCGAGCTTCCCCGTGAAAGCTAAATATGCAGAGGAGAGTCACACAGTGACACCTGTTCTGGCAGAGCAAATTAAAAAGTTGGATTCATTGGTACTACAACATAAAATCAGTGTTGCACATTAAAGGGTTCTTTAATGGACATCAGGGAGGAAATTACATTCTTGTCTGGCTAGATAAATTAACTTTTAGATAATAATATTTAGATATTAGTATTCCTAATCCATTTCTATCTCCCAGCCCTTTAAGATTGTTGAGGAATAAACCCCTTATAAGCTATTTCTAACTCCAGAAACATTTACAAAGGGAGCTGCTATAATACCTGAGTTTGAAAGATCAAATTCACAGCCAATTACCAGAGCTGTGACAGACTGAGTCTC
Source organism: Thryothorus ludovicianus (assembly GCA_013397245.1). NCBI lineage: Eukaryota > Metazoa > Chordata > Aves > Passeriformes > Certhiidae > Thryothorus > Thryothorus ludovicianus. The sequence continues at coordinate 510,047 of VZTB01016567.1, forward strand.
CTGTCTCAGCTCCTGGGGTCTCAGCTATCAGTACAGCTGCTCAGACCACGGCAGTTTCATTGTGTTATTTGAGCACCTGTAATAAAATACCTTATTTCCATCCTTTCTAAGTAACCTTTACTTCATGCACCCCATCTGTGCCAGTAGTGCAGGCAGAAACCAAATAAGCCTGTGCTGACTCCTGCCTACCCAAACAGTAACCAACACCCCGTATGCAAAATGCTTTAAATACACTTCTTCCAAGTAAACTAAATGTTGCTGACGTTGTCTGATAAATAAAAGCCCTATAAACTGTTCCCAGTGGTACAGTAGTGAGCAGAGAGGAGTGTATCTGAAGGCAACTCTTGTACACTGAAGTTTTATATGAAGAATATGCTGAAGCTTCATCATAAATAATTAAATACCTTTCTAAACTATTAATGCAGCTTGTTGATGGCTTCTGTTTTGCTTTTGGTGTTTCAAAGGTGTTGACTGTAGGCAAGCATAGATCTTTATCAGTGATGAAAAAAGCTTTGAAAATATTATAACACTTTTGCAGTTGAAAGTTTTTTCCAGACAGGGACTTAAAATTGAAGTGTGCTGTCTGCAAGGCAACACTGCTAAGCAGGAAGACCTAAAGATCAAAACAGAGCTCAGTAAAGTCACTGCAAACAAATCTATTTGGTGTTTGACCAGCTAATGTCAGCCCTTTAAAAAACACAGAAGTTTCACTGCGCAAGGCCACCATCAGAAATATGCTGGGCTAGGCAGAAATTGTCTGAAGCAATTATTGACATTATTTCCAAACTAACTAACACCAAATGTGATTATTCAAGGCACTCCAGTGCTGAGAAATCAGGTGTGAGGCTGCAGTACATCACTTTTGCTTGCAGTTTTCCTCCATTTAGAAAGAGCTTAAGGGTGTCAAGGCAGATGGTATCTAACAGACAAGTACTATCCCAGTTTCTGAAGGCTCCCGTGATGTTTCAAATGATCAGAACTGTATTTTGGAACTTTGAGAAATATGACAGAGGTTTTCCAGTTATTCCTCTGTTCAGAAAGATTTGAGGTTTTTAATCAGCTGATGAAGTGTTGCATAGAGAAGCCAGGTCTCAAACTCCACCAAGCAGAGGGCACAAATATCACAACTCTAGTGCCAGATTTATAAAATATCCCTGTCTAAACTCACTCTACTAAAAATGATTCCACTTGGCCACGTGCAATTTTTGCTGTGAGCCACATGCCCTCTTGCCCTGAACAACTCCAAGGTGATCCACAGCTAATATTTCTGTGCACTCTGGTGATGATGACAGCCCATTAAGAGCAAGTGTTCCAGTGGATTGCATTAGTGATTTCATGTCAAAATAAAAAGATTTACATGAAAGGAAAGAGGGAAAACTAAGCTCAGAATCAAAAAAATTTTCCACTAGTTGTGAGTCCTAGATGTGCAACAGCCCCATCTCACCCCAACCCTACATCCTTGCCTTTGTGCTGCCACAGTAAAACAACCAATTTCTAAATGGCAACATTAAATCATCTCCTGTTAGTGTAGTAAACCTGCAGATGAGCACTGCTGACCTGTCCTACAGAACACAGGGAGCTCCTGTTAGTGCTGTTACCTGCTGAGCTGGGATTCCTGTGCTGCATGGCCGCAAGGCATTGGAATGCTGGAGCCCATCTGCTCTGATGTTTATGTTAAATGGGTTGTTCATGTAAATACCAACATAAATGGTCAAACTCATTATTTCCTGGTAGAAAGGTGCTCTTTCTGTTTCAGTTAGAAGGGTCTGCTTCTGTTGGCTCCTGCAGCCTACCTGCAGACCTGTCATTGCAACATGATCTCTAAACAACTAGGCCACTTCAAAACAGAATGAGAATATTGAGTGTCGCCAGCAGATGGTGAAGATCTACACCAAGTAGATAAAGACCCTGTATGTTTTTGAGGAACATGAAATGAAAAGAATAAGAAGGAAAAAATGAAACGTTGCTCAACTTTGGAGAAAAATCATGTTCTGCTTTGGCTGCACAGGAATAGCAGAGCAAGGAGCAGTGGCATCAGAGGGGGTGTTGTCCTGCAGCCTGATCTGCATCCCTGAGATCCCCAAAAGCCCCCGCTCACAAACAGAGCCTAAGGAAAATAGTTTTAAGTCTTGAGTACTTTGCAGTTCAATCCAGTTATGATGGATAAAGCACAACTCTCTCCCCACCTCATATAGCACCAATATTTTTTGGTATCATGTTGGGGCACAGATATTGTTCTGAGTGCCTGGTCCATCTTCCAGAGAGGGCGCTTTAAAAACTACCAAAAGGCTTTCAAATTGCTTCTGTATAACACTATTGGTCTAGATTCTTATCTTGGCAATTTAGCATCAAAATGTCACTGCCTGATCAAAGCTCTGGAATTCAAACTATTTTTCTTTGCTTGAAGAAGCAAAATGATTAACTAGGTTATTAGAATAAAAACTTAACAGTGTATGTATCCACAACATTTTGTTCCCACTAATTAATTTCTGATCAAATATCCTGCCAGAGGATCAGCTTACTACTGAGATAGATATCACAGCACACAGAAGCTTAATTGTGTCCCAGAAGGACACAACTCTGCTGCATCTTGATGCTGTTCTGGATCAAAGGCTGCCAGGGGCTGGGCAGAACTGGAACCCCTTGAACGTGGCTGCAAATGCAGTTGCAAGGCTTTGCTGGCAGCAGGGCCCTCATTGCAGGCACCAGAGCATCAGAGCACAGGAGAGAGACTGAGTCCTTGGTAATGAAGAGGGTCTTTAGCCAGCTTTGCATCCCTGGAGGAGGCAGGCTGACAGTGCAGGAGCAGGATGGTCAGGGGTTCCACAGCACTGTGCTGGGCCAGGATGCTGGCACACCTCAGGACACCATCCCCAGGGCTGGGTCACTCAGAATTGTCCCTTTACACCCCAGTGTCCATGTGCCTGTGCAGCCTACAGCAGCAGAGGAGGAAGGCAGGGAGACCCAGAGTGGGCACTGTGCCCGTGACCCTCCCTCCTGGGCCCACAGGGCCATTCAGGACCTCATGTCCCCTGCCAGACCATGTTGCCACCAGCCACTGCTGGGGACATGTCTATTGTGGGGCAAAACTAGCCTTGATGTGGCTGATGGCAGAAAGGGAAGACCAATGCATTCAGGTTCTTTTTAGCCAGTTTTAGCCAATTAAACCAGGAATGTGACCAAAATTCATCCAATAAAAGCATCCATATGACAATTCCTTACTGTGAGAAGTTAAATTGGCAATTGTCATGTGCTCTCTCTTCCCTGCTTTAAGGGAAGAGTATGAAGGATTTGGTCACAGGTCAGCTTCTGTCCTGCACTGACTTTAAGACCTGTCATGTTTTCAGTAGACAGTCAGTACCTCATGGGCACAAACCTGTCAGCATTGTCTGGAGGATGTGGGATGCAATCCTCAGAAGAGTTCTTCTGTGAAGCTAAAGGTCAATCCAGTAAAGAGTAACTCTACATGCAGCTTCTCCAAATTATAATCAAAATTGAATATTGGATCGTTTTAATCACTTCTGCTAACTGAATTGTGGTTAAATGACCTGGGGCAAATTGAGGCAGTCTCTGTGGAAAACTTCTTAGCACTACAAGCAAATTAAAAAGAAAAATGCAGGTCTTCTTTAAAACAGTCTTAATTCTGTTCGTTATGAATCTGACTCCAAGTTCTGCCAGCAGCCTGATAATGCTGCTAAAGACAGTCATACTCTGCTGCAGAAAGGAGAGCAGTTCTTCAGTTCTGCTCATTCAATACTGAGATGAAAGGCTCTTTTATTTATAAAAGAAGTTACTAGCACTCAGTAGACCATAGTCCTCATGTTGGAGTCTTAAGGTTAACAGCCTGGGTTGGGACATTCATCTTTTGAAACGTCTTTCATGCTTGGATAAATCATTTCTTTCCCTCAATGCAGTACCTTTTCCCAGCAGCCATTCAAAAACGAATGAAAAAAATCTGTGAAGGAATTGTAGACAAAAGAAAGCAGATACTTCAAACTTACAAGGAGTTTTGAAAAGATCTACAGAAAACCCAGATGGATGTGTGATACAACATTACATGTTTTATTAGCAGCAGTCGTAGTAGCTCATTGGAGCCTCTGAAGCAACTCACTCACTCCTCTGAGTGACTCATTTCTCCCTCATCCCAAACACTGCAGCCCATCACAGTGGAAAATACTGACTTTGCAGAGCAGCATTAAGGGATGAAGACTATGCACTCTGAAATTCCCCATGCTGTCCCTTAACAAAAATAGACCTTGCTGAATGAAAGCAGGGCCCAGGTGTGTGCACAGATTTGACATTTGAGAGATTGTCATCACACCAGCACTGATGAAGTCTGCACTAGCGCTCACCACTGGTTGTTCCTAGCTGAAATATGTGCAGATTCCTGATATCCAAGTGATTTGTTGCAGAAATCACACAGCAGAGGGTAGTGAAGGACATTATAAAAGGAATCTGGAGCATGAGTGAGATGGGCCTCACACATTTAACCTTTCTCAGTCTCCTGAAAAGGTGTCACAACATGATTATGGTGCACATGAGGATGTGGAAGAATTACTCAATCCTTCCCTACTGACTTCGCTTGTGATAACCACACATGCAGCCAACTTCTGCCAGAGTCTTCACTGGGTGAAATATGGAAAATAAAATAAGAGCCGGCAAATTGTGGCCTGTGTTGGCTGAACTTCCTCATACAAAGCCAGGGAAGACAAGCACAGACCTTCATCCTGGAAGGCAGATCCATGAAGTCCCAGCCTTTAAGGAGGGAAGTGTAGGTGTAGGACACAAGCTGTGACACACCACCTGCCTGCAGAGCCAGTCAATATCAAATATCTTTGTTTCCTTGCTGACTTCTGGATCCTGCTGTTCTGATCATCCAAGTCAGAATCCTCTGCGAGCAAATCCAGCCAAGGGCTGCTCCAAGTGAACATGTGAGCATGGATAAGGCTGCACTGGTCTGGGCTCTCACAGCCCTCTGCAGCCCCCAGTACTCTCCTTGGGGACTCAGACAGTACTTTCTACTGCCTGCCAGGGCCTGTGAAATGCATCCTCAATTCCATGAGATGAGACCATTCTGCTAGTTGATTAAAACTCACCCTTCATACTTTTTCAGACTTTGCAGCTAAGGAACCCTCAAAATGATTACCAGGATCTCAGAGATTTCTCCTGAGCCCAGGGAGGATGAGGATGAGGATGCTTCCCCATAGCAGGGAAGCAGCTGCCAGTTGTAAGGACAGCTTACAGCACCACACCACTCAGACCAGCACCTGAGCACCAGGCAAGGTCCATGATGATCCACAGTCTCTCAGAAAAAAATGCTGCTACTGCAAGACTGTGTGTGAGACAGCCAGTCTGACAGGATTTCTTTTGTTTCCACTAGTTTCTTTATGCTGAGAAATGTTTCCATGGCAAGAAATGCTCAGAAATATATTAATATAAAGCAAAGCAAGAGGGGGAAAACAAATGCAAGGATTAAGTTAAACATGGTGTTTTTATGGTGTTTCTCAGGACCTTCTTCATATCATCTGCCATGAAGATGGGGATGCTTTCCTCTTTGCAGAAACAAGACCTGTGGCTGAACCTGCAGTTCTGGCTTAGGGGCCAGAAAACAGCCTCTTCTATTTAGTGGTGCAAACACATCCATAAAGTCATGCCAGGGACCTGGTTCTGCAGAACGTGTCTCATACAGTGTTTTGCATCCAGAGTTGAAGCATCACAGATTTACGTGGCAATCCTGCACTTGGCATCTGGCTAAGATCCCCACCAGAGTGCAGGGCTGAGGTAACTCCAGATCCTCACACCCTGCTGCAAATCCTTTCTAGGAAATCATCATCCCAAAGTGGGCTCCAGAAAGTGAGGCTGGACCCAGGTTTCACTGCAGCTAGGATGATTTGGGACCCAACACCTTCACTGTCCTTGTGAGCACAGACTGATGCTGCCAGAGGGCCCAGGGCAGCTCTACGGCTGCAGTAACTGCTCATTGCAGAGACCAGGGGACTCACCTTTGGCAAATGATGCTCCACCAGAAACCAAGACCCTGAGAAACCACTGCAGCTGCAGTGCATCCCAGCCAAGGGCTGGTTTCCTGCAGGTCCTTCCTGCTGTCCCAGGGGAAGCCCCACAGCAGCTCCTGGAAGAGTTAGGCGAAGGTGAGAGGTGTCCAGCCCCTTGCCCTTTCTCCTGGTTTTCCTGTGCAAAGAGAGCAACAGCTCTCAACAACAACTCCCTTCCTGCCTCCCTTAGACTGAGGAAAACAAGCAGGGTAAGAGCAAAATCTCTCTGACAGAGCACAGCGTGTGTCATTGCCCATGAGCTGAGGTGGCATCTCCCGTCTGCATGCATGAAACCCTCAAGTAGTCCTTGGGTCCTGTTCAGCTAACACAGACATTTGCATGTCAGCACGAGCAGACAAATACCACAGGAAGGAAGGAAGGAAAACCATCTTTGTGCACATTGTGTTTTGTGTTTCACTACCTTCATAAACTTAATATCCCATTAGCACAGCAAGTGCATTGATGCTGTAATTGCATTCCAGCTGCCTGAATGCTCCTCTTAATTTTGTCATGCTACTTTAGCTTTGTTGTGAGTTACAAATCATTCTTGCTCTCAAGAAGCAAATCAATTTACAGATGTTGCAAGAGATAGGACTCCCAGCAGGTTTTCTTTTTTTAACACATGCAATGTATGAACTTTATTAAATGAAAGCAATTTCTCCAGGGAAGGCCAATAGGCACTTACACTGATGGCAGAGGGAGACAAACTGCAAAGGTTTTTGAGCTTCAAGGGGCATCAAAGTTTCCTTGCAACTGACTTGAGGGAATTCTGCCACAAACAATACAGCAAATCAAGAACACAAGTTGTATCCTGTACCTGTGCAGGTTTTTAAATACTCATTGATTTTTCAAGGGCACAGATATTATGCATATACATATATTATTATCAGACCATGAGCATTGGCTTGTTTGAGATTGGTGACATCTTTTTTACTTTGAGCAAGATTTCTCATTCAGTTGGAATTTTGCCATGGTTTTGACAAGGAAAGGTGTTTCTTTAGCCCCAATAGTTTGAGGCTAAAATTTAAAACTTTCCCTACTTTGTTACAATGATCTGTGTATGGATGAGTTATCTGGTTTATTAAATAATAATAATGGATTAAAGCAAAACCAATTTTTTCTAGACTACTGGCAAGCAGCCATACTCCTGTACAGCCTTTTTCTGCTACGTTTACCCCATTTCCAATCACCCCCTTGGTCATGCATTCACTGAATTACATGGTTGTGCTGGGGTAGCTGCACTTTGGCCTATATGATTGCTGTTCCTTATTAAAATAATTAGTGACAGTGTCAACAGATTGTGCTGAAGAGCAGCAACATCACCCTGGACTGCTGTAAGATCAAAAATATTCCAGAGAATTGTAACCACTGTCACCAGCTACTGATTACCTAAACTTCCAGTGATGGGTACTTCTGGAGATATTTTACTATTTCCAGGCATCAGTACATAATAAACTTTGGTATTTCTACGAAAAAACCATAACACCTCAAATAAATGTCAACATTTCATTTTGTACAATAATAATACATCTCTCAAATTTTTTTTAAGCCATCTTCTTTAGTGCCTTTTTTGGAAGTTGTCTGTAACACAGACTCAGTTCATGTCATCTGCTCCTTTGGAGTACTCTGAAGACTGTGATACCATGATTCATGGGGATGAAACACTCATTTCACCTGCAGTGCCAGTGATCTTTCTGCCTTGCTGCACAAGCTCTGCTCCTGGTACTGACACAGGGAGACAGGCTGGAGACGAGCTGGTGAATTAAAGATTTCTATTTTGAATAGAGTGATGTCATGGGCCTGAGTCCAGTGATACTGACCCCATACATTTAAGATGAAAATATCACAACTGTTCCCAGCTGACACTTTAACAAAAATACATCAGTCTTGAAGGGCATGGAAACCTGCTTTTGGAGACTGTTTACTCTCAGGGAGCTCTGAGAACTGTAACCTTCTTCACACTTTATATATCCAAAAGCCAGTTTACGAAAATAAAATCAACCCTCCTATTTCCAGAAGGGATGAATTCAATATTGCTTTGAGAATTTAATACCAACATTTTAAAGAAATGCTGCAACATTACTAAAATCTATACCTTTTTCTGGTTTTGGCTGAGATAGAGTTCATTTTCTCCCTAGTAGCTGGTATAGTGCTTTTTTTTACTTGTGAGCAATCAGATGCAATATGTTGACCCGTGTTGTACAAGAAATCAGATTTTTCCTTCTGGCTCTTTCTGTAAAATCTATAACTTTCAGTCTTGAATGGTCTTATATGAGAGAAAAATTAAATTGTATCAGGAGAGAAGGATGCACGTTTTAGATACTACTGCACACAAAATCTTTTTGAACCAGCCACAGGCTTCCTGTAACTGCTAAGAAAATCTCTCTGTGCCTCTTTCATCTCTCACATAAATTGTAAAAGTTTCAGCTTGTATAGTTCCTTACTACAGACACCAATGTCCATAAAAATGGGATAATGCACTGGACTGGGATCGCTAGGTTTGGCTTGACTCCACCCAAAACAAGCAAACTCAATAAATAAATATTGGCCTCTCCAAGGGAGAGCTAAAATGCTCCTTCCGAGGACTGCAAAGAGAGAGCTCAAGAGGGTGAGGTTCCAGTACCTTGGATGCTGTTTGTCTGATGAATATGTTTTTAGGTGTAGCCTCAAGCTAAACATTAAATCTGCAACATGGCAGCTCATTGGATTCTCATCAGGTGTAACACTGCAATTGCCAGGAGTCTGTACTTTGGTGAAAGACCAAACCAGTCGCAGGGTCCTTCACTGCAGTTTTAGGAATCTCTGTCTGCTTGCTCAAAATTGTTCACGATTGATCACAGAGCATGCGCAGCTTCTCTCTGTCAAATTTCCTAAACTGATTGAAATAGATAGTTCCAAGACAAGCATATATATAACACAATGAAACATCCCACGATAAATAGTGCAAATGAATGGTGCTGACAAGAACTGATGTGCTTGTTCCAGCCATCACATCGTACAGAACTGAGTATGTGCGACCTAGAGAAGGTCAAAAACATTAAAATAGCTGATGTCCACAAGGCCATCCTCTCCCTCAAGCTCTAGAGATGTTAGGACTCGACTAGTGACACACTTATTAATTTCTTACTTCCCAACACACCGTGACATTTTGATGCTAGATAAGTTTTGCTGTTTTGTAACCAAACCTTGAAGGGAAGCTGGATGTCACATATTTTTATTTGGATTCTTGTGTTTAATACAAGTGGCAGATGGATTTTCTTTTTTTTCTCCAGCTTATTTCAATATTCCAGAAAGATTTATGTTAAAGACTCACCCAGGCACCTTGTCTCAGAGGTACCAGAGGATCTGGCATATGTGATTTGTTAACCGAACATTTGTTTCCCCACGAGCAATACATGTGTCACTTGTGCTCTGAAGCAACACATCTTCCTTCAGCAGTCTGCACCTATTTCCTTCTGATTCATGGGACAGACAGCAAGGACAACTGATACATCTGGACCCTTCCCACACTAAGCAGGTTCAAGGGACCAGCATCCCGTTCTGGGGACTCTTCAAGGACAGGCTTCAAGACCCTCATGAGCCCAGAGCTTGGACCACACCATGGTGCTGGTTTGTGATGCAGAACTCTTCTGCAAGTCAACTTTGCCTCCTCTCCACCCAGACAGCCATTCCATGGGGATGCAGTAGAAATTTACGGCAATGAAAGGCAGGACACTAGGTGTGCATGACCATTAGCATGTGGTTGGCCACCATCCCAGACTGCTGGAGGATGCCCCTGCATCCAGCAGGATCACAAAGAGATAAATGGGAGCCATCATGAGGATGGCAAGAGCACAGTCATTGACAGAATGATAGACCAAAAAAAATCAACCTTGTCCTCACTGAGAGCTCGAAAGACCGTCTTGGTGGCATTAGCATACATGAACCTGAGCTACCCCACAATATGCCAGGAAATCTTTGGCATGGGGTAGAATCATAGCCTGTATCTGTGAAAAAGAGTTTTAAAGTTTTAAACTCAGATTATAAGTGTCACATCACTAAGGTGTCCCAGTGTCCATGCTGAGGAATCTGAGCTGCTCCACACTGCTCCTCTCCTTGCAGCTCAGCAGAAGTCCTGTCTGGCTCAATTTGCTTGAATCAGATTCCAACCTCCTATTACAGTCAGATTTTAAAAGCCTCAGAATTAAACTCCAGGCTGTGCCTAGAATCTCACCCGTGTTTTACACGATTTGGATTGCAGTGGTCTATATACTGAGAAGATGAGCTACTGCCTGAGCACTCAACCACACCACAAGATGATCCTGTGTTTTGAAGACTGGCCACAGCCTGAGTCAATACACGTTCCCATGCACTTTCAGATAAAATCTACATTATGTTATACTGATCTGCGTTCTGATTTACTACCACATAATTTTAGAAAATAAATAAATACCGTCCCCCCTCAAAAGCATTCTACATAGGAGAGGACCCAAATGCTTTCCATAAAACATCAGCACCTGTTCACACTTCTGTGCATAAACTACACAGTGAAAAAGCAACAATCTGTTGAATCTTTGTTTTCCTATTTCTAAATTACAATCAGGTAAGATTTTTCATGAAGAATTTTGCTTGAATAAACTACACCAGAAGCACAAACCCAGTCTGTGTCATACGATCACCAGTATCTTCAAAACATGTCATATTTCCTTCTAAAGTAAAGCTTAGCCAGTAAAAGGATTTTTAGTTGGTAAAATTAATGAAAACAATTTTGAGCAATAAAGAATGCTTAAAAAAATAAGCAAATCAAGACCACCTGTCCAGCTGCTGAATACTTTATTCTTTTTATACTTCATACAACTGAGCTCTTAAGGCTTGTACAAAATATAAAATAAAAAAAAATCCAGTATGGTTTTACTGATCTTGAAACTGCAGCTTTGTGTTTTTCATCATTTATTGTAAATATAAAGAGGGGTAGGTAGGAAAATTGTCAGTATATCTACTGAAAGCACCTAACCTTTGGATATCATGTCATTATTGTTGCCATGAGAGTTGGCTTAGATGATTCAATTTTCTGAAGAAATGCCAATTTTATTACAACTCTTTCAGCAGAAATGTGTCCCATTTCAGGGAGAAATTCACTGAGAAGTGACCTTCCGTTCAAACCTTTTTGCTTTCTCATCCAGAAAAAAACCCCACTTTCAGTTCTACTGAAGAGAGGAAGAGCCTGCCTTTGCCTCCCTCACAGCTAACAGGAATGCACCTAACAAAAGGCCACAGAGAGAAACAGGAGAAATTATAAAAAGACATATTCAAACTTCCCACACTAGCAAAATTCGAAATAAAATACAAGTGGCAGCCCCAGCGGCTGCAGGGAGTGCAGCAATATGAAGAGATGAACATTTGGGTGGAATGTAGGCAGGAAATCCTTCCGAAGAGGAAGGAAGTCCACTGGCACGTAGAAGGTGTATGAATGCACTGTGGCTTGCAGGTCCAGGTCCTGTGAGAAGCTGAGCAGCTTTTGCAAGATGCTATCGGAGGGCACCCTGCACCAAGGGGTGGAAGCCACGAAGCCCTCAGACAGCATCGTGCAGATTTAGCTCCCTAATGCAATATAAAACATATCTGCTCCCCATTAAGGGACCTGGGAGCTTGCTTTGCCTTAGGTTTTTTTCCCCAAGCATTTGTTGTTGAGTTAATTAAGCACTTAAAAATAACAGTCTCCCACTTTCCAGAGACTCCACATAAATACTAATCTGTCTTCATCTAAAGGCCAGATTTTCTGCAAAGGCAAATCAATACAGTTTCACTGATTGAGGATCTGGCCTTAAAAGTCTATCAAGTGCATTAAACCCAGCACAGCATGACATGTGCCTTGGCAGTTCTCTGGATTAATATTTGAGGGAAATTTGGCAATTAAAAAAAAAGCTCTGCTTTGAAGTGCTGCCATTCCTTTAATCAGCGCTGACCACCACCGTTTCTCCTGGTGTGAACTGCACGCTCAGGGCTGGGGTTTCGCCGTCGTTCTCCTCGAGTTTCAGCGCAGCGTTGTCCATTCCGGCGCCGTCCGGCTGCGGCAGGGCCGTGGGCTCTGCCGTCCGAGTCGGAGCGGAGCAGTACAAGGTGAAGCCCACCATGATGATAACAAAGGACACGATGTAAAGACCTGAAAACTAGCAGAGGAGAGAAGGAGATGCATTAAGAACATGCCAACGCTGCCTTGTTTCAAGAATGTGAAAACTACCCTTCCTTGTAAAAATTATTTTAATGAGGATTTATCACCACGAGCTGGATTCAGGTCTGAAAACCAAAATTCAACAGCTCTATTTATTTAAAGACTTGGGCCACTGGCTGGTTTTCTCTGCACCTTGTTCCCAAGACTGTTGGACAGGGAGTTTTCCTTGGGTCTACATACAAGAAACTTAACAGAGAGAAAAAATGGGTGTAAACACCGTCATACTGAATCAAACTTGTTTACACACACGAACACTGAAACAGTCTACCCCTATTATCTCAACAGATGAGATAATAACTCTACCCCTAAAAGAATTTCGACTCAGCACATGCAAGTATTTCAGGTTCTGGCAAGAGAGGAATCTCTGTGCTATTGCAAGTCACCAGAGCACCTAGCTCTCTGCACAGATCTCTTAACCACCTGCAGGGTCAGGTGAGTGTTACTGCTGGATCAAAACCAGTTTGCTCTCTACACTCAACAGGTCCTCGAAGGGACTGAGGCTGGAGCTCCTTTTAAAAGATTGGCATTTGCAAGCTGTGAAGAGTGGTGAGAGCTAAAGAATACAAATTGCAGAGGTACATCAGGCACTCTATTGTTCATTTGCCTGTTAAAATTGTAGTAATTGCCAAGATTCATCCACCTTGACAAAAAGACAAATACTTATTTCATAACACCAGATTCAATAGTACAAGTGTTGAAGTTATTCAGAGCCAGAAACACTTTTCAGCAGGTTTATTAAAATCCTTCATATTCCCTTTGTCAAACCACACTGATTAAACACTAGGAGGAAGGACACAGCATATCCTACATACCTCTGTCAATATCCTCTAATTTCCTTAGTTTCCTTAGACATGCTTGAAAACTATTTTCTAGTTTATCAGGATGAATTGAATGGTAGGACTTAAACAGTGGACTCTCCTCCAAAAAAGACTGAGGCATCTACAATTAAGGCATTGCAATTCCTAGCTGGCAGTCACTTGGCTTGGAAACTCTTGGATGGCAACACACAAAGGGAAAGCAGACTGAAACACAGTGGCCTTGTGTTAAGTGCCCTCTCTCCTCACCTTGTTGGCTGCTTGCCTGGAGGAGCTTGGATCAAGCCCCACACAGGAGGAAGCATCAAGCTCTGAACTATCCCAACAGAGGCAGCAGGATCACCCACGGCTGTACCTCTCACTGACCTGTTCCCAGCAAAGGGGCAGAGCCTGGGGCTGTACCCAAGCACCTGCACAAATCTCCAGCTGAGGGCCTGAGTGAGTGCGTGCCTGTGTGCAAGGACCTGCGGCTGGGCACTCACAGGACTGCAGACCCCGCTCGAAGCACACTGCACAGGAGGCTGGCAGCGTCTCTGATCGGATGAGTCAATTCCTCCAGGAGTGGATACAGTCACCCAGGCAGGGGGCCAAAGCTGTTGCAGTGTAGCTGTGACTCAAGGCCTGCCTGCATTTTTTTATTTATTGACACAGGTGAACGTTACCCATGCTGCTCCATCAGGCCTACAGGCTTTCTTTTCTTCCTTTTGAGAACTCAGTGTTTTTTTCCTGGGATTTTTCCTTATTTTTTTTTTTTTTATTTCAAATATTGCAATACCTTTGTTCCTTCAGACACTGATTTCAGTCATACTTTGTGCAGCTGGTATCTTCATTCCCACTGCTGAGCCTAAAGAGTAAATGTTACTGGAGGACTGTATCTCCATCTAGCGTCTGTGCAGGATACTCCCTTCTACAGCTCTTGATACAACTAATGCATGTGAAGATCTTTCTCAGTATCTCTTGAAGGATTACAGGTATCTATATAATGAGTTCATTAGGAAGCACAGCAAGGATTCATTATTGAATAAAAGGAAAAAAATAAAAAAGAGTTCAAAAGAGGCATGAAAAATTCACATTTCATTTAAAACAGACATGGCTGGGTCCAAAAAGTTAAGTGCATTAACAAAACACTGTGCACAAGTCAAAACTTTATCAATTCCTGGGCCTGGCCTCTGCTGTAGTCACTGATTGTGGTCCTCCTGTTTGTTTGTTTCAGAGCAGGCTCAGACCATGGCTATTCAGAGCTCTCCATGGCACTCTCCACTCTACAGCCCAGCCAAGCCTCCAGCAGCTTATTGTGAAATATCATCTGATAATGGAGAATACAGAGAAATTCCTTGCATTTTTGCTTGTAGATTCCAGAGTGCTTTTCAAAACAGCAAACATCCTACTTGGTTTCTTTGACCCATAGGTAAAGAAACTTGGCAATAAGATTTACTACTGCTAAGATCCATGTCAAACAGGCTCTCTCAGTTCATGGTTATCTCAGATAACAGATGAGATAATAACTTATCTCAGATCCTCAGACTACTAAAAATGTGGCATTATTATTATTACTCCCCTTTTTGCTACTTCATTGTTTCTAACCCTAGATGCAAGTTCCTATTTCAATAAATATCTGAAGTTCTCTCAACACAATCCCAAAGTCTTCGCCTATTCGTTTTTCCTTTTGGTACCAGAATACCTCACTGTTAGCAATTATGAGATGGCCTGCTCCCTCCCAGAAAAACCTCTTTCCAAAACAATCTAAAAACACGGAAAATAAAAATTTAATAGATCCCTTCCAAAGCTCTTCTTCCTCTTCACTATTATGAGTATAAATTTCTATCACTTTTTGAGTTAAGCTATCTGGGTGCCAAAATCCCCATTTGGAAGTGACTCAGAAAGGATTTAATTGTTAGACCATAAGTATGGTGTGCTTCCTGCATTCATTTTTAATGATGCTTTGTAGTTTGGAGCAAAGTTTGGAACCTAAAACAGGGAGGAAAGCTGAGCTAAGAGACTCTTAGGAAAGGAAAAGGAATATCTAGCTGCTGTCAGACCCTACCATGACCAGACTCTGCACTGCCTTCATTTTCAGAAAACACATCTGACCTAAAAGCTTCTGGCTGAAGAGAAAGCAACCACATGGAATAATACAAATTAAGTTCCTAGCAAAGTTCACAAGCTTCTCACTCTCACAAGCCCTTCCAGTCATGGAGCGGCTGACTCAATTACTCCAATTACTTTAATGAGCTAGGTTCTCACAAGTGATTCTAGATGAAAAGTGGAGGGTGGAATGAAATCCTTTTAGCATTATCATTTAGCTTGAGCAGACACTGTCAAAAATATTCTAGAGCACAAGAAATGTAACTGCCTTTTGGAGAGTGTACAGAATAATATATTTATCTGTATTTTTTCAGATCCTTTAGTCTCTCCTTAGCAGTAGCCCTGAGAGAGCTTGATTCTCATCCCGAAATGTTGGTAATGAACAGATTATACCTCTGAAAGAAAATATTATTTTCTGAAAATCAAACTGGACTTCTTTCAGACACCAAATGCCATTCAGGACAGGGAGATTCAAACCCTCTCCTTGGACACTTTGAGTAATGAACCAGATCTAACATACAGCTCCACAAAAGGCTTTCAGTGAGAACTCTATTACTGGAACACCTCAGGAAATTATTTACTATCTCTTAACATTAACTTATTCCTTCAAGTGTGAAACAGTTTGAAAATGGCTCTCTGGCTAATGTTGTGAGGCTCTGTCATTAACTAACACGACTCTCCTGACTGACACCTGCCAACAACGAATGGCAGAAGCTGCAGAAATGTGCAGGTGCAAACCACTGCTCTGGGGCTTTTTGGAGCATTAAGCTTTATTTATAATTTTGGCGTAGAAACGTAACTGAAAGAATGTGAAAGTAAAGGAATCAATGTGCTCACCTTGTGGTGAAACAGGAAAAGCCCAAGGAAGAGACTGTAGAGATCTGAAGTCAGAATTGCCAGGTTGACGGAGGTTGCGCTGGTAAATTTAATCACCACTGGCATGAAGCTGTACAGCCCAAACATGCACAGGGCAAAGGCTGCAAACAGCAGTGCTGCAAAGCAAGGTGACACGTTACTCTTCAGGCACAGAACTATGATTTTATAGAGCACTGATATTCTTCAGAAGCTTTAAAACTATGCATTTTCATCTCCTGAAAGATATGGGAATGCACATGTAAGAGAAGCATGAAGATTACCTTGTATTGCAAAAATTACTGTATCTACAGAAGAAAGTTCTCGTTCATTCCTATATAATGTAAGAGCTGACTGAAGAAATTAAAAGCCACACTTCTTGATAGCATTTAGTTCTGTTCGTGTCAAAATAAGTAAATTTTTTCTGTACTTCATTTAGAAAGGACAACAGAAGAATGTTCTTGTGATGTTTTAACAACCAACACGTCAGTAATTAAAAAGGTTTCATTTTTACTTATTTCAATTTATTTTGAAAACTTATTTCAAGTTATATGTAAAAAGCAAAATCTGTTTTAATGTTCAATCCCTCGTTCCTTGCTGAGCTGCAAAGTTTGCAGAAAATAAACTAGTGAAATATAATATTACTGCTGCTTGTTATTCAGAGAAAGAAAAGTCCCACCATTCAAAGTCTAAATGATTATAATTTTCCAGTGTTCTGTAATATGCACATTATTTTGTAATACACATACCAATTTTCCAGTTCCACTGAATTCTTGTTAACTCCTTATGTTCCAAAATGGCTCTAGAATTAGAAAAAATATATAATATAGTAAAAAAGGGAAAAAAAATCATACTCAAATAGAGAATTTAATTAGCAAATATATAAGAAACATTTTGATCTATAAGCCATTCATTTTTTTGTTTCAAATTTTACTGAATGACACTAGCTCAAACATCTAACAAGCATAAAAAAAGACATAAAAATTAAAATGCCTGAAAGTCAAGAGCACTGATATTTAATTATTATGCTTTCTTCACAGGTGTTTTAATCCTTCAGCGATTTAGTTTTATTTGTTATACTATTTGAGGAAATTATTAACTATTATGATGAGAAATTAGGAGTATATAATTCATTAGACAGACTTAAGTGCATCTGGTCTGTTATTCAAATGTGGTTATTTGTAAGACTATACATGGCTTCATTTTAAACTTGAGTTTATTATGTAAGATCTCCTTCTAACAATTATCTCCTCATCTTCTCTCCACAGAGAAAATTCTTTAAGAAATACATTCCTATGAACAGTCCTCAGCATACTGAGTGTCCTCACAAACATCAACAAAATCAAAAATACAGCCAAGTATCCTATGTGTTCAACTGCAGGAGTTCAGCTTTTGAATTGCTGTAATAAGAGTAGTGCAAATAAAAAGGATATAAAACAGATGCTGATCAGCAACAAAAATCAATTCAAAAAGTGGAAGGACTCCCATATAGGCCAAATACAGATGCAACAAAGATTTTAATAACATCATTTCAGGGTATACAAGCAATCATCTGTAGTATATATTTTAATTAGTTTTAAAATAAATATTAGATCCTTACAGCTGTAGACCGCTGATAATAGTCCCAAACAAGCCCACCATTCCTAGAAACTCCACTCTGCTCAGAGTTTTCACAATGTATTCCTCACCCACATTAGAAATGGCATACAAAGAAGCAGCAAGAAGCACTAAGACATCTCCAATCACCACGCCACTACCTGTACAGAAATATTAATCCACAATAAGGGTAATGCCGCAAACACTTTTTAACTTTCCTTAAAAAAGCAAGCAAATTTATCTTGAACATCTCTATCTCCCTAGCTCATTCCAGGGGAAAGGGGAAAGAAACCCTTCCTGTGTGTGCAGCACAGTGTCTGAGCACGGACTCTGCTGCCTGCTCACCTCACCCTGCACAGTGTGGAGTGAGCTAAAACCAGCATTTACATCTCATCCCAGCCAAGACACTGCTGCATCATCTGGTCCAATCATACTTCTGCTGACCTCAGGCACTGTAGGGAATTGAGCAAATTCCCAGTTAGAGATGCTCTCTGCATTTTGAGAATATTGTCCCCACTTTGGCAGTAAGGCCTGATTCAAGGCTTGCTAAAATCAGTCTATTGATTTTGGAGGGACCTGGACTCAGCTTCAGGTTTATGACACGTCCTAAGTGGGCACTGCAGATGGGTGGTACCGTGTGTCCTGCTGCAATATATTTATACTGCAAACGGGACTCTCCGTGCTATCATCACTCATCATTAAATGTCTCTGTGCATCAGCTATACAGCAAGAGGATCACTGCTGTTTAAATCCTTTGATCGGTTTAAAATTTCCTTCCATAAGCAATCACTAAGAAAATATGAGGGTAAGCAGCAGTAAGGATCCCCAGGTCAGCAAATAAAGCACAATTTCCTAATGTCTCAGGGAAATATTCTTCTCCCTCCAAGATACTTGTATCACAGAGCACTAAAGCTAAACTTCAGTTTGCCTTATGTCTTACCTACAGCAAGGCCCCAAAATAACACCACACAGTCTTATCTATATGCTGCCTGATGAAGGCAATGCCCTGAAATTTACTTTCTCTCATAGCCTCTGGCTCTGAAAATTCAAAATTCTTATTCAAAATAAGATCACTATGATATGGGTTAATTTAGACATCTGTCATAGAGAAGACAAGACCTGCCCTTATCTGGACCCAGCTGGCTCCAGGCCCCAGGGCCCAGCCTCCCTTACAGAGCTCCCAGGAATCTTGGCCTCCTGCCCCACCTCCTCTTGCACCCCTGCAGTAAGCCCCTGCTTTCCAGGCTGTGACCTTGGGGACACATGGACCATTTCTGTTGGGCCTGCCAAAGAGAACTCTGAGAAGTCAGCTGCTGTGAGTAACTTTTTATGTGGTACTTGTACCCAGAGAAAACTACAAATCAGAGAAGTCTGGCTGCCAGTAGATTGATACTGCATAAACAAGACAAGGTTTGCAGGGAGAGGCAGCTTCTTCTGTTAAACCAACTCACATGACAGACAAAGTGAACAAGCTTTCAGGAATGAGACGTTTCATCATATTGTCTAATGAGCAGTATCAAAATTAAAACTTAACGCAAGTGGGGTTTTTTTTAAGGTGGTAGAAATATCCAAACACACAAGCAAAGAAATTCCACGGCTCCCCATAAAATCAACATCTCCTCTTCCTGGACAAGAAATAAAAATAGCAACATGTTCTCTTTTAAAACAGAACTGTATCTACTGTTTCTGCTTTACAAGTTCCTGTTCACAGCGGGAACCATCTTCCTGCTCTTTCCCCCCCCCCCACAATAAAGGACTCCTTACCTTCACCTTCCTGCCTCCCTGACAAAATGTCTGCACCCACCATTGTTGTCACACCTAGCAAACAGATGGCAACAGCAACAAAATGTATCAGCCTGTATCTTGCTCGGAGAACAAACCACGACAAAGCCATCAGCACAGGAATCCCAAAACAGTCCAAGAGCTGTGTGTACAGAAAAATTGTTTGAGTTAGAAACCCACCCCAAAACTGGGCTGCAACATCTTGAAAGCAAATGCAGAGGATCTCACTTTCAAGCATCAGATGTTAAGGAAACCTGCAAAGCAGCCCCAGCAGATTTGTTTAAGAGAGGTGAGACCCACATTTCATTTCACCATTAAAAGCATTTTGCAAGTGAATGAGGAGCTGGAACAGGGGTCTACTTCCTCTTGGTAGGAAAGCACTGACTTAGAAACTCTTCTAATGATGGATCTAATCAATCTTTACAGCTTCACAAATGAAAGCTAGGATGTTGCTCTGAAACAGCATCGCTCCCCAGGGCTCCATGTACACAAAGCAAAAATATGGAACTATTGATGGGTACAAGTAATCTGATTTTACATTGACGTGGCAGGGACAAGGACCTGACCCTGCAGCTTTGGGTTTGAT
Organism: Thryothorus ludovicianus; assembly: GCA_013397245.1. NCBI lineage: Eukaryota > Metazoa > Chordata > Aves > Passeriformes > Certhiidae > Thryothorus > Thryothorus ludovicianus. The sequence goes on from VZTB01016567.1 coordinate 530,027, forward strand.
CCTCTGACTTATCTTCCCTTCCTTTTTTTCTGTAGAAGTTTTTATGTATCTTTGCTTTGCTTTTACATCCACCCACAGAATCACAGAACTGCTTAGATTGGAAGGGACTTTAAAGTTTATCCAGTTCCAACCCTCCTGCCATGGGTAGAGACACTTTCCACTAAACCACTCCAACCTGGCCTTGGACACTTCCAAGGATCTTCTACCTATTCTCCTCCAGGAAGCAGCAAGAGTTAGCTGTGTACTTAATAAAGAAGAATACACACTGCAGCATAAGATGGGCATTTTGTTCTAAAATAGCCAAATACCACAAATACCATCAAGACCACTGTGCTAATCATAATTGGTTTAATATTTAATTCAACAAAATAGATTTTGTTTCTAAATTTGTCAAAGGAAAGAAAAAGTGTATTTTCTGACCTGTCTCAGTAGAGTGCCACAGAGCTACATAAGGGAACAGCCCACAGCAGAACATAGTCAACTTCCCAAAGATTCTTCAGAAATCACTCTCAAATGTCAGCCCTTAAAACTTGGCCTCTTGAAGGCCCAACAAAACATGTCCAGATCAGTAGAACTGGGGCATAATCCCTGCAATCAAGACAAGAGTCCTTAGTTCTTAATGTTTATTTCCAGACTCTGCCTGCCTCAGTGCACCACTGCAGTTGATTTCTGTGCTGTGCCCCAAGGGCTTCAACCAAACTTGTTAACATTTTGATGGTAAGTCTGGTTCTACTTGTTCATAACTATACGTAGTAAAGTCTTACAAGCATAGTGCTAAAAGCAGATAATCAAGATTAAATTTGAACAGTGCCTCTAATCCTTCCATCTATTTGTCTTTGCTACTTGGATTGCCTCCATCTTGTCCAGTTTGCAAAGTTTGTGAAGTGTAAAACTACTTCTTCAGGCTGTATTATGAACCATTACAAGTACCTGAGTCCCAATATGTGATACCAAGTATTTCAATACAACTTTACACTATGGAAAATATCATAATGGGACTTTCTATTGTGTCCTAGGTCTTGTTCTCTATCTTACCTTTAGTCTAGACTCAAGAAAACATCTAACATTTCCTTCAGATTTGACTGTTTTGACTAGTATCAAACAATAAGAAATACCACAAGCAATTAGAAAGCAAGATTTTTACCCCTCTGGTGGTAGATAGCTCTTCTACTAGTAAGCATGCTTTCACTCCCCATTAACTGAGGTAGCCTTAGCATGTAGCCATCCAACCTCCAAGGAGTTTTTCAACCCAAACAGAAAGCGTAGAAAAGCTTTAAAAAACACCTTAATTAGGATGTAAGGGAACAGTACATAATGAGCCAGCAGCTCTTTCAGTAATGCCAGATGGGGAATTGCTGCATCCAGACCAAGAACACACTGCAGAACCACACCATCATGGTTAGAGGACCTGCAGTCAGGACACACAGGCACCAAATGATGAAGAACACGCCCAGGTAATCTGTTCCAGGAGACAATTACCCTCATTTACAGACAGATGAAATCAGATTTCCAACTATTGGATCTTACCTCCCCTTCATCTAGTACATTATAGAGCTCTTCTGTACAGGATCAAGATCAAAGAGGTGCAAAGCAGCTGTAATATCACGACGAATTGTGTCAATGGAACCAATTAAAGGAATGAAGTTTATTTATTGAGGTTTTACAGCAGTACTGTGGTACTGACTACTATTTTCAGTAGAGCCTCTTCAAACTCTCATCTTACTCAATTCTAGCCTGTATTTTTAACAAAGGGAGAAAAAAAAACCAGATAACCTGGTGATTTGATTAACAAATGTTTTGACTCAAGCCATGCTTTGACCACAGTTTATAGGAGGTTTTAAAAGTAGGGTAAATTATTAAAAGACATTTTAATACATGGTTAATAGATAGTTGGAGGTCATTGGTTTGCTTATAATTGCCAGCTTCAGACAGCTTTGTAAGCAAGAAAGCTCAACTGCTCATCCTGCTCATTCCCCACAAGGCTCCCTAAGAGCAGCCTCCAGCTAAGCCCCAGGGATTTATCCTATATTTTCTCCTATTAAGGCTAGCACTCTTCCATTAGCTGACCATCTGTCAATAGTTGCCTGAAAAATATTTCTATCTGAATTATCTACAGAGCGAATGCTAAATGTGCCCAATAACATGTTAAAAACACCAAACCACAGCTAGACTGCTTGTTTTTTGCTATAAATCACAGCACTGTTATCAAAGAATATCCTGGGTTGGAAGAGACCTATCAGGATCTTTAAGTCCAACTCCTGGCCGTGCACAGGACACCCCAAGAGTCACACCATGTGCCTGCTGTCCAAACACTATCAGGCTGTGACCACTTCCCTGAGGAGCCTGTTCCAGTGCCCAAACACTCCCTGGGTGGAAAACTTTTTCCTAATATTCAACCTGAACCTCTCCCGACTCAACTTCGTGCCATAACAGTGGTCAAACTGCAGCACAGTCAAGTCTTGCCACAGGAAAAAGGACACTGGCAGCAAGGAGTATCCTGGCACTGCCTCAGCCACAGCCAAACAGTTCAGTTGTGGACCAAAGTCTTCTTCTGTATTTACTGAGAAATGAGAGCTGAATTAACTGAGAAATCTCACAGTTATCACCTTAAAAATCTCCAAGCCCCTCCTGTAAAATGCTGGGTTTTGATAACTAAAGGGAAACCAGTTCTGCCTGTGTGTGCCTGTGTGAAAAAATACATGGAAGTTCCTTGCTGAGCTGAAAAAAACTTATCTTTGAAGCAACGTTTCATAGTGGTGAGCTGCTGCTCCAGCCAGACAGCATTTTAACAATGATTACACTGCATTTGGGAAGGTGCCATAAACCCCTGTGTTGTTTTTATGGTCCCTGGGCATTCACTCACAGCCAGTGCTGCAGACAGGCCATCAGGCTGGATGCTCTGAACCACAGGTACTATTGTAGCTGCAAAATTGCTTGCCAAAAGCAAAAAGAAAATGCCCTGCACTAGAGCAAATCACAGACTTTTGTTGTGTTTTGGATTTTTCCCCCTGTATCTCAATTCTGACAATGGTGAGAAACCAGTGACTTCAGAGAATGTGCAAGAAACCTTAAGAGCAAATTGCAAAGAAATCACCAATTACTGAACTGACACAAAGCAGCATCAGTCACAAGGTTACCAAAAGGGAAAAAGGCTCAGAAAATGCTTGAGTTTTTGGCAAATGGACAGGATAATCTATTCTATCTATTTTTACTTAATTTCTATAAAAGAAATCATGGGAATAGCTTTACTACTTCTGAGAACTTGGATCAAAGTCCTGGCTTGTTCAGCTGTAAAGTATAAGGTCAAATAGTGTCTCATGTACCAGCTTAACTTGATCTAGAGACTGAAACAAGTCACTCTAAAAACTTTGATTTCTTAGGCATTATTTGTAAGGAGATTAAAGACCTAATGAGTCATAACACATAAGTATGAAATGGAAATGTGACAAAACAATTCAAGAGACACAACTGCTCTTCAGCAGTGCTAAGAAAATTTACTGCAATTCCCTAAAGGGAGCCCAGACTGCAGGATTTCATTGCTTCACAGGTAATTCTCTTAAATATTAACCTCTATTACTTTGACTCTGTAAAACACTGACTCCTTTCCAACTAACAGTCAAGTCTTCATGTTACTTTTTTTTTTTTTTTTTTTAATTCAGCTCAGTGGAGTCATGACCCCAGCCACAGATCCCCACCACTGGTAACAGCAGACATGAACTGGCACAACCTGGACAGACTCCCTACTTGCTCATGCACCGTCTTCTCTCTTGCTCCCACAGCAGTTGTGAAGTCATACAGTGAGTTAACTTAGGCCTGACACAGCTCTCTAACAGTACAGCCAAAGGCAGAGTTTACTTCTACTTTGCTCAGTGTTTTGAGTCAGTTTGTTCAAGGAAACTGGCCCTGCAAGCTCAGGAGACTGCAGCTCGAGGCAGGAGCAAAGCACTTACTCTTCCAGCAGCTTTTGTCTGTGTAGTGTGACAAAGAAACCCCAGCTTAGGCCTTCTGTTTATAGAGCTTTTTCAGAACACAAGATTTATCCTAGAGCAGCAATGCAGCATCAAGGACTGGTGTTGCAGAGGAAGTCTACTATTACTTTATTTGTGTTGACCTTCCTTCCATCTCTTCCAGAGAGGGCCCTGAACTGCCACATCCAAAAGCCACATGGCTGACCCCTCACTGCATGGGCAGTAACACCAGCTGCCATTCAGTGTGTCCTCACAAGGTGAGGCTACATCTCACAACACCTCCTGCAGCTTCTAGAACTAGGCAAGAGATCCACCTCACTGTGATCAGCAAGAACCTGCACTGAGTGACTGCTATCTGGTCATAAATCCTTATTTTGTGTCAGGAGAAAAAGCTGAGCAGCTGTCAGCAAACTCTTAGAAGTGCTTTTATCAAAATAATTAGGATTTAACTCAAGAGCTGGCCAATCTTCTCTGTTTCCTGGAAAGGTTATTCATGATACAGTATGCTCTTCCCTGTACTGCAGAGAGAAAATAGATACTGGAAAGTTCTTTTCAGGCTTAAATAGCTTCCATATCTGTCCTATGAATCTCATTTTAGAAACCAGTCCAAAACTGTAATAAAAGCAACAGCTCAAAAAGAGAGATTAGTCCTTACCTGCACACTTGTCAGGCTCGTATATTGGTAGGCTTTTACAATCGTGTAATTGGCTTCAACATCGACCAGTCCCAAAAAAATATACTTCCACCACCTCTGTTTCAAAATCTGGCAAAGACCATAAATGCCTGTTTAGAAAAAAGCAGCAATCAATATGTGTTTCTTTCCAACCAAATGTTGCACAGGAATTTTGCTTTTCAGAAGCATAAATAATACCAAGATTGACTTTGCCTGGCCTTACTTAAGATACAATAACAGGAAACAGAGTCTGGGAGGAGACAATGCAAATGGTGAAAAGCATAGAAATTCTTCCACATGAAGCAAAACACAGCAAGACCAGAGTTATCTAAAGAGTCTAAAGAATAGGAGGAATACTAAATAGCATCTGGTAACAAAGCGAGTTACAACAAAGCTTATTTTTCCTAATATAACATATGACTTCAAACCAAAGAACACAAAACTGTAAACAGATGTGACATTTTATCAAATTAAATGCACATTTAACCTGTGAAATTAATTTCCCTGTGTTGCTAGAAAGCAGGAACTTTAAAAACTAGGATGAGTATTGAGGTCTTTATTTTCAAATTCTGAAAGGAAAATGTAGAAAGAAAAAAAAAAAAAAAAAAAAGATGAACCAGAATCTCCTATCCGATATTTCACATACCAGTCTTAAATGTCAGCATTGTGGTATAAACTAGAAGCAGCAAAGAATAGTTGATAAAACTTTGCAACATTGGAGTCTTCATGTGATATTTTTCTGCCAGGTACTGGCTTGTAACAGCAGTCCCACAGATAAACAAGGAGAGCATCTGGCCCAGAATTACAGTTTTCCAAACATGCCTGTGAACATAAAAGACAAAACAGTAAGCTTAGAATTAAACCTTCAAGTTTCAAAAAAGATATTTTCCAGTTTTACAGGAAAAATGCCATTTTTTTAGACTGCCACTTTATTTTTTTTCTACTCCCTACCAATGTTGTCCTGATCTACAGGCAAGCAGGGTTCTGTGTAAACAGAAGGTCTTGTCTGACCTCAGGACAGCCACGTGAGAAGTGAGGCCAGTCCAAAGCACCAACTATGGAGACTGCAGTTACTTGCAAGGATCTTCAAACAGGTTACCCGGGCAGGCTCTACCCAATAGCAGCTATTCTAATTAAGCAGGTTTTGAGTCAAATCCTTTGTCCTCCACTGAATTCCATCCTGACTTTGGTCAGCAAAGATCTACAACATGGAGATAAAGCACAACTACATGCAGGCTCATCTGAGACCTGAGTTTTAGCGAGCTGACACCTTAAGATGAGCAGGGCTAAAGAAACACAAAAGCATTAATGATAAAACCAAGTAAGAGCTCAGTTTAGAAGGATCTTAAAAGATCATCTGGTCCAACCTTTCATGGGAAAGGGAGTCTTTATGAGATTATTTAGTGCCCTGTCCAGTTGCATCTTGCAAACCTCCAGTGATGGGGACTCCATAACATCCCTGAGAAGGTTGTTCCAGTGATTGTTTGTTCTCACCTTAAGATAAATCTTTCTTACTATAAGAATTATTATAATTAATACTTATTGTGGATTTTTTCAGTTCTATTACATCATGTTCTGCTGCAACTGAGGATAGAGTTGAGAATGCATTTTGAGTAAGATCACGTTTGCATTTACAGCTCTTAAGTCCCACCCACATCCAGCAGGGAAAAAAAAAGAAAAAAGCTCGTGCTCTTTTAGTAGCAATTCTTCGCCTAATGTAAGATGAACTATTCCAGATGCTACTAGACAAACAGGGGCACATAACTCGGTGTATTTTTTTTGTTTGCTCTTTCTCCTGTCAGTAGAGTTATGCAGATTTGTACTCCCCCAGTTTCTGCACATGCACAATACACAGTGACAGGAGCTCAGCCCTGCGCTGTCTGTACAGATCTGCTAAGTTCACATTTAATCTGTTTACCCTGAAGACTACAGATGAATTTAACTGTCTGCACAATTGATTCATTTGTTTACACTCACATTAATTAAGCAAGGGAAGAAAGGACCCCATTAGGATTCTGCACCTACCCTGTGCCCACATCTCTCCACACTGACTTCTGGCAGGACACCCAGGGGTCAGGCACACCACCTGAGAGTAACTCTGGCTGTTATTCCCAAACTGGGTGACCTGAAGGCAGTAAATGCCAGCTCACCCTGCTGTGCTGTGCAATCCAGCAGCCAGGCAAAGAGAAAAGGTGTGCTCGACAGTGCTAAACCCAACTACAATCATATAATCAATTCCTCCTTTTGGAAGGAAGGTACCTTCCTTGCACAGACTCTAATGCACCTGCATGAATCCTGTTTTCAATTCATCCTGACACCAAGCTCTTCTGACTTTGAAAATGCTGCTGGGTACATTTTTCTCTCCAAGTCCATTCTGATGAGACAGCAAATCTCTGCAAACTCTGGCCATGCTGTACTTCCAAGAGATTGGAATCCCATGCTTTACAACAGCTTGTCTTGCCAATCCCAGGAATGGTGCATATTCACACTCTTAAGTATTCTAACATGACAATCTTGTACGGTACTATCCAGTCTCATCTGAGTAACTCTGACTAGTGTGTGAAAGAAAAACATTCTCATTTCTAAAGAGATTTCTAAAATACATAGGGGTGGGTGGTGGGTGGTTTTCATTAAAAACAGGAGAAAAAATGGAAGCTACCTCACTTCTGTTAAATATTTTAACTGATTTCTTTTTAATTTTATATTCTGGTCAAAGGTCTGATTGTGCTATTTAGTGAACAAATCAGACACATTCTGGCTGATGCAGAAATACCTTTTTATGCTCATGTAAAGAATTTAATCAGTTGCCATTAGAACAAATGTGATGTAGGTACGTTAAAATTTCAAGTAGCCATGGATGAGGATTCCAGCTCACCCCCTGCCAGCCTTGTGAACACTTGGCTCCTTGGCACCAGGTAAAATGACAGAAAACCCACTGAAATTCAAAGGAAGATACACTATGGTGAACATCATACAAAAACATGGTTTCATGCATTTTAAAAAATACATGTGTACTTTTTATTATTCAAATAAAACTTCTTGCCCTAAACTAGCAGAAAAATTTTTCTTCTTCATCATCAGCACACAAGGGACACAGCAAGCCTTTAGCAGCTTATTGGACTAAACTCACCCTGCACTTGGAACAGCTGGGAAGAGAGTGTGGAGGTAGGGATTAGACATGAATAGAGGCATGACTGGGCAAAACTGCTCCAATTTTACTGGAGCAAAGCCTGTGTGTTGCACAGAATGAACTGTACTCGTCAATACGCTACCAGGAGAGGGCAAAGCTGCCTTGGCTGGCAGAAGCCCTGATCTGGACACAAACTCCCCCTCACCCACCTCCTGGGTGTTGCCAGAGACAAGGGCAGAAGCAAAGGCAATACCACCCCACAAGCTTGTTCAAGGAGGCTCATTTAACATGGACTTGTGTGTGGTAGGGCTTTAAACACTTTGGTCTAGGATATGAGCTGAAGGGGCAACTTTGCTCCTGCTGAGCTCCAGCACCTTCTCTACAGCAAAGGCCTGGACTCTGCGTGCAGCATCCTGGCAAACTGGATAGCAACCATATTCCAAGGAGAGGGTAAAATGGGGAAAACCACTTGAATAACAAATGACCTGCTTCAACCGTCATTTACTGGAAACAAGACATACCCATCTGCCCTCTTGCAGTGGAATAACTCCACTAAGCTGATCCTCAGCTTTTCTAACAACCAAATTTCTCCAGTTTAAAGTATCTAAGGAATTATCTTCCTTGTATTTCTGCATTTGGGAAGAGAGGTCCAGAACCTACAGAACTGTTTGCTTTGTTATTACTGCCCCAGCAATCATTATTATTTAGTTAATATATGTCTTGGCAGTGCTACAGCGTTTACTTCTACCATAACAAAGGTGCCTGACAAAGCAAGCAGGCTTCATTACACCTCAGGCCCTTCTTTATTTTTGTCTGTTTTAATTCAAGGAGATTTTTTTTGCCTGAACAGATTCAAAATGTTAACATGAAAAAACACACAGAAAGACTTAGTCCACTAAGAGTGGAAAACTGCCCTCAAAAAATGTCTTCTGTGAATCCCAAAATGCTGCATACCTAGCAGCTTTCTCAGCTTTCTCAGTGTAAGGTAAGAGCCTCTTGCCCTGACTGTCCCCAATACCAGGTGGAAGCCTCAGCAGGAAGCAGCAATGGTTTTTCCTCACACCATTTGCCAAAGCGTCAGAACTAATTTCTTCAGCTTAAGAAGACATAACCATACTCCTGGCATGATGCACTGGGCTCATAGCTCACCTTAAAAAATATGTTTGATCCTCTGTAAAACTTGAGAGCAAACCTTAAATCCTACCAATTTCTTCTGAGAAAAATGCTTTAAAGACACAAGGTTTTATTCATTTTGGTATTGAGATTAGTATTGATGACAGTGACTTTCTTATTAATAATTGATCGGGTTTTGAAATATATTAATTATTAACTTTTCCATGTCAGAACTTAAGCCTCTTGGTTTTGGTTTTTTTTTGCTCTTTTTTTTTTTTTTTAATGCATTGGAAAGGACTAATTCACTTTGGAGTCTCAGATGATGTAAGGTAAGTGATCTGAAAAGGCCTTTAGTTTTACAGTTGGAGGGGGTGGGTTATTATTGGCTTTTAATGCTTGCTACTAAGTCATTACTCCTCCCCTCCCTTCAGCCACCCTATCTTAGCTAGCTTTATCTATGGCTTTTGGCAAAACTGAAGTCATTTTGGGACTTTTTAGATCATGAAAGTTTGCCACAAATTAGTCTAAAATGAACACTGAACAATGTGCAGCTCTCAACACCATCAGAAACTCAAGATAGCTTTCCTTGGCTATTCTGCATTTCTTTGAAATGCAGAATAAAAAATACACCAAGATACTAAAACAGAGTCTATATCAGAGAAATTTAAAGAAAATTTAATAAGATAATAGTTAACAATTTTACTGGCAATTAGTTTACTAAATCTTGTAATTTTAATGTCAATTTTTAACTTATAATACATACAGCTTTTCAAATGTTCATTTTATTTATGCCACCAATCTAATACTGACATGGCAAAGCGTGGCAGCACTGTTCATGCACAGAGTTTACTTGCACTTAGCTTTAACTACCGAATCCTTCCTAAACAGGGGAGGAAGTGACCTTTTAATATCAATGATCTCACTTTTTCATTAAGCAGTTATGGGAAAACGCAGGTTCAGACCGAACCCATACTGCAACATAATAAGTAATTAACAAAGAACAACAGAGTAAATTTTTAAGAACTAACATCATCAGAAGTTAGTTTTTCCATGTTCTGCTTTGAAAGTGACATCAATTTAATTTGCAAAAGGAAAGAAACAGAAGAGCACCAGAAATATATTTTCTAATGGTTCTACTAAAAAAAAAAAAGAAAGAAAAAAAACCCCACAACAACAAAACCCAGACCCAGCCAAATTTATTACTTAAAATATTAAACCTTCCTACGACTCAGAAAGGCCTCTAACAAAACTGAAGTGGCTGAGTCTGCTGTCACCCGGAAGAAAAAAAATAGGAAAAAAATATCAATTCAGCATCTCAGATAACACTTTGTGAAATTCAGTGAAAGCTATTGGTTTTCTTTCAAGTATCTTCCAGACTCACTTAGTGTAGCCCTTTGGCAAAACTAAAGGCATGAGTGAGGTTACTGAACAACTCAATAAGTTTCTGTTGCCTTTTGGGTCTCTCCTGACAGGCAGGAGGAGTGAAAAGAGAAAACTTACAACCAGAAGAGGAGGCTTTGTCCACTGCAATAAGGCTCTGCCTGGCCAGCACACACCATCACACAGTCCAGCAGCCAGACTACAGCTTATGAGCACAAGGCTGGCAGGAAATCCAGCACATCCTTGGCTGACAAATCCGGTGCAATAACTATTAGTGACCAAACTTATAGATCAAAAAAAGCCTTTTAAACAGGGACTGTTTTTCCCCCCTAGAGGGAAAGTGAAGCTCTAAGTGGATGGCCTAGAAGTCGGAGGATGTAATCCTGCTCTCCTGGAAGGTACTGCTTCTGAAGTACCAGCTTGCCTGCACAGCTTGGCAAATATTTTTCCACAAGTTTTCCATGCTAAACTAGTGTTCATATATCAAGAGGTATACCTGAACGTGTCTCTATCCTGAACTGATTCATGGAAGGAGGAAATGGGGATATTGGTCTTCCTGGACTCCACACCTCATTTTCGTTATTTTGTTCTATTACCTTCACTATCTCCCATGACCTGTCCTTCATAATGATGCTGATCGAAGACTACAAAACAGATAAAGTGAGGGGACAAAAAAGGAAGACAGAGAACAAAAAAGACGAATGCAAGTGTTTACGTGTGAGAGCTCAGTCCTATTTCAACAGTGTCAAAACGACACTCGCTAATTCCCGGGACACCCTGAGCGCTCTCGCCCAGCAGCACCCGCAGGCTGCTCGGCGGCGCTCCCGGAGCAGCCCCGGCATCCGAGCATCCCGGGGCAGCGACCAGAGCTCCCGCGGGCTCCTCTGTGCCGAGCCGGCCGAAGGGTCCGGGCTCTGCCCAGCCCCTCGGCCGTAACCCCGGGCCCGCAACGCG
>VZTB01016567.1:541395-562533 GCA_013397245.1 Thryothorus ludovicianus
CCAGCGGGCAGGGAGCGATGGAGGGCGGGCGCTGCGGAGGCGGCTCCCGGCGGAAGGAAGGGATGAGCAGCAGCACCGGGACAGCGGCACACTGCTCCCGGGCCAGCGGCCGAGCCCGGCTTTGTGGCCGCCGAGGGGCCGCCCCCGGGAGGAGCACGGCTCGTGCTGGGGCGTGGGGTCGGAGCTCTTCGGGTGTTGCTTCTCCTGGGCGCGCTCCGGCCCCGCAGCTTCCTTCAACCGCTGCGCGTCGGTGGCATAAATCCAGGGCTTCAGCAGCGCCAACGCCGAGCCGGTGTTCCCGGTCTCCCCGGCAGCAGCCCAGCCTGGTGCCCCGCTGCGGGTCTCTGCAGGGCTACCTTGCCCCCAGCCCCTGCGCAGGCACGCAGCCCCGGGCACGTGTGAGCCCGGCAGCGGCGGGGCCGTGCGGGCGGTGCGGGCGCAGCCGCCGGTTGCGGCAGTAACAGTTACCGTGTGCCCGCCGAGTGCCGCTTCGCGCCGCTCTCCGCGCACCCTCCGACGCTTCACTGCCGCTTCTTTGCTGCTTCTTTCCCGTGCCTCTGGACTTTTCGCACCCCGTGTGTCTTCACCCACATCTCAGGGCAGCTCACCTGGAGAATCTGGTGACATTTTGCATACTTTGGTGGGTTTTTTAACAGTGTTCATAATGGTGCTCTGTGTGTGTCACAGATGATGGACTTGAACCCCCGAGGTGTCTCCCGGGAGAGCAATCTTCTGCCCTCACTGGGGCAAATATTTATCACTGTCCTCGCTAAGCAAGCAGAAAGGATTTTCTGCCGCAAGACACTGTTGGTCTCTACACTCAGTTTTATCCCGCAGATCACCAGATTTAATCTTCTTCCCCCCAACACCATAAATTATTTTTCAGACGTGTTTTTCTCTGTCATAGTTCTCATTCAAATTGTGTTCATTTCCCTATGCTACTACTCAAATTCGTCCTCATAGGATTAGATTTAGGAGAGTCAAAGAGGCATTACTGTGCCATTTTCAGGTTATCCTTACAAATCTATGTGCTTGTCATTAACGAAGGTGAATTTTAGTCTCTACTTTCCCCAAAAGTCCACAATAAAATAACCACTAAGGTATTGGCTACATGGGAGAGGACCCCAAATACCCTCTTTGTCTCTGTCATGGTGCAATGTTAAAGGTCATTATGAAAGAAAAGCTATATAATTATGTGTTTTAAAAGCATTAATAAATATATATTTATAATATAAATACCCTTTGCTTTATTATACTGAGATATTATGTATTTTTCCTTCGCTTGTACAACAGAATAGTTTATTGATATTTTAATTTTAAATTCCTAATCCAATAAAAATCCTGCTGTGACTACTGCAAGAAATCTGTCAAGATTAGTCTCAGTGCTATGATAGTTATGAATCAGGTCATGCTGGTCCTGATTCTCCACAACCGAAACTAGCTAAAAGTTTAAAAGAAGTAGACTTATCAGACTCTGTGTATTTAGTTATATCTGAGTTCCACAACTGTGGTACAATTATCTTCACATTTAATTTCATTCATCCTGTGTCTGCAATCTGGTGCCAGTTTTCCAGAGATGAGCACCATGTTTTTGTTGCTCTTTGTCTGCATTTAAGCTCAGCTCTTGGAATTCCTTGCTGCAGGTAGGCTGCAGCAGCCTCACACCAAAAAGACACTGCCAGGCCAGAGCTTTACGCTGCAAAAAGATTGCAATGCCAGAGTGGTATCTATGAACTCTAAAAATATGAAAGAAAATAAGAGTTTGAACAGGCTGGGGTCTCTTTTTAATTTAAATTTTAAAAACAACAACAACAAACAAAAAACCCAGCAGCAATAACTGTTAAAAGTGCCCTCTGTTAGACTTTGGGGACTAAGTTCATTGCAAAGTATAATAAACTTCACTATCACAGGAAATTTTTATGGTTTGTGGACAACATGGCCACAAATGCAGAGATATCTGAGATGTCTAAACATGGTTTCGTGTTCAGCTACTCCTGCTTCAGGCTGCTGCTTTACTACAATTCAGGGTCCATCTCATGTGTGATTGTGGCTGTATGTTTCTGGCTCTTTGCTGGCCTCTGAGTTTGCCTAATGCCAGTGAAGAGATCCAGGTGCCAGCAGTGTGTGCCAGCCAGGCTGAGCAGCCCTGCAGACACCCTTCATTCAGCCCAGAACTGGTATTTCCCCTCCTCAGTAAGTGTGGGGTTCCCCACGAGGGGAACAGGGGAGTGTGTGCCTTTAAGGCTGTGCATCCTCTTTCAGAGATAGGAACGCTGTTCGTGGTGCTCTACAATAACATAGTTCGCTGTGTCTTTTCCAGGACCAGTGAAATCCCTCAGAATGACTAATTTATCTGCAGGCAGGATGTATGTGGAAGCTTAATGGGCTCCTAGACTAACTGGTAGGTATATACCTCATTTTTTACTAAGAATTTTTAGAAATAAATTCATTGAATTCTTTAAAAATTAATTAGTCGTATTCAAAAGTTGCGTCTAAAGCACCAAACTATTTTGAAGTGTGACTGAAAGGAACTAAGAATCCAAATATTTCTTATAGTTGGATATCTTCTAGAATGGGTGAAGGATAACTCAAAAGTACCAGCATAGCTTTTATACTGCTTTAAAAAAAAAAAAAAAAAAACCCAAAACTTTTGAGATGAGGACAAATAAAAGAATTACCAAAGCCATAACAAATAAGAGACAGACAAAGCTCTGGTATCCTCATCTGCTTTCCACTCCTTTTTGCTAAACAGTTTCATTTCAGTGTGTCTTATCAGGCTGTTCCTTCTGCTGAGAAAATCATAAGTTTGAATAGGTGATAAAAGTAGATAACAATAATAAGTCAAAATCTGAAACTGCAGAAGTGATTCCTTCTAAAATGCAGAGCAAGCATAATGTCAGGGATTTTTTGATTGGAAGTATAAGTGCCACTAGAGGTCCTTTATGTACAGATTATGTTTTCCTCCACAGCGTTTTGGAAGGGTTTTTTCTATACTTTTATCCATGGTATATATGAGAATTATAAATTCTAAAGATATTTACTTTGTTTAATGTATTAAATTCTTAGAATAATAGAGTGACTTTATCGTGATTAAGCCTTTTCTGGGAAGATACCAATATAATTTTCCAGAGAGCATTTCCTCAGTAAGAGCCTTTGTTTTATTATGAAATAATAAGTGTTATTTTTTTTTAACTTCAATAACGGCATGTTTTCAAATTTCCAATTTTTAATTGTCTTATATCATGTCTTCAATATAATCACTTTTCTCTTAGAAAAATAAAAGAAGGAAACAAATGTCAAACTAATGAGTGAAATTAAGATAAACAACTGGAACAATAAAAAAAGATATACATTTTCTCTGCTGTGTCATTATTTTCTTACTTCTCCTAGTTAGAGGTTGGTTTAAAATGTCTGAACACTGTTTGGAAGAGCTATGCAGCCTTGGGACTGACATTAAATTTATCACTACGGAACACAATGCGATTTATTAGGAAACTAGTAACAAAGATTCATAGCTCATTAGCTGAAAATTATTAGCAACTAAGGCAAAGAAATACTTTCTGTTCCTGGGATAGTCATGAGCTGGAAAGACCTGATAGCTGCACAAGGGGCAAATGGAATCACAGAACGCATCACCTGTAATCAAGACAGAGATGTGTTACACAGTACAAAGTCCTGAGGAGCTTTAAATGAAAGGTGGGACATGTGCTGGTTACTCCTATTCGAGACAAATATGCAGAAAGATGTTAAAAGACCTGTGGGGCACCATGGGTTCATTGCAAAGGCCCTGAGAGCCAAAAGATTCCTTATACCATACCTTAAAAAAAAAAAATCTGCAGATGAAGGAAATCACTATTGTAAAATTAAAATATTCTAATATTCTCTAAAATTCTTTAAAAAAATTTAATCTGAGAAACATGACAGTAAGATATTCAGTGGAAAAACACACCTAATGTCTGCACTGCCATATCCTGGAGTGCAGGGGTGCTCCACTGTCTCTACCAAGAAGGAAATGTGAAGAAAGATGTGTTTTCACGTTGTAATGTCAAAGAAGGAATCTACTAAGCAAAAGCAGCTGAATGAAGAAGGGTGAGAATTTCAATACGTGCTGAGATTTATTTATGAGAAAATATCAAGAATGGCATTTAGGTACTTGCTTGTAATTGCAAATCACCAGAGCGAACAGAGGTGGTATGACAGATACATTTGGGGGCAATCAGTACAAGGCACACAAGACTGTGCCTCTGTGATTCTGATCTCACACACCATCCTCACTTCCCATTCACCTGAAATGTTACCCCCTGCAAAAAAAGTGGGGATTTGTTGCAAATTTAGTGTTTCCAAAGCCTAAATAAACCAATGTGAGTTTACTTTTACTAATAACTAGCAAAATCACAAAAGACTCTGTTTTTTTACCCGGTCCAGACAAAGCTCCCTCAAATCTTTACCCTTCCAGCACTGACACAACATATGCAATATTGAAAGAGCTGGGACAACTGGAGATTACGACTTCAAACCATGAGCTCAGTCTCAGAAAGGGCAGACATAATAAAGCCCAAGGACCATCAGAATTCAAGCCTATTTAGCACATGTTGAAGGATTTTTTTTTTTATCAAAACTCTCTGTCCCTGAAATAAAAGAAATACCCTTCAACCCTCTGACAGATTTCTTTCCCTTAAAAGAAAGAGATCTGTTCTCGCAGTGGTTTCATGGAATAGCATTTAATACCTCTGACTCTGCACCTGCAGGATCCAGTAGGTCCTCTATAATAGGCATCTTCTGCTCTCTGGACTATACAGTATAGTTCAGGATTTTAGTCTTAAAAGAAAATCACCATCAAAATAGTCTTTTTGACCACATTTTTTTTTATCAGAATACCCTATGACACTGCATTCAGCCTTGCTATTACATGAAAAGTAAAATCTGTGTAAATTTAATTGCAAAACTTGCCAGTCTGAGATCTTTCTTGATTAAGACTGTTCATTATTCATTTAAGTTTACTTGCTTGTCTGTGATGGGACATTGTTAGAGTAATTGAGACTAAACTTAGAGTAGTGAAGGCCAGAATCCACAATTCCCTGCATGAGTGTGAACACCAGACTTTGCATTGTGTGGTGCATCTTTAAATCTTACCACTCATATACAGACTAGGGCTGAGAAGGGACTAACCAGGCCCCAGCTAAAAGGTTTAAGGCTAGGATAGTATTTTACAGGCAGGTGAGACCCCTGTTTCCACTCCCAGGCTAACAGAAGAGTTGGGACAATTCTTCCATGATTGTTTTTACACCTTACTGGCACTGGCACTTTTCCTTCACACCTTGGTGGAAAAGTTGTAGGTAACATCACCTAAGGCAGCATTGCTATGATCCACCACAAGCAAAACATGGATTCTAGGCTGAAGAAATTCTTCAGTTAAATTAACTAGTGTAATTTGAAAAGAGTTTAACCAGACACACAGCAGTTCATCCAACTGGATTTGCACTGTTGCAGATTTGGGCTACATCAATGCAATATTATTAAGATAGAGAGCCTAGGATATATCAAAAGATATTCATAGAATTGCAGAGTAGCTTGAGTTGAAAGGGGTCCCTGGAGGCTATCCAGCCCAAACCTCTGCTCAAAGCAGGGTCATCTTGAGCAGGTTGTTCAGGATCCTGGCCTGTTAAGCTTGAATATTTCCAAGGCTGAAGATTTCACAATCCTTTGTGTTCTTGTTCCAGTGTCTAAGTATGCTCACAATACGATAGATAATATATAAATAAATAAATCCTTTTCCCTATTCAGAAATTCCCTAGTTGCAAACTGTGATTGTCAACCTTTCTCCTTATGTTGTGTGCCATCAGGAAGGTGAAGACTGAGAAAAGGTCCCCCTTTTCATCTCCACTATCCCTCAGCTTCACCTTGGCTGTCATATGCTGCAGAGCCCTGACCATCTCCATTGCTGGACACCCTCCTAAATGCCATTGTCATTCTAGTACTGGAGGGACCAAACCTGAACACAGCAATGAAGGTGATCATGCAGAGTGATTTTAGCAGTTTTAATATTCAGCAGTCTCAGAAACATGGATTGTGCCAAGTCCCTTCTGAAGACTTACATTCTCTTACTGATTCTTCATTATTTTTGTGTTCATATCTACATTGAAAGAAGTGTTACTTATTCTTAGGATAGACTTTGTTCTTAAAATAAAAACATGGCTTCTGACATTTTAAGTCATATTCGGAGGAAAAGCATTCTATAGAAGCATATTAGGTGTTACACAAGGAAAAGCAAAAATTGAATATCAGCTTCAGTGTGGTACTAAGACCAAATTGTTTTTTTTTTCTTCCTTTTAGTTTTTGGAAATCCAACAAAACACAAATAATACCAGACATTTGAATGATGTAAAATAAAACTACTCTACATATAAAAAGATACTGTAGAGAAGAGATATTATATAAATAATGCAGAGGTAAACAGCTTTACTTCTTTTTTTTCCTAAAATTCCTACATATCCAAAAGCCATTTCATTGAAATTTCTAGCTTGAAGAAATTCTAGTTAAATAATATGCTCACGACTCATAACAATTCCTTCTCAGAAAATTAGTTATCTTTTTTCAAGAACATTATTTTTCAGTATTAAGTATTTAAAGTCAAAGAGGGGGGCTTAAAAATCTCTATTCTCTTACCCATGATGGAGTTCAGGAGTTTATATTCTTATTCTGAACATTTCCTAAACACTTTTTTTTAAGCGAGGAGAGAGAGGTGAAAGTTTTGCAAAATTAGAATAAAAGCTAAAGAGGTTAGGTGTCAACAAGACCTGTGGAGCTGCATTCCACTCTCTGTATTAATCTTGGCAAGGCATTCCACTAATGAGTAAATGATGCAAGCTGCACCTTGACTGTACATTACTTTAGTTGAACTTTGGCCTTGTGGGAAGATGCTGGAAGACAATTTGAAGCTACGGTTTAATATACATTCCAAGGGAAATTGTTTAGTTGTTCTCAAAAATTGACACAAAATAAGCAATGTTAATCACATGTTTGTTTGCTTGTTTGTTTTCAATATGGCTGTAAGAAAATATTGATCTTGGAGACACTTGCAGAGCTTAGTTGCCAGGTTAGGAAAATATCAAGTACCCACTTAGCTTCATGTGTTGAATGAAGTGCTTTCCTAAACATTTTTCACCAAGAAGTGTAACCAGATATTTTAGTTATTCCTATTCCTATTGTGATTCCATCATAGGACTTAGATATTTTAGGACTAAGATTGATCACAGAATTCTCTTCATCTGATAGTCTTAATATATAAGCAACTTTAGTAAATGGAGTGTTATGTTGAAACATATGCTAATGAGCTAATGGGGGGGAAGTTTAAAAATATATGCACTTGTCTGAAAGTTTAGCTGTTTTATGATAAAGTGTGCTCTGCATTTCAGATTTTTAGATGCTTTATAACAATGCAAGGTAGTAATAAGTTTGCAAATCATAACGTTGACTAGAATTTCATTTGGTCTTTTTCTTACAACTTTTTCTTACCTGATCTTCAGTCCTAGAAGCTGTAAGTTAGGTCTTTCCACAGGAAATACACAGGCAGAGAGGGTGTGTCCAAGACTGAACAACCATGGTGTAACAGGGTGTTATGATTGTTGCTTTTTCATGCTGTTTGAGTATGATAAATGAAATATCCCATGCCAGAAAACTGGCATTACATCTGTGAAAGAAGAAGAATGGCTTGACATACAGGATTTACAGGAATCACTTGCACGACTTTATTACTAAGTCACTATTCTATGAAAACTGCCATTTTTGTTGAGCACCCTGTTTCTTTTGTTTACATTTCTTTTGTGTGGGATCTCTTTTTGGCACACACATTTTTCATGTCCCTCTCCTCCCCAGCAACCCTGGATCCATCAATATCTCTTAGTCCACCACCACCACCACTCAGCCCACTTATACCACGAAACCCTTTATCAGCATTGCCCAGCCCTCCAAAGCTGTGATATCAGCCATAACTTCAGCAGCCAAACGTCTCAGGTCACAGTGACCACTTCAAAGACATCTTCTGATTCTATAACCACTGTGTACAAATCAGTGCTTGTTCAATACTCTCAGCATGCTAAGGAGGGAACTCCTGTTAGATCCGCTGCATTAACAGTGAGCTAAAGACTTTTTCAAATAGCTCTGCTTATTTTTTGCATTATTATGAAAAGGTCATTGTGTTTCCTGGACCTGTGTATAGTAAAATATCTTAGACAATGCACACTTAGGAAAAAGAACTTCCTAAATTTGTAGTTAAATATGCACTTGTGTTTTGACCCATCTGGAACTGTCACACCTTTTCCTGTTTCCTTAAAAGCCAGTCAGAACTTAACCAAAAGAAAGAACAAGGCATTCTGCTATTTGGAAATCACAAGCCAGATTTTGATTTGAGTTAGAGTGGAATAAATTCAGGGTGGCTGCCAAGACTGTACTTATACATCTTAACTCCAGCTTTGATCTCACCACACTCTAATCTCTTTGCATAGAAAAATAACTCAAATCAAAGGACCAGGTAGCTGAGCCTGCCAGCTGGTTTTGGCTAGCTGTAACTACTAGATGAAGGCAAAAAATGCCCCAAAAACTCTCTAAAACTGTTTGACATAAATGCATCCATTTGAATGAAATACAAAACTCTGAATGTTTAAAAAGACTAATGAGGCTTAATAAATGTTGACTAAGGTAAGTAGATTTTATCTTCAGGTCTGGCTTGAAGAGAGCTGGTAACTGATCTGTGATGCCAAGAGACCTGTGTGTGTTCAGCACTTCCCAGAAAAAAATGTGACAGGCTGAATGTGTTTAGCCTGTGTTCCCTCTTCAAAGCAGCTGGGCGATTGTCTTCTAGATTATTTGATAATCTTGTATGGACAACTGCTTGTACTATCTTACATCCATTCCAGTGTTTCTGTTGTGGCAGTGAACATAGTACTGTCATTCCTAAAGACATCACAGAAGAGAGAGTGGGAAACACATCTTAATCACAGCAATTGGAATTTATTGCCAGAAAAAGTTTTTTATAAAAATGATCCATCTATAAAGCTGACTGTGAGTATGATCCTGAAAATCAGTGTGAATCTCCTCAGCACCAAGGGTTTTTTCCTTTGGCTTCCACAAGAAAAACTTTGTCTAATCATTTGGGTTTTTTCCCATCTTAAAATGCCCTGGTGCATGCAGACACATCTCTGGCATAGCACATCATGGGCACAACATGCCATTACAACTTCTTACCAAGTTTAATTACTGCCAATGCAGCCACAAAAACCTAAGGTGTTCCATAGAACACAATGGGTTAAGGACAAAGTGTTTTAAGCCAAGGTGTAGATTTGGAAGGTAAAATAAAGAGTTTTTCTGTAATTTTGTATTAAAATGATAGAATTGTAGGACAGTTGAGGTTGGAAAAGGCCTGTTAGATCACAGAGGTCAACTTAACCTGACACCACTGTGTTTGCCACTAAACCACGTCCCCAAGTGCTACAGCCACACTTTTTTTAAACGCTTCCAGAAATGGCAATTGCATCACTTCCCTGGGCAGCCTGCTCCAATGCCTGCCCACCCTTACAAGGAAGAAATTCTCCATTATATCCAGCATAAGCCTCTCTTGGTGCAACTTGAGATAAAGTGCAAAACATTTCTTCTTGTTCTGTCATTTATTACCTGAGAGGCTGTCCCCCCTCCCGGCTGCACCCTCCCTTCAGGCAGCTGTAGAGAGGGATGAGGTTCCCCCTGAGCCTCCTTTTCTCCAGGCTGAGCACCCCCAGCTCCCTCAGCTGCTCCTCACAGCCCCTTGTGCCCCAGACCCTTCCCCAGCCCCGCTGCCCTTCTCTGGACACGCTCCAGCCCCTCAGGGTCTTTCTTGCACTGAGGGCCCAGAACTGAGCACAGCATTGGAGCTGTGGCCTCCCCAGGGCTGCAGGGGCACGGCCTGTGCCGACCCGGGCCCTGATGCCGTGGCCGAAGGTGTCCCGGGAAGCGCTGCCTCTCCAGCCCCGTGCCCGGCTCCGTGAGGCGCTCCCGGGTTCCCAGGAGCGCCCCTCCGGCGGAGCCCGCGGGCCGCAGTGACCGCAGCCCCTCATGGCCTGGGACAGACCCCCGCTCCTCCCGAGCGAGAAAGACAATACGCTCCGCAGCTTCAGCGGTAATTAAGGCATTTAAAGATTTTTGTGTCCTCAACCCTTGATAATGATAGAGCTTGGGCTGCCCTGTCCCCTGAATTTAAGGGCCACGAGTGTGGGAACAGTGACCTTCAGTTCGTGGACGCTGAAATTGCAAGGGACCAGCTCTTACCAGGTGAATGCTCACAGATCTGTGAGACCTGATGAGATTCACAGCAGAGGTCTGAAGGAGCCTACAGATATTATGGCAGGATCCCTCTTGATCGTCTGCCAAAGGTCTTGGGAGTCTAGAGAGGTCCCTACTGGGAGGATGTTTGTTCCCCCTACAAAACAGTATGTGAGGGAAAACTCAGAGAACTACAGACCTGTCAGTCTAACCTTGGTTGCTGGAAAAAAATATGGAGATTATAGTGGGTTCTATTAAAAGCCATTTAAAGAAGAACTTAGAGTCAACATTGATTCACAAAGGGAAATTCTTGTTTAAGTAATTTGGTATCCTGTGATAGGGTCACCTCCCTGGTGGATGAAGGGAAGGCAGTGGATGTAGTGTTTCTGGATTTTAGTATATCTTTTGGTACTGTCCCCCATAGCATCCTTCTGGAGAAGCTGTCCAGCTGTGAGATGAGTGGGTTCGTGGTGTGCTGGCTGAAGGGCAGAGCTCAAAGGGTTCTGGTGAATGGGGCTCTTCTGGCTGGCCTCTGGTCACCGGCGTTGCTCCTCAGGGCTCAGTTCTAGGGTGAATTCTGTTCAATATATTTGTTAATGATCTGGATGCAGGAGGTGAATACACCATTTGCAAGTTTGCTGAAAATACAAAACTGGGAGGTGCTGCTGACTCTCTCAGGGGACAGGAGTCCCTGCAAAGGGATCTAGATAGATTGGAGCATTTGGCTTAAAGGTGATTATTACATTGTATTCTGGATAGTTGTAACCTTTTCTTGAGTGCCATGTGCAGTTCTGGCCATACATTTTAAGAGGGATGTGAAGATCCTTGAATGATCTTGTCTGTTTTGGAGAAAAGGAGGCTCAACAGCAACCTCATCTCTCTTCACAGCTTCCTGAGGAGAGGAAGTAGAGAGGGAGGTCCTGAGCTTTTCTTCCTGGTATCCAGTGGCAGGGTGTGTGGGAATGGTTGAAAGCTGTGCCAGAAGGGGTGGAGACTGGACCTTAGGAAGCACTTCTTCACCAAAATGGTGGTCAAATACTGAAGAAAGCTTCCTGGAGAGGGGATGAGTGCTCCAAACCTGTCAGTGTTTAAGAGACATTTGGATAATGCCCTTAATAACATGCTTTAACTTTTGGTTAGCCATGAATTGGTCAGGCATTTCGACTGGATGACCATTGTTCCTTCCAACAAAAATAGTCTTATTCTATTTTATTCTATTCTAAAGCTCCTATAACAATTACTGGGGGGATAGGGGAAGGCAAGTGCTCTTCTATTAAAAAGCTTTCGCTGCAATTCTGGGTAAATATTAACTATTTCTTTGGTAATGTTTGATTTTTAAAGAGTAAAGAGCAGTTTTCTCTGTATATATATCACACTTATTCGGCATGCCAGACCACAGCATATGTTTTGAGGAAGAAAAAGTGATTGCATTGATTGCTTATCCAGGAAAATCTTTAACATTCATTGTCATACTCTAAAAGCTAAGATGTGAGTTCTGACAAATCAATAATAGACTCAGACGGCACATATGGAAACATTACAGATACAGAGATGTTAAACCATTGTTTTATGGCATAGGTATATTTTAGGAGCTGTGAGCATTTCTCAGGTTAACTAAATTTCCAAATTCAGTCTCTGTACTTCCACACCGTAAATAAAATTTGTGAACTGAAGCGTCAGCATTTTTCTGCTGCAAGTCATTCACAGTGACCTTTTGTTGGTGGATTAAATGGCCGTTGCACATGCCATACAGACAAATACTCATCTGAATAGAGGCTTGGATGCATCCACTTCTAGCATTAGTGTGGTGTACTTTGTGCAGAACCACTTATCTGCAAGCGCTGGATCTTCTTTCTGTATTGTTAGAGAAACCTTCTGGCTTGAGGATGGCTGGAGCTGGTAGTCCAACAAAGGTAAGGCTGCCACAGCTCCCTGTTGCCAGATGCAGTAAGTCCTGGGGTGGGCTATTGCTTGTGTTCCCAATGGTCCCACAGAGTGTGTGTGCATATTTATACACACAGCTGATCACACAACTAGAGGCAGAAACTTCCTAATCCTGCCTCCTCTTTGGCAATTAAAGGGGGTTTTATATTGTGAAATAATTTTTTTATTATGGCCATGGAATGAGTGCAATTCAGGCACTCTGTCCAGTAACTGACCCTGGACCCTCAGCCTTCCACTTTACTGTACATGACCCCACACAAACCAACATATGTGAACTATGGATCTTCCCAGTAACTGTCCCTGGCTCCTCCTGTCTCCCCCTGACTCACACTCATAAACCTGCAGATGGGTCTCAGGTTGATCACTGACCTCATAACCTCTCCAGTGGTTGGTTTGGACCTCTTGGTCCCTCCAGGAGCCAGCTGCCAGACCACTCTGGTCTCCCTGATATCCAGCCTAGACATATGGCTTCTCCGTTGTACAGCTTCCAAACCTCTTGTCCTTTTCACCAACTAACCCAGCTTGATATTTGCAGGTGTACACACACTGATATACCTCCCTTACAGCACACAGTCTCCTCCAAAAAAGCAGCATCCTCTCTTGACACAAATTTATCACCTGCACTTGCCCAAATCACACCTCTCAGGTGGGCTTTACAAACATCACTAGAACAGGAGTTGCCTTTTCCTTGTCACTTCATATTTCTTATGCTTTTTAATTGCTGCAGTTTGAATTCCTCCCCAAGCTGTAGTACCTGCCCCTGCAGGGATGCCTTCGTGTACTGTAGTCATCTCAGCATGTGTCTGCACCTATGTCTTCTTGTGTGTCATCACTTGTATCCTCCCAAATCTCCCAGCAGCCTCTTTATTAAATGTGTTTCACAGAGATGCTGCATGCTTCTGTAGCTGGTTTAGGTTTTGGCATATGGTGGGTTGGTGGTATCTGTTGCCATGCCAGCTGGAACCAGCTGTGACTGAAGGGCAGACCTTCCCCTACGCAGCTCGCCCCCGTAGCCCCACGGCTGCCAGAACTCTGCCAGCTGTGCACAGTGTAGCATATTCTTTTCATTTGAGGCAACTCACGATCTTTCGAGTTAGGAGCTGTGTTTAGGCAGAAGCATTCTGTCTCATCTCAGGTTTCCCCGGCCTTTCACTGCCCTCCAGTGGATAGTGCTGCTTGTCAACTTCGTCTGCCGTGGCATATAAGGTAGCTTTAAGGTGTTTCCTTTCCTTCCACACCACATCCTTTAGCAAATAAAAAAAGAACAACATGCATGTGAGTGGCAGTGTTCTAGGTTTGAACACTGAGAATCCCTAAAGGTCTTTGATCGATTCCTGCAAGATCAGAGAGCTTTTCTTTTGAACCCAGACACATTCTGGGACATAAGAACTAAGGGAGTGAGAGCAAAGATGCTCAAATTATATTTGAGAGATGCCAGAGAGGTGTTAGTGTAAGGGTTTGACATGTTGATAGCAGGTTTTTCTTTTAATTCCTGGTTTCAGAAGGTCTGCTGAGTTCTGTTTTAATTATAGTGTGTTTTACCTGAGATGAAGAGCGGGACTTCACTGAAGGAGGGGTTGTCTGTATTTCTTTCTAAAGAACTGTCTAATCTGGGGTACAGGCATATTCCTGGCAGTAACACTAAATGATTTAGAAGGCATAGCAGAAGTGAAAACGTCTTGGAAAGGATGGTCAGGAGCTAGTTCTTAACTGGACTGCAAACAAACCCTCATAAAAAACACCCTTCTTCCTTCAGCACAGCTGTCACATCTCCTGTTCTCCCATTCCCTCACACCATGCATTGCACTCAGTCCCTTCAGGGAGGCAATGGCCAGTGCAGACACTGGGATCAGTGTGTAGTGGCTCCTCCATCGACAGCAGTCCCTCTAGAGTCATGCCTGGTGGGTCCTGCTCAGGCACAGTTTTTGCTATACTCCTGGTCAGTTTTTTCCTTCCCTGCTGGTGCTTTCTGCCCTTTCTAAAACAGGTGTTTCAGATGGTACAAACCCATCTGGTGGCTCACAGCCACCAAGAAGCTTGGCTGATGTGCTCAGCTGTGGCTTGCAGTGGGTCAGGAGGAGACTGGCTGTGTCCAGTGTGGCTGTGACCTCCCCACAGAAGTTTATCTCTAAAGCCCCTTCCCCAACCTGCTGATTATGCTTAGTAGACAGATATATGACATTATGCAAATTATATGACTTCCCTGTGCCATGGGAGAGATGGTGCAATGAAGTGGAGCAGTTGGGCAGGCTGGCATTGTGGTTTCATTCACTTGTTCTGCAGGAGACATGGTGCAATCCTGAAGGGAGCATGGTTGTTCCTGCCATGCTCTGGTGTCCTAGCACAGGAACATGGGTGGGTCTTGGGTTCCCCTCACTCTTTTCAGCTCCCTGATCTCAGAGGCTATAGATATAGTCCTGCATTCTGGAGCAGATTCATAGGGCTTCCCTTCCCAGGGTCATTTTTCAGTCCCCTCCAGTTACCCCAGTACCCTTCCATGTCCTTAGTTATGGGATTGGTTAGACAGTACCTCATTGATGATTACACCACTGTAATTGTTCTCTGATTTGTTGTTGTTTTCCAGTTCTTGCTTCAGTTACTTCTGGATGATTTTCCATTTCATGATGATCATTGTCATAGATTGGCTATCTATGTCCTTGAGCATCCCAAAGCCATCCCCCCCTAGGAATGGAGCCCAGCCAAAGGCCCCAGCCATTGCTGTCCTTCAGCACAAGCATACTGACCAGTAACCTATTTACATAGGTCCAGCTCCTTTAATCTTCTTTCTTCTCTGTTTTTTCACACTCGTTCCTCCCAAGTCCAGTTGGATCTTTCTCTTCCCTGTCTTTGATCCTTCCCCTACACATCCTATAGTAAGTCTTGTACAACTCCAAAATGTTCTTTCCAGCTTCCCGTGGTGAGTCCTGTAGTCCTGTAGGCAGTAATTCTCCCTGAGTCTGTAAAGGCATTGATGGAGAGCATCTTCAATCGATTCAAATGGGGCTACTCCCCCCAGCCCATAGGGCTGGTGGCTCCCAGCCCTGGGAACAATCCTGCCAGGAGCTCATTCAGCTCTGGTGCAGTTACTGGGGGTCCCCTGTCTGTCATTGTGTCTCTGCTCCTTTGTGTCCATGGGAATGAGCCTTCAGTCATGTCACCTGATCTTTATCTAGTCCACAAACGCTGTACTCAGATTCACTTCTTGAAGTTCTTTGGGGCAAAAAGTCCCTGAATAGCTCTGTGAAAGTAGTCTTTCAATTCTATCCACTTCTGATGATTGCCCTAACTGTGAAAATTTTGTCCACTAATTTCTGCTAATTCCCTTCTACAAACTCCTTCTTTGTTCTAAATAGCCTCATGTGATGCGTGCTTTTTCAGCAGAGTCACAGTCTCTCAAGTTTATAAGAAATTCTATTCACTTTAAAAAGGCTTAAAATTCCCATGGACAGAGGGAAGGCTTCCTGTCCTAAAGGCACTCAGTTTACCTCCAGAGTAAACAAGGTGGGGCTTCAGCTGGAAGCATAAGGGGTGGTGTTCTGGGACAAAGACCATGGGGCCTACTTCCAGTTGCAAAAACTAAGACAAGTCTTTACACCAGAAGTAGGAGTGCAGAAGTCTCACTGTTATTTGAACAAAAGCTGTGTCTGATCTACACCATGCATCCCACGGAGATGAGCTGTGATACACAGTTTGCTTGAGTGGATGGATATGTGGGTAATAATGATTCCAGATCTGCAAACACATCCCACACAGGTCAGAGCTTCAGCCCCACCAGTCCTGTACTGGTAATCCCAGAGGAAGTGGTCACTCATTCTGACTGGTTGACGTGCTGGATCTATGGAGGGCAGTTTAGCTTCCATGCATTGCAGTTCCTGTGCTTCAGCTCCTACATGGTCTCAGATGACCACGTGCAGTGTTGCTCCCAAAGGACTGTCACTTTAACAATTCAATACCTTTCATATTAAATCATTGACATACGGTGGCAATGGCTCTGCTAATCACACAGCCTGAGGCCCAGCATCTTTGACTTCCTCCATCTCACAGGCAAATTAATCATTCCCACCAGAGTTTCTATAACCCTCCAGCTCTCCATCCAAGTAATGCACAAGAGAAGAAACATTACCTGTGCTACCAGCTCATAATGGATTCATCAGTTCAAACTTGACAGGTGTTATCACAGCTTATTTGTCTGGGCAATTCTTCCAGATAGGCTAAACTCAGCAGAACTTACCGTACAGGGAAGTTCTTTGTTTAATATTTGCCAGCAGTGCAGGGAGACTTGTTTTCTGAATTATCTCAGCAATCACATTTATGAAGGCAATTAAAAATAATACACCTTTTAAGAAATTATCAGAGATTGTGCCTGAGCAAAAGTGGGAGTCTGTGAAAAACAGATGACCATGATAGTGAGCCATGACTTGTAGGATTCCTTCAGAAATATAGTGCTAACAGAAGAAAATACCTCTTTGATCAATGTGTCCAAGGTGTCCATGGCATAAATCTCAGACAAAATGCATTCTTTGTTAGTGGAAATCTATATTGTTTCACACATCAGCATTTCCCAAACAGAAAGGAAATGTAGGAGACAGACTTCATCACAGCAACAGATGCATAGAATCCTAGAAGGAACCATTCCAAGTGACAAATGGAAGAGTGAAGCACGACAACAAATAATTCGCTTGTTTAGAGTCATAGAATAAATTTCCATTTGGGGTTTGGTTCTTAATTTCACATAAAGTCAATCTAATCCTGCCTAAATACAGGTTCTCGGGCAGTTTAGGCATTATCTCTGAAATGTCAATGAGCATGAATTCACTTTAGTATTTTTGTGGAGCAGGTTACATTTCCCTGTATTATCCTGACACTTTACTGAGTTGTGCTTCTGTAACTGTGGCTGTCTAAGATCCCATCTTAGATGTCTAAAATGACAAGATTTTCAGAGCTAGATACCTTCTATTGCTCCTGGAATACACGGATGTTTGAAAGGGAAATACACTTCTTGTAATACATCTTATCTAGGCACAGCAAAGATCAAGATGTGAGTCATTGTTCTGAGTACAACATAATATCCCTAACATTATAAGGGACGAGATAGTTGGCCTAGAGGGGTGAGACAAGGATGGCTCTATAGTTCAGGTACACACTGTTAACCAGTGTGGAACACAGAGGGCTTAAGAGTTGATGTGATGTGAGAAAAAATATAAAAAATACCTAATGGTTATAAAGCATTTGTTAAGTAAATACCCAGTCCTTGGTTTTTAATACTCTGTTCAGTTAGGAACTTTTTTTTTCCCAGGCTTGTCTTTGTAATTATGTTGTAGGTACTTCTGGAAGATCAGGTCTGAACAGTCAGGAGAAGTTTTTCTTGTCCCAGATGGATGTTTCTCTTCTTCACTGAAACTGCCTCTGTGAGTTCATTCAGCTGTGGAGTAGTTTCACTTGCATCATCTCCACAGAGACATTTTAATGCCTCACAAAGTGGACCTGTATGTAGATATTTATTTATTTAAATACTTATTTATTTTTCTGTAAGTCCATTCATGGATTCTGATCTCTCAGTTGGCCAAGTCAATTTTTTCCTGAGGTTTGTAGGATGCTTTTCTATGCACATATTCATCTCAACAACATAAGGAACACCCTCATCAAGCAAACATCATCTTCTAAGAGGTTGTCATTTAGAAATATCCTTCCCACCATCATGTGAAACGTAGCTGGCATGATCACATCTTAGAGGAAGGGAAGTCACTGCTCATTAGTAGGGAGTATCCCACTTCCAGTGCTACTCTATCAAAAGAAAAGAGCTTGCAGCAAAAAAAATCAATAGTTTGCATCTATTGAAACTTGCTCTGTGAAAAAATGAACAGCTGTATCAACCTCCAGACTAATAGCTTAGGCAATTAAAATAGTCTGGATGACATCTTGCTTCCAGACTGGTCCCTCAGTTTTCTTAGGTCCTTGAGTGGCAGCAGAAGGCATGGTCTCTCAGTCACAGGCTGTCTGGGGTTAAAAATCAATTGCTTCCATCTGTGTTTCTCTAAATTTCTATGTAAGCACATGAGCACATTCTTCAGGAGTGCTGTGATTTATGTACTCACCTGCCCAATTAGCAACATTGGAGAAAAATGTAACAATTTTTAGATTGAAACATCTTGGATTTGCAGCTTAGTGCAGTCATAATGGTGATAATGAAGAAGATTTGGAAGTTTGGGGCTGTTTGGCTCTTTTATTATTTCTCAGAATTTAGGTTTGGTTCACCCTCCCTGGGAAGACCAGATTGAAGCTTCCAATGCACAAGTGGTAGAAACTGTCTGAAAGAACGTCAGCTTCATGTTGTTGCTTTAACTGCTCTGATCTAACCATCCCAGCTCCTCAAAACAGCATTTCTGATTGCTTCTTCTGGTCTGAGATCTTTGTGAGAATTGTATGCTGACAGGGCTTCTGTACTGACCAGTAAACAAACAAAAAATTAATGACTTGGACATAAAATTCACCCATCGTGTCCACTTCAAAACAGACAATACAAATGCAGGTTCTTTAGGTCGCGCTTATCATATGACACTCAAAAGATGCAAATGAAGATATATGTTTTTGCTTTAGATATGTATATACTACAGCCTTTCTACAATGACAAGCTTAGCTAGACAGACCAGACTGTGGAAGCCTGATAATATTTGGAGACATATTTAGCTCAACTGTAAATGCCCTTGGCAAATTGACTTTGCTCACTTGTTAGGAATGAAATGAGCTGAGTGACTCATTAGTGTGCACACATCTTCCAGCCCAGATGTGCAAAGGACAGCAATCTGCTGTGCATCTGATCCAGGTATTATACAGTGAAGAAAGTCCACTTGAAATTTTTCAGTATTCACATTTGGCAAGTGTCGAAGCTACTGATATTATGTACCGTGAACTTCTGTTTCATATGTGAATACTTCTTGTATATAAGTGTCACTTTTTCCAGAACACTTAGGAAAAAATCCCAGGAATCACTATAATCATGTCCCACGTAGAACTGCAAGAAATTTACTGATTTCAGCCCTATGAGTGTTCATTTATCATTACCATTATTAACACAGTTTTATTTTAATTGATACTTAAAGGAGCAACTAGTCAAGTACAAGCTATGTTCAGTTTGTTTTAAGAAGAGCTTGTGAAAGTACAAGGGAGAAATGTGCAGGAGTCAGAAGGGAAAACACTCAGAGATACATGCAGACACAGAATCACTATGTCCCAGTGACTGACTGGACAACCTGAAAGGTCCCTGGAGAGAAGAGATTCTTGGAGCACGTGGCATCTTGCAGCTTCAGCTCAGCAGGCATAGCAAGATAAATCCCTCTGGCAGCTCCTGGCCACCTTTTACAGCTTCTGGACTGCCAGGCCACATCTTTGCTGGAAGGTTCTGGGGTCATCTGGATCTGTTCCCCAGGGCCAGCCACCCATTCATATCCCAGACACTCATTTTGGGGCTGGGAGACATCAGCTCCTGAGCAGTGAATGCATCCCCTCTTTTGACTTCACCCTGCCTTGGTCTCACTCATCCACTCTGTGGAGCTGCAAGACCTACCCAAGCCTTTGAGGGAATTCTACCTGTCTCACAGTGGTGACCAAATAACACATTACAGTAACAATCCCAAACTCAGGCAATGAAAATATTTGTCACAGCAAATTGCCCCAAAAACCACAGAAGAAATGTGGTTTCAGATATGCCTCTAACCAGCCACGGGTACTTAGGAGTTTAGCTGCATTTGTGCCCAACATGGACAGAGGAAAACAGGCTGAGTGAAAAAAAAAACCAAACCAAAACAAAAATGTTGCCCATCTCCTCTCCCTGTCCTTTTCACTGTCAAAGTGCCTATTCATATCAGTATCCACTTGCTGCTGACCTTCTGCCAGCAACAACCTACTTCCCAGCTGTCCCAGCCTACTCAGCTGGGTTTTCAGGCTCACTGCCCATGGCTCCCTCACCCCAGCCCAAACTACAGAAGAAGCTGATGCAATTCTGTTTACCAGGAGTCCAACAATTTCCTTTTTTTTGGTCTAATGCCCTTACCAGCCATCTGAGGACTGTTAGTGTTTGTTATCCCATGTGGTTCTGAGACTTAAAAGAAATCTGAGGAATCTATTGCTCAGCAGATTTATCATAGCATGATTGTCAGCTGAAGATCCCAGGAGGGCAAAGAAATTTCTCTGACGCGGGAATCTCTTCTGACACAATTTGTCTTGCTTTGGGTAAAGGCACTTTCACCAAGGCCAAACACATGCAATTTGTTCCACTGGGAAATGAAGAGTGTATGTCCCTGTCATTTCCAGTATTATGTCCTTTCTCTAGGCAGTTTTTATGATTCTCTCTGGGGATATCTAGATTGCTAACTCTCCTATTCCCTTTTGCCACTTTCCCGGCACATCATTACAATCTGGCACTTGTTCCTCTCTATTTGTCGGCTTGCCCAACTCCCACCCCACCGGACACCTTCCTTTCCAGGTCCATGCCCCATTTTCACCTGGTCTGGTTCCTCCACACCTTCCCCAGTATTTCCTTTCTGCTCCAAATTTCTTTGCAAAAGTCATGCTTTAACAGTCTCTCTCTCACGATTTTCCATGCTGGCCTGGAGCCCTGCCCCAGCATCCCCGTTCTCCCGGTCCAACCCCGCACTTGTT
The DNA here is from genome assembly GCA_013397245.1 of Thryothorus ludovicianus. NCBI lineage: Eukaryota > Metazoa > Chordata > Aves > Passeriformes > Certhiidae > Thryothorus > Thryothorus ludovicianus. Next base: position 562,291 of record VZTB01016567.1, read on the forward strand.
GCCGGCGGGGGGAGGTGGGCGCTGGGCAGGGGCTGTAGCCCCACGGCAGCGTTCGTTCCCTCGGCGGTCGGTGCGGCGGAGGAGGGCCCGTCTGGCCGCGCACATGACGGCACGGGGGGAGGGCGGCCCTGGCGGGCGGCTCGGCCGCGCCACCGCCCAGCGGGCGGCAGAGGCGGCCCCTGCGCGCACCGCCGGCGGCAGCAGGGCCGGGCCAGCGGGAGCACCGGGAGCCGCCGGGGCAGC
>VZTB01016567.1:563148-578836 GCA_013397245.1 Thryothorus ludovicianus
GATCTTACCCGCACCCCCTCCCGCCCGCTCCCCACACCTGCAGACCTCCGGGCACACCCTGCTACCCTCCTGGCCCTGTACCTTCCTCATCCGACACATCTCTGGCCCAAGGACTCCGCCTTGCCCCCCAGCACATTTCCCTGCACCCATTTGGTTCCGTGCCCCAGACGATCCTCCACCCCATTGGCTGTCAGTGGTCCTAGCCCTGTGGCCCACGATCCTCCTTGCGCCACTGCCCACAAGTTCCTTCTCAGGAGTTTCCTTCCCCACCCTTTCCCTTCAGACACACCAGAGAACAGCTACCCTTCTCCTGCCAGCTCTCACTATAGGGTAACAAGTGGCCTTGTCCTGTTTCTTCTTCCCTCCCTCATCTTTCCCCTGAAGTCCTGGACCTAACATAGCAATCCCTCCTCAACGTTTTTTTTTCTTTCTTTGCTGCAAGAGGCCTCTTCCTAACTGCGTTTCTTACTTTGTCATCACCTCCAAACTCATCCTCCCCTGCAGTGTTTCGTTCTGCCATTAACTCTCCCATGCAATTTGGAGAGCAGGCCACCTCCCAGCTCTTCTTCCTTCCAGCACAGCAACACCATCTGCACCAGTGCAGCTGTGGCAGCGTGGAAGCCACTGGACAGTCAGCTACAGTCCCTTATTAGTGTTTTACCTGCTTTCTGTGCCTACTGTGCACTGGTTGTTGCCAGGAGTCTTCCCTAATACTGCTACCATTTATAACATAGCTAAACTAGCTCAAATGCTGCACTGAGTATTAAATACTCTCCTTTCTCCCCTCAGTTACAAACAGCAGCAAAACTACTCTCTTTTCCTCCCCCAGAAAAGTCTCAGTCATTTCCCAGTTTATGAGTTGATACTGTCACTCTCTCGTGTCTGTGTTTTATCTGTAGTGCTTGCCACTTCAGGCAAGTTGTGTATGGATTTTAGTTTGGACTTAGCTCAATAGGTATGAATTCACAGCACAGGCAAACACATAGCCCATCTCCATGTACCTGACCCACACACCTGTTATCACTGGAATGCTAGCAGGAGGGTTGAAATTGGCCTCTTCCCTGGCCAGAATCAATTCCTCTGTACTCCCTGTCTTCTGTTGCAACAGTTGTGCAGATTCTCACACCCAGCTGAAGAGGTGGGATCACACTGTTTTACTGGGGGGGGATGACATTTTTTTCTTCAAAATAAGCATTAAAGTGAAACAACAATTTGCCCTTGCTTGCATGGGTCACAGCTTCAGAGGTATTTTTGCAGGTAGGCTTTTGAAGGGTTAGCAAAGAAATTTTCAGTATTAATGGAAAGCTCTTAGCATTTTTCACCCTCTTTGTGCATTCCAGACAGAATGTAGAATACTTGTAAATAAATTACTAAGAGTTTATAATCTCTTTATTTTGGTGACAAATAGCCAGGATGGCCAATGACAAGACACTCAACTGAAAGAAATGCAAATGCACAGAATCTTGCATACATTTAAGATCAAATGATGGCAAGCCTTTAACCCCAGAATGCTCAGGGAATATACACTGATGAGTCATGCAGTCAGCTGCTCTTAAATTTACCTCTGTGTTTTTTCTAATACTCAGAAGATACAATCTGAAGAAAGTAGTTTTAAAAATTTGCATTTGTTTTTCTGCTAAGAGTTTCTTGTCAGTTGGTGTACTTAATATCATAGTGTTTATTGTATAGTCTGTTTTACATTTAGTCAAATAAATTATAAATATTTTACTACATTACACCACAGGTTACAATGTTGCATTCTGTTCTCGGCTAGTGGAGAACACTATAGATCACAAGTAGAGACAATCTTGGGGAAGAGCTAATTACTCCAAGAAGTTATCTAATACTGGGGAACACCTAGCAGTTTGCAGTTCTGATTTCCAGTTTTGCTCGGCTCACTTGCATTGGGATTATAGAGGAGGTAAAATCTGTCTTTAAAGCTCCCTGGGGAGTTCCCTGCATGCAGGGCAAACTACTGGCTGCATAATAACCCCCCTTCTTTTGGTCCCAGGCATCAGGGACATTCCCAGGGGAAAAGGAAGGTGTGACACACCTGCCATCGCACTCTCTTGAAAGATGTCATGTACTTCCTTGGAGGAAGTATTTGGGAAAAATTCTTACATGTCTCAAGTTCTTTGATGATTCTGTATTTGAACTGTATTTCTTGCATTGACTTAGAAATTATCCTTAAAGTGGCCTGAAGTAACAGCTATTGAATATGTTTATTTTGACATCAGTCAAGCATCACTAAGCAGAATCTCCCAGTGTCAGAGGTGCCACATGGACAATAACAACAATAATCAGTAACACCTTTAACATCTTACTGGAATGAGAACCTACAGCCTTGCTTAGTATGAACTCAGGTCTGTAGTGCAGATTAACTTAAGTGAAGGGCACATCCTCAGTTTCTCTCTAACTTCAGATCAGTCATTTAGAGCAATCTGCTATGGTTTACATCATCTACTTTGCTATGGTTTTTGTGGTTTGTTTTTTAATTTTCCCATATTTAAATCTAGTAATATAGTTAAATCATGAAACCTCCAATGCCATAAAATGCTCAGTAGTGGTACTAAGACTGAGAATTAATTTCAGTGGGGGTAAAATATTGTGGGGGTATTTCCATTAACCCACTTTTTAGTAGACCAGGATATTAGATACATTGTGTTTCTAGTACATCTTGAAAATAAAACACTATCTTATTCGTTTTCAGTAAGCAATATATATTTTCAAAATTAATATCATTACAATGTAGTCTTTAGTCATAGTATAAAAATAACTCTTCAAAATTAGATAAAGCTTTTAGTGAAAGTTTGGTTCATCTGGTAAAGATCAGTAAGATCATAATGAAAAAGAAACACTGTAACTGACTTAAAGCCTCCCTAAAGCCATAGTCTGATGTGATTATACAAAGAATCATAGAATGATAGAATATCCTGAGTTGGAAGGGACTCACATGGGTCATCAAAGTCCAACTCCTGGCCCTGCATGGGATGACCCCAAGAGTCACACCATGTGCCAGAGAACATTGTCCTAATATGTTTCTTGAACTCTGCCAGGCTGGTGCTGTAACCACTGCCCTGGGGAGCCTGTTCAGTGCCCAAACAGCCTCTGGGTGAAGAACCTTTTCCTAACATCCAACCTAAACCTCTTCTGAGACACATTCAGGCTGTTCCTAGGGGTCTCGTCACTGGTCACCAGAGAGAAGAGATCAGTGCCTCTTCTTCTCCTCTTCCCCTCACAAGGAAGCTGCAGACTGCAATGAGGTGTCCCCTCAGTCTGCTCCAGGCTGAGCACACCAAAGACCTCAGCCACTCATATGACTTCTCCTCAAGGTCCTTCACCATCATCATTGCCCTCCTTTGGACACTCTCCAATAGTTCAATGTCTTTTTTCTATTGTGGCACCCAGAGCTGTCCCCAGCACAGAGGTGAGGCTGCCCCAGCTCAGAGCAGAGCAGGACAATCCCCTCCCTTGCCCAGCTGGCCATGCTGGGCCTGATGCCCCCAGGACAGGGTTGGCCCTCCTGGCTGCTGATTCATGAAGTGTAAAAGCAGTGGGACAGGTTGCACAGGGAAAAGGTGGCATCTCCGTCCCTGGAGTTATTTGAAAGGTGTGCAGGTGTGTCAACTCAAGGAAGTGGTAGAGTGGTGGAATGTGCAGTGCTGAGTTAACAATCATAGTCAATGATCATTTTTCCTAGATTAAACGATTCTGTGGTTCTATGATAATTTTCTCAGATTTTAGAAAAACACATAACTTGATGTTGTATGTATCAATGTTTCTTTAAAAATTTTGTATTGCTTTTTTTTGAGTTGCTGTTTTCTAAAGCCTCTCTGCTATACAAATCTTTTTTTTTTTTTTTTGGTAATGAGAAAACTAGTTTCAAATTATATTTCCAAGAAGTACAGAAAAAAACAAGTGTTGTCTCTCCAATATATTCACCCAGTTTTTGTGACGTACAGCAGAAAGTTACAGGATACTTTTTAGTCATCTCCATTAAAAGCAATACATACACATAATTCAATGTAATGGCTTAGATCATCAGCTGCTGTAAATTAGCACATCTCTGCAGAAGGGACATGCAAGAGATGTGTATAAGCATCCAAAAACACACAGAGGGCTGTGCTTCAGTACTCCAGTTCATAGATACCTGACATAACATCTTTTTATATAGGAATACTTGGCAGATGATGCATTGCATTTTCAATACTAACCTACTTTCTTTCCTGGCTAATACATGTCTTTGTTTTCAAGGTTTGGGGTGGGGACAGCGTTGTTTGGGTTTTTTGGGTTTTTTATTTTTTTAATGAAAGTAGGTTGTATTAGCTTTAACTTCTCTATATCAAACACTATTTTTGTCGTACACATTTTTCTTACTAGAAGTACCTGAATTATTTTTCTGCCTTCATTTGTGTTTGCAGACACTCTAGAGAAAAAAAAAAATGGTTAAGAAAACCAGAAACAGATCCTTGTGGCACTTATATTTAATAATTCACAAAATGTGACACCTGTCACTCATGGTCTTAAAAAATTTTGTGAAACAAAGCTATTTTTCATATCCAGGCCTTTTGAATTAATCTGAGGTTAAGATCCTGTTGTCTTCACATTCAGAGAGACATTGCATGGACTCTTGCTGGGAATGTAGAAAAGATGTTTCTAAGCATAAGGAGAAACAGTCCCTCCTCTTATCTAAATAAAACCATTTCAAATGCTATTTGCTGTGGCTAAATGAATTTAGATACCCCAAGAAATCTAAGTCTTCTTTATCTGTGCACTTACCTATCTGTAACAGGACTATTGCTGTTAATCATACCTCTGTGTTCAAATTGTTATCAAAAACTCTATGAAATATGATGAACTGAGAATTGGAGGGAGCTACTCTTACAGAAAGTTGTGCTATTGTGTACCGTTCATCCTGCTTCCTAAAGTTTTGAGATTTTGGCATCAGCATCCTCTTCATAATCATGAGGTGAAATGGAATTAATTCTTAGTTAAGGTTATGATTTCAAATAATGACTGTTTAGAGATTGTGTTTCTCATTTCATTTGGAGAATATTTATACATACACTAGTTATATATATATGCCAGCAACAAGTGCTTGTGTACATTCCTTGGTAGGCTGTCACTCCCTTTAAAATGTCTCTTCTCACCTTCTCCATTCTCTCCTACTGCTTATGATTAGAGACTTAAAATAATTGTTTCGTTTGTTTATCTTTCACTCAGTCTATATATATTCTAACCTTTTTCCTTATTCTAGAGCGCATTAAAATTTTTTCAACCAGAAGGTTTTCCTACTTCCAAAATTCCTTCCAGTGAATGTTCTGGAGCTTAGAGGGCTCAGAAGTAGAGAATAACTCTTGCCAGCCTTCATGCCAAGAAATTGTAAATTTATGAAATGTAAAGAGATTTTGAACCTCTGTGTGAGAGAGATGCTGGAGGCAGATGTGTCCCTTGCCTGTAATAAGTGTGTGTTTGCCCAGTTCACTCAAAACTTTTGGACAATTTTGTTTAGGGAGCTTCCTTTTTCTGTCTGCTACTTGTTGTCTTCTGCAAGCACAAAGAGTTATGATTATCTATATAAACAGTCTTTTAAAGAATGTTTCTGCAAGGAATGCAAAAGGATATGTTTGAACACTGGCAAGTTTGGACTCCAGATTTCTTGACATATGTGTACATATTTCAGTCTGAAATAATTCAATAGAACAAAGTGCAGTGCATGTTTCTATGAAGCTGAAGGACTCAGACTTTACACCAAAAATATATATCTTTTCTTCTGTGAACATGTCCCACAGTTTGCTAATAAAGACCCCTTTACAGAATAATTCAGCATTCAATATTTGCCCTAGAGGTGTTGGGATCATGAATGTTTAGAGTGTGAATCTTGAATGTAGGAAAAAAAAATAGTAGTCTAGCAGATAAATTAATAAATTTCAATCAGCTTTAAAAAAGGAAAGTTATTTAATAAAACTTATAAAAACACATTGCCATATGGAAAAGTAGCCGCTTTATGAATAAAGTGAAAATGCATTTTAATTTTCCTTTTTCTTTTCTTTCCCCTTCACAGATCAATAACACGCTCTTATTACCGCAATTCTGTGGGCGGCCTGCTGGTGTTTGACATCACGAATCGACGATCTTTCGAACACGTGAAGGACTGGCTGGAAGAAGCAAAAATGCACGTGCAGCCCTTCCAGATCGTGTTCCTGTTGGTAGGACACAAATGTGACTTAGTGTCACAGCGCGAGGTTTCGAGAGAAGAAGCTGAAAAACTGTCAACTGACTGTGGGATGAAATATATAGAAACTTCAGCAAAAGATGCCACAAATGTTGAAGAGTCCTTTACGATTCTTACACGAGACATCTATGAACTTGTCAAAAACGGAGAAATCTCAATACAAGATGGATGGGAAGGTGTCAAGAGCGGCTTTGTTCCAAATGTTGTGCATTCATCAGAAGAAGCTGTAAAGCCCAGGAGACAGTGCATCTGCTGAGTTTGTAGCATGCCAAAGAGCCCATGGGGTATTTAGAAGATGATGCCAATCTAAATGACAGAAAAATAATTTTGAAACAATATTAGATCATGGCATAGCTGAATCATAGAATGGTAATTTGGTTTTGTATCCTTCTGTCTAGGTTATAATCCATAACACTTCAAGTGCTTTTATTCTTTACAGAGTACAATAACTTCATGTGATCTTCAAGAAAAGAAATTATATATTGCTAAAGGGAAAACTAATTCTATAGCAAGACACTGAGAAAGTGCAATAATCATCATGACAACATCCTCACTTGGGCTTTGTATTTTGAATACTGTTTAAAGTCAAGTCCTGTTAGATGAGGATCAGATGAGCTCATTACTTTTGTTCATCCTGCCTTAGCTTTGGACAAGAAAATATTATACCTTATACTTTTTTAATGTGATTCTTTACTCAAGTGCAGGGTTGCTAATGACCATTGAAGTTTAGAATGCTGTGGAATTTGATAATAAAGATAACTCTAAGGAAAGCAAACTGAAGGATTGCTCCAATAGTGAACACTTTTGCTATGACAATGAATACAAGCCTTACTAAAGAAAAATAATGTTTTAGAAAAGATGATTTATTTGTATACAAAAATGAGGAATAGAATCAACGGAACTTATTATTAAATATTTTCTGAATTGCCAATGAAACTACACATAAAATCACATATGATCCAGCTGTTATTTGACTTGTATACAAAACTGATTTCCCAACCACTGGAGTTGCATTTCAGTGGCCAGATCCTCAGCTGGGGAATTATCATCATCACACTGATGCCTACGGAATTATGTTAATTTACACAAACAAATTCCATATCAGCTTTAAAAAATAAACCTACTTCTAACTAGAAGCAAAAAAAGGTAAAAAGTGCTGCAACCCATGGGAACCCAAGCCTTAAATTTGAATAGAGCAAGGACAGTTTTATTCTTAGCCAGCAAATATTAAACTGTTGTTTAAAAGTGGAAGGTTTTAAACTAAAACTGTTATAAATAGAGCATTTGGAGAGGAAAGAATTTCTAAAATAATGCTCATCTACAGAGAGCGAAGTTAGAGAACTCTTATTCTAAGAAAGAAACCCATAATAGCTTTTAATAACAACAATAGGAGAAATCAGTGATCATGTAGCATTTTACTGAGCTTGGAGTCATCTTTCTACTCCTCTGAATATAACACACACTAGCTTTATGCAAACTAGGTCTAGCACGCAAATACCAAATAAATCTATTTCTATTTTATTGTAATAGTATAAAAGATGACTTGATCTCCAGAGTTAATAAGAATCTACAATTTATCTGGCATACTCATAACCACCAAACATCAAGCCAGTTGTCTTCTTTAAAACAACTTCTATAACACACTTCTATAAAAGTGTCTTAACATGTACAATTCTCCTTTTTCAAGATCAGGCAACAAGTCCATCTAATTTAATTTCCTTCTTCAACAAGCATATGATTGGTTTTCTCTCAGGTTACTTTTATGTTCTTTTACAATCCTTTTTCAAATATTTTGTAGTATAGAAATAAGTTGTTTGGTTCCAGTTACTTTTTACATTTAAGGCAACTAAAATCATTGACTTCAAAGGGAACTAAAAGTTTAAGTTTTTCTTAAGCCTGAGTCTTACTTGCAGTGAGGCACAATTACACTATCATGGAAGGATACAGAGGCCTTAATATTAACAGGAATCAGCCTTAATTCATTAGCAAATAGTTAATTCTAGTCTCAGCATGCCATAGAGTAATTGCTGTGAGCCTGATTCTCTATTAAACTACATCTTTTGACACCATATCAGCTTTGTTTGGAGGGTGTTTTGAGCCCTCTTTACAAAGTAAACGTGACTACAGATGCCAAAAGGTAGTTCAGAATCAGCCTGTGTGCATTTGACACTGATTCCCTTATATGAGGCTTATGTTGTGCATCTCAGAAGGTCTCTTTGTTGTTTAATTAGTGTATTTAATTAAATAAATCAGTGACTGGGGAGTCAATAGACCCAAAGTCCACCACTGGTTCACTGTGTGTTTCTGAGCATTTGCGGGTTTTGTGCCTCACCTTCTGTATCTCAAATACAGAGATGATTGTTCTTCCTCAAATTCACAAAGACTGCTGTATAGTATAGACCAAGTATATGATCTATATGATCTTCAGTCCTGGACTCTATCCCCTGTGTGCTGCCTGGTTTTGCGTGTTTAGCACCATGGCATGTGGACACTGGTCTCTTCTGACATACCCAAATAACAATAAAAATAATTTTAAAACAGCCTTATAAGTGCCAGGTATTGCTGTGAATCTACATTTCATTGCATAATTCATTATTTTTAGATTAAAATATTGTATCTTAAATTTTTCTTGCTGAATACTCTGGAGCCAATGAGCTTTTCATTCTGTATGAAAAAAATGGGTTGTACTGGGGGGAAAAGGACTGGGAGAAGAGGGGAGTGGAGGGGAGGTATGCACAGAGAAATAAACAATCATCAGAACAGAGCCTTAATCTCTGTTGTCAATGTTGTACCTGTGATGTCACATTTATTACACTGGGAATAGAGCTTTTAACCAGATTCAACTGTGTAAGGAACTGGTATTAGCAATGCAACTAGAAGACAAGTTTACTACATTTTAAAGTACTGTGCACATAGTTGTCTTATTTGTAATTCCTAAAAATGTAGATTAATGTGTACTTTCAAACATTGTCTGTCTTTATGATGTATTAAACCACTACTGTATCTTCTCACTACACACTTGGAGTTGATAGAAGTGTCTTGATAAACACATAATTTGTCGAAATGCATCATTTTCTTTTCAGATGCTTTGCAACTTGATATGTAAGTAACAGCTTGAATAAGCTGTAGAATGGGTTTAATAAGCTGTAGAATAGTTTCTGAACAGTCACTCTGTTTCCCCTCAAGGAAGCATGAATATTGGCAACAGAATTAAATTCTCAGAAATTACAGAAATTAGATAATCTTACTTGGTAGCTAAATTAAAAAATAGAAAATATTTAATAAGAAAACACAAACTTTGCAAATTAAGATCTGGTCAATCCCAGTTAGGAAATGAAAAATGTTGAGAAACTTTGACAAAGTTTCTATTTGGATTCATAGGCCTGGTAAATGTATGGATAAAAAGTGTTGGTTTGGACTCCTAAAATGTTTAAACTTACATTGCTTTTAAGTTTGATAAAGAAGAGCAAATATCTTCCTCTATTCATTAAAATACTTCACACATGAATTCTTACAATATTTTGCTTGCTCATAATTGTATCTGTCCCATGTAAGAAGCAGAAACTATCCTTAGGAAACATACCTTAGGAATCAACCAAGGAAAAGATTTAGAGGCAGAAAATGTTTGTTTTGTTCATTTATGCCCTCAGTATGGAATAGACTCACCGATCTAACTTCAAATTGGTGACTGTTTTTTGCTCACAGAAAATGATGCAGGCTTGACTGAGCCCCCCAGGCACTGTGCTGTCCTGTGCTGAGATCCCTTCTGCCTCAGACAAACAGCTACTGGTACCCAAGGGGCCTGTCTGAAAGCGAGGGTGGCTGAATGCACCATGATCACACATATCCCAGTCTCAGCATTTCAGCTCCCTTAGGGAGTACCTGCTTCATTGCCCTCTTTTCACATAATTAACATCCAGGAAGACTGCTTTTTCCCTCACCGAAGATGCCAGCACAATGGGAGCTCCTCCAGGTCTCCAACTTTGCTTTGTACACAGAGCTGTCACAGCAATTTCAGCAGCCTTTATTCAGTCTTGAAGAAAAAGAAGGAAGGCTGAGGGTTTATTCCCTACATGGGCATGGAACCTTACCACAAACATGGTGGATTGTTAAAAAAATCACGAAATACCAAAAACCAATCATCAATAGTAAAAAATTGCACTGCTCATTTCTCAGAGTCTAAAGACTATCTTTCAAATATGTGAGTCAAATTAAAATTCTAAAAGAGGAATCACCCCTAGCCCACAGGCTCTTTATGGAGGGGTAGGTAAATACTCATTTAAACTCAAACTGAGGAATTCAAAATCCCAATCCCGAGCTGCTAGAGTAGATCACTGTCTTTGAAAGTATTAAATTCGTTTACTTCTCAGAGAAAGTAACTTTTAGGCTGGGCCTGAGATATGCAGGGATGGATGCTCAGTGTGTAACCAGCAGAGAGATGACTGCTCCCTGGGAGCTGTGCTGGGAGCCAGCTGACAGCAGCTCCCAGCAGCCTCACAGGCTACAAGGGCAGCTCAGACTGAGATTAAGTGATCACAGGCTGCCAAAGGCTCACCTTGCAGCTGAAGAGCTTCTACAGAAAGGTAACAGCAGAAGAAGCAAACCCAAAATCTATGCATTGTAAATAAAAGCAATGTGTAAGTAAAGAAACTGGCATTTCAGCTATAGTTCAATTATTGCCATTCCTCACTGTTGTGGCTTCAAATCTGCACAATCTATGCAAACTGAGTTTTCCTGCTCCGTGAAAATTGTGGAAGGACGAATCAAACCTCCTGTAGCAATGAAGTCAGACACCAGGGAGAGGGCTGCACAAGATAAGGGTGGAAGGAGGACACAGATAATTTCTGCCACCCCTGCACAGCCCTGGGGGACAAGTGGGACTAACAACTGCCAGAGTCCTTAAGACCCTGTAGAAATATCCACCACTGTATTGAGACTTGTGGGATGGAAGAAAGTGCCAAGGACCTGGAGTTGGCACAGAGATGCAGGCTACTGACTCCCTAACTGCAGCACTCTCTAAGGATAGGTTACCTCTGTGGCACAGCTGCAAGAACTCTTGGGTATAACTCTGTGCACTGTGTCTACGTTGCATGAAGGCAAATGTCCACATTGCTGGCTTTTCCCCCTTTCACTTTGTCCCCCATGTGGCTTCTTTACAGGAAGGGACTGTCAGAAGACATATCTAGCACTAAGGTCTGACAGTAAGCAGGGCAATAGTTGAAAATTTTAGTGGTAGTTGCTAAGTATTAAGGTACTAAAACTGAGGGGATGAATTGTGGAAAATATTTCAGTCATAATCTTCGTAATAAAAACCTTTCAGGGCTGGCAGTACTCTGCAGCACTTTCGAGAATTGTCCATTTTGGTTAAGTTTTCAATGCCAAGGAAATAGTTCAGCTATTTAGTAATGATTTATATTAGTTTGTCATTTAAAAATAATTACTGCATATTATTCAGGGAGAAAAGTCTTCTCTGTGCAGATCATTTTAGTAATTTTGCTGACATACAGCTTGTGTTGTGTGTTTTAAAAGAGCAAGCTATGCTAGGACGTAACTAAAACACACAAGTCTCAAATGCCATCAATCAGACCGTTGAAATGCACAGTTCATTTTATTGGGATTTTTCTCTGCCCAATTCTCTGTGGAAAAGAGTCAGATTCCCAGAGAACTTTTAAAATAAAAGAGAGGCAAAGCTTACTGAACACTGAAAAAGAGATGCATATGTGAACAAGTGTCAGAAAAGTAGAACATGGTTTTTTCTTGTGGTATCATCTTTCACTCTACCATGTTTCACAGCCCAACTGTAGCTCCCCGAGTACATAGTGAATGGAACAGCAAATTTCTAGCTGTCCAAAAAACACTGGGAGATCATATGTAATATCCCACAGCAGTTCTCTGAAACCCTCTGCTTGGGTGAGGAACAATGGCCACATTCTGCCTAACGCATGCCATGTGCTTCTCTGTCTCCCAGGAGGAATTCAGCCTCGACAAAAACCCTCCTGCAGGTTCTGCCTGCAAACAGTCACTCTGCACCACCCCACTCCATCCTCAGTGATACTCAGGATAAAAAGTGTAACATTTTCCAGCGAGGAAACTATGAGGGAATAGCACTGTGGTCTAAAAAATACATCAGACAAAAACAAACATCAGGGAGAGAGGTTATTTAAGCTAAAGGACAATGTTGGCATGAGAACAAAGGGGTCATACTGAGATGCACAGGATAGGTGGTTCTGGTGACACTAAGATAGCAAAGTCTTGGGCTGCTTTAAATGAAAGCAACAGTAATCTTTAGTGCCACATGCAGGCAATTTCTCCAGAATGCCATTGTCATTAACTGAAAAGGTGATGTGAAGCCCAGATAGTAAACACTAGAAGTGTTTGCTTACTTGCTGAAATGAAAACAAACATAGGAAAAGTTTGGTCACTGACAGTGCTTCTTTTTTCAGCTACAGGTAGATGTCTGAGTGTTATTGCTCTGTTAAAAGGATTGTCTTTGGTGACTCATGGCACATTTTGTGCATGAGGTCATTGTCACAGTCCACAGCAGTGATAAACAAGAATTTCCCTCTGAAAGAAAAAATGTAAGTTTAGTTTGATGGGAGAAGAGTTTAAAATGGACTAACCAAGCATCACAAGTTTTTTCCTTTCATGGACTAAGGGAAGATTAAAAGAAACTATGTTTGTCTTATTGGTTCATCTTACAGGTTTCAGGGCATTAGAACAGATGATAGAAACACATATTTCTCTCTGATGCAACTCATTCAAAGCCTGGAATCAGTTCACTCCAAGGCATTTAGAATATTATGACTATATTAATTTCACTGACCATCCAAACTTCATGACCTGTTTCTTGCAAATCACTTTGAAGCAGTGCACAGATCTGGAATTGTCATTCCCTCTGCCTTTTACAATCCATGCAAAGGATTAAAACTGTAGGCCAATGTAGTGCTAATCAATAATTAATATCTTCATTACCAGCAGAACTTAATAACAATTCATTTGTAATAGAGTTAAAGCAAATAAAACAATATTGTGTAACACTGAGCACTGTCAAAACACCCTAAAGTGGTATTAAAATACTATAAAGCCTTAAGACTTATAGATATCTTTACTTCCCAGAAAATTCATGCACAGATCTTCAGGGGGAAAAAAAAATTACAGTCATTGTGTAAACCCTGCAAAATGAGATGCATACTATTTTTAATATCAGTAAAAAGTACCAGCATTTCCTTGTCTCTCTGCTTCTCAGATGTTCAAGTTCTCCTTTTTCCTTGGCTAGCCTATTCAGAACTATTGCACAAGAGCACATTTGGGCAGGATGCATGAACGCTCATACTCAGTACAGTCATTGTTGACCCATCCAGGCCAGCAGCATAAATGTTACATAGTGCCTACCTGGAGAAAAGACCAGACCATGAAAAAGTACACTGGTGCTCCTGCATCCTGGCTACTCCCACATTGTTGTGCCAGCATTTGCTAAGTTTGGATGAAAAGTGCAAAAACAGAGAAATCCATCATTTTCAAATATAGCGTTGCAAAGCATTGCAAACACTCAGAACCATCATTTAGCGTCAATGTTGGTTAAGCAAAATTTGAAGTTATAGCATTCTAATGATCAGTGTTGTGGTTTTGTACTGTAAATTTTGCATCAAAAGGATCTGAGATGAAGTTCTCTATAGTTGTTCATATTCTGGCTCTATATATCAAAAGCAGTTTCTAAACATCACTGAATTGTGGCATTAATAGCAGACATATATTAAAAAAGAAACTAACAGAAATTGAAAAAAACAAAAAAAAAATCAAACAATTGGAAATGCTCACATTTTTTAAGGATTTGGGCAAAAGAGAAAGAATCAGTTCACAGAGTAGTGGCTAATAGAAATGGCTGCCTTCATGTCACATTCTTTAGAATATTTACCTGTATCTCAACTTCTCTGGTACTTACATACCTGTAATGTAATACTGCAATACAGACTGGGCAGACAAGTGCATGATGCACACATTTTACTGCCCCTGCTTCAGGCCTCCTAACTTCAGCACTGTTGTAGAATTTACATGCAATGGAAAGTGCATAATACAATTAGAATTTATATTGCATAATTATATATTATATGCAAAATTGTATAACTGCATCCATAATATGTGCAATAAATACCATATACTTAAATATTGATAGTATAGGATGTATAATATTAGCAAAGAAAAAAATCATAAATTAATTGGAGCATTTGGAAGCTGGAAATCTTGTCAAAATAGGAAATTATTCAACATCTTTTCACTTCTCAATTAAAAGAAGGCCTTAATATGACTATCATCACTTACTCATTTAATGAGGCTGCAGGCCACATTTGGTCAGCATTATCAAAACTTCCACAACAGTATATACATTTCTTAAATATTTTGCTACAGCTTTTCTTGCACTTCAGGGTTCCTATCCTGTGCAATATGAGTTTATCTTCAAATCCTGAGCCTGAGGAGAGGCGAAGGGAGGGCTGCCATCCCCCGTGGCCAGTGGTGTGGCTGTCGGTGCTGATGACTCAGAGCAGGCTAGCTTGAACAGGAAGCATCAGATCTCAGGGCTCCGAGACTGGTATGAAAAGCTTGACGAAATTTTCTCCAAGGTAAATTTTTAGGTAAAGGCTAAATGTTTTAAGAGAAAAGTGAGATTCTGTTTTATATAAGGAAACCCTGAAAATTTTCAAATTCTTCTCAAAAGGTGCCTAAATGCAAACTTTTCCTACTAAATATTCCCTTGTGTTGGACTTTGATGAACCTTGTGTGTCGCTTCCAACTCTGAAGATGCTGTGATCACAGAATCACAGAACGAGTCAGACTGGAAATAACCACAGGGGGTCATCTCGTCCAACCTCCCTGCTCAAGCAGAACCATCCTAGAGCACAGGATTGTGTCCAGACTGTTCTTGAATTCTCCAGTGAGGGAGACTCCACAACTTCCCCGGGCAATCTATTCCAGTGCTCGGTCACCCTCGCAGTAAAGCAGTTCTTCCTTATGGTCAGGTGGAACTTCTGTGCCCGTTCCCTCCTGTCCCAATTGCTTGGCACCACTGAGAAGAACCCGACACCCTTCCTTCAGGTATTTACTCCTTACCGGCTCTGGAAATAGAACACTTGCGACAGCTGGCACGAAGCGTGGCGGCTTAGCCGGAGTTTGGGTGTGGGGCAGCCCCTTGGCTTGGCGGCACACGGCACCCGCGGGGACAGGACGGCGGGACGGGACAGGGTGGGTCAGTGAGTTAGTTAGTTAGTTAGTTAGCTAGTTCGTTATATAACTAGCTAGCTAATTAGGAGTCAAGTTATTTCTGTGCTTACAACCACGGCGCCCCGTCCCGCCGAACGCGGGGCTCCGTGCCGAGCCCCGTCCCAGGGCCGTGAGGGCAGCGGCGGCGCGGGCGGGCCGGCAGGGGGCGCTGCAGGCGGGGCCGCAGCCGCGCTGGGC
>VZTB01016567.1:579083-597856 GCA_013397245.1 Thryothorus ludovicianus
AGGGCCAGGGTCGGGCCGCGGGTGCCGCTGCCCGGAGTTGCCGCTCCCGGGGCCACCCCGCAGGTGAGCGGCCTTGGGCTGCCGGCCTCGGCCCGGCCCGGCCCCCCCGGCGGCTGCTGCCTGCTGCCAGCACCGCGCTCCCTGCCCCCGGCTCTCCCTTCCCAAACACGCCTCGTTGGGAAACAGTGTTGCGTCGTGCCGATAGACAGGGCACCGTGTCTTCTCTTTGTTTATTTAAGAAAATCCGTGTCTACGGAAAATGAGTTTTAAGTTAAACAAAGAGTTGGAAAATGTCTTCTCTGAGGGCAGGTGCCGTTATTGAGGTGGCCACCGTGTTCCAGTTTTTTTTGTTAACTGGAGTTTTCCTGCAAAGGAAAACTCTCGGAGGCCTTTCGCTTACGTTAAGCAGCTTTGCTTTTGTAGTCGTATGTTTTCAAGCACTTTCCCGGCGTCTGATGGCAGATGTCAGCCACCCCAAGCTGCCGCGGGTTGGAACAGAAGATTTCAGTGGGACAGTCCAGTGCTTGAGCTCAGGACTGCCTGTCCTGATCTTTGCGGTATGTATGAGGGGAAGACTCTGTGTGGCCTTTGAGGCCATGCTAGCGCAGGGAAGATGGGCCTACTTGAAACCCCTGTTATTAATGCCTCCAGTAAGTGTTTCTACAATACCAGTTAACTGCAGTGCTAAGATAGGCCTAGATCAGGCTGCCTGCTTAACTTGAGGAATTGACAGTTGAACATATATGTAAATATAGACATAAACATGTGTTCAGCTCCATGTATTATCGTTCAGTGTGGTCCTGAAGAAGTGCTGCTTGCATTTTATTAACCTGACCTAATTTGGATGTATAGATCTAGCCTGAATGTGCTGGTTTTATTTATTACTCTGAGACATTGAATGTGAAGAAATGAGAAGTAATTTATCCTCTTGTTTCTTCCTGATATTAAAAAGATATGTTTAAAAAAATCCTTGAAATTGAAATTAATTTAAATTAATTCCTATATATTTTTATGCCTGTAAGAGATTGTTAGATAATAACTTAAAAATACTTAAAAATCCAAAATTGAGGAAATAAAGAACACAGGCAAAAACAGTAATGTCCCATAGGAAGAAATGTCCTTTTTATGGAAAAGCATGTGTTCAGAGCAGGGCTCAGACAGTTTTATGGACTTGTTAATGTTTTCTTTCATCTCTTTGCTGTACATTTGAGGATTTCTCTAAAGTCCGACACGTGCTTTGACATGTGATGGGGTAGCCCGCAGTAGGTAGGAGAAAAATAGACCTGTAAGATGGGTCAACATTCCACTTCAGCAATTTTGAAAAAGCAGTAAGTAGTGAAAACAGAGGCCTTGTCTTGGCAAGATGGCTCTTGCCAAACTGAAGTCATTGTGTTATCTAGTCATGTTTTTGCCACTGGCCTTTGAGTTGTCAATATTTTATATTGACAATAAGATATATATGCACAGTGTGTTTTAGGAAAAGTGCTGCAGAGATATATCTTCTAAAATGGGCCTTTCTGGCCACTCAGAGTGTTATTAAGCACTCAGCTTACTAATTAGCGAGTTTTCCAATGACAATAAGGTATGATTCCCACATTACAGAAGGAAAGATTATACAGTGATTTGACTTCATTTATAATGGCAAGATAAACCAGTGTGAGAATTAGAACTAGGTAAGGTCCTTTGTTCCCCAATTCCACTCATCAGAGCGTTCTCCAAGAAGCAAACTGTTGATTCCAGGTCAGTGTTCCCTGGCAGCACCTTGTGCCATCTGAGTCTGTCCAACATACTTCTGCTTTCATCTTTAAGGGGAAAAAAAGCAATGTCTGGGCACAGTAAAAATCCCAGGATAAGAAAGGAGCGGTGTTAGGATCTGTAAGTTTTTTCTATATCTTTTCAAAATAAGCCTGCATAGTAAAATCTAAATTGGATATTGACAGGTCTTACTTTTAGCAGCGTGAACAGGACCTGAGAATTTTCTTTTGTTTTCCCCCATCCTGGTTCAGCTTTCCACATAGTTGAGAGAATGAAATATTTCTGTCTGATTCTATTAACAGATATTAGCTGAATCCAAATCTGACTGGCTATCACAATTTTAGAGGGCATCATTTATACTCCACTAGTGCTTAATTTTCCTAATTGTAAATTATTGTTTTAATATGAAGCATATTCTTGGGGAGCTTTCTGTAAATGCAAAATTACAATGACCAATCATGTTGAATCCTGGTGAGACAGAACAAACTGTAATGTAGTAGAAATGCTGCAGTACTCAGTAAGAGCCATTACAGGGTCAGCTGGTGCCTGCCCTAGCTGTAGCAGAGCTACTCTCCCTCTTTGAGGCAGTGGCTTTCAGGTAGGTGACCAAGCCATTTCTAGCGGAGTCCCCTAGAGTTTTTTGTCTCAACACACATGTGATACTTTTAAAGTGAGGTACTTCATCTCAGGGGCCCCGTGGGACTTTTAAATTGTTCTCTTTGCAGTGGTGATGCAGCCTAAACCAATTCACCCATGTGACATGAAGTCACTTGAGTTCTTCTGCAGTTTGTGGAGCAGAAAGCACCTCAGCTTATTGTAGCACGAAGAAAACCTGTAGCTGTATCCATTCTGGCAGATCTTGACACTTGTGTAGAGCCCTACTGGAGCTGCCAGCAAATGCTGGAGTCTATTGTTGCAAGATGAACTCCAGCATAAGCCTTATATTAGGAAAGAAGCAGCAAAAGAAGTTTATCCCAGGGCTTAAATGAAATGAGAATCACTGTTTACCGTTGCATCAGTTTTAGCTGTTCATCACTGACAACTAGAAACACGTTTGAAGTTTTTGCATTTTTTTACTTGAAGTACATGTTTCCAGATCTGTATTTTAAGCTTGTCCATTTCTTCCTGGCTGTTTCCATTTAGGATATCCTTAAGAAGCTAGGGAGTGTTGCATGCTAGTTAGTTACATACAAAAGCTTTTCCTGTGGCTACTTTCCTGCTTTGAGTAGAAACTTGCTACAAGCATTACACTGATTTTTGGAGCTACTTGTAGACAGTGCTTGTTTCTGTCTAGGACATCATATTTCCTACTTCATCCCTCTGTGAGCTGGCTTTAGTATAAATACCAAGTAAAAACAATGAAGTCATAAAGGTGAAGATGTTACTCAGATGTAGATCAGATGTACAGTAAGACCTAGACAATGCTACTTTTCTGCAGTACTGTGTAGAGCATGTGGCAGAGACCAGGGATGAATTTCTGTGTGGCTTGAAATAGAGTACACAGCAAAGAGAGTTCCAAAGAGACATTTTGAGGTTCAAAGGGAGAGTAGCATGAAGGTCTTGGTGTTATACCTTGCCTTGCTATATCTGTAATGTTTAAGTGCTTATGTGTAGAATTGAGTAACAGGGAGAAGTATAATGTGTAAAGTAGTATGTATATGAAGTAAAGCTTAGTGCTAAAGTGGAACTTTATATCTTTATGAACAAATTTAGTAAAGTGAATTTTAAAATATTTCATAAGTGGAGTTATTTTTCAAAGCATTAAAATTTAAACACTAGAATGCTACTTAGCCAGGGTGTGGCTATCAACTGTAGTCTGTGTTTTCAGAGAAGATTTGATAAGTGGAGTAATTTTATTTCATCAAAGGTATGCCTTACTCTCCTGTTTACCTTTCCTTTGGAACTGTGGTTGGAAGCAAAGTAGGAAAGAAAAATTGCCCAGGAAATACTGCTCAGAAATTGCATGTGTGACATCAGTAACAACTAAGAATTGCCACTGTTTGACCTTCTCTTCTATAAAATCTGTTTTCTCTCATGCCCTATTAGGGATGGAATTAATGAATGGGAATAATACATGGTAGGTGGTATTTAATGCACCATTTCTTCTCATAATTACTGTATGAAATTGTAATGTCATGGAAGCCTAAATCTACCTAGATGATGTTGCTGTAATCTTTTTTGATTTCAGTAAAGCTTTACAAACGGTCTCTCAGAGCATCCTTCTGGAAAATATGTCCAGCCCACAGCTGGATAAACACGTCATGTGATGAGTGAGCAACTGGTTCATTATAGGGAATTGGGTGATGTCAAATTGAAGACCTGTCCCAAGTGGGCTTCCACAGGGCTCCATCTTAGGCTCTGTGGTCATCAACATCTTCATAAATGACTTGGACACAGGATTGGAAGGGACACTAAGCAAGTTCCCAGATGATGCAAAACTGGGAAGAGCCACTGACTCCTTTGAAGGCAGGAAAGATGTGCAGGGAGACCTGGGCAAATCAGAGGGCTGGGCAATCACCAACAAGATGAAGTTCAAGAAGGGAAAGTGCTGGGTTCTGCATCTGGGATGGGCAGCCCTGGATGTATGGATAGACTGGGGAATGAGATGTAGGAGCACAAAGGGACCTGGGGGTCCTGGTCTGTGGCAGGTTGGGCACGAGCCAGCAGTGCCCTGGCAGCCAGGAGGGCCAACCCTGTCCTGGGGGCATCAGGCCCAGCATGGCCAGCTGGGCAAGGGAGGGGATTGTCCTGCTCTGCTCTGAGCTGGGGCAGCCTCACCTCTGTGCTGGGGACAGCTCTGGGTGCCACCATATAAAAAAGATATTAAACTATTGGAGAGTGTTCAAAGGAGGGCAACAAAGATAGAGAAAGGCTTTGAGAGGAAACCAAACAAGGAGTGGGTGAGATCACCTGGTGGTCTGTTCAGCCTGGAGAAGAGAAGATGGAGGAGAGACTGCAGACATTGCAGTCTGCAGCTTCCTTGTGAGGGGAAGAGGAGAAGAAGAGGCACTGATCTCTGCTCTGTGGTGACCAGTGACAGGACCTGATAGAATGGCCTGAATCTGTCTCAGGGCAGGCTTAGGTTGGATATTAGGAAAAGGCTCTTCACCCAGAGAGTGGCTGGACACTGAACAGGCTCCCCAGGGCAGTGGTCACAGCACCAGCCTGGTGGAGTTCAAGAAGCGTTTGGACAGCGTGCTCAGACACATGGTGTGGCTCTTGAGAGTGCTCCTGTACAGGGGCCAGAGTTGGGCTTTATGGGCCTTGTGGGTGCCTTCCAAATCAGCTTATCCTGTATTTCTGTGAATTGTTTATTGTATGTAAAGAATAGTTGAATATGATTTTTCACCCATTTATTTTATTTCATCTCCTGCTTAATTAAAGAATAGAGAAGGAAATGTGTAAAAAATTTACTCCTATGTATAGGAGATGAAGTTCTGAACTTCTCTAATGGGATTTCAGGATCAGCTTTATTTGAGGAATTCTTTTTAAGATGTTGGTTACAAGTGGGCGCTGGACTTTTTTTACAGCTGAAGTTAAGTTTTATTTGTGCTTCTTAGGATTAAGTATGTAATCACAATCTAAATCATATAAACAGTTATCTTTGAGTCTTCCTTCTCCCCATGTTTTACGGTGGAACTGTAATAACCTTATTCACAAAGATGGAGCATCCAGGTTTTGTCTTCAGCTGGTTTTGATGAAGGGCTGAATTGCACTTACCAAGAATTGCAGAACAGATTTTTTTACCCATTCCAAAAAACTTAAGGGATCTTCTCTGATGTTTCATTCAAAAGGAAAACTTGAGTT
Source organism: Thryothorus ludovicianus (assembly GCA_013397245.1). NCBI lineage: Eukaryota > Metazoa > Chordata > Aves > Passeriformes > Certhiidae > Thryothorus > Thryothorus ludovicianus. The sequence continues at coordinate 584,646 of VZTB01016567.1, forward strand.
GCTTTTACATTTTTTATAATGCCTTTTCTGGAGCTTCTAACTGTTCAGTAGATGATATTTTATGTTCATTATCCTTCACAGAGGGACTTGGAGCAGAAGTATCTGCAAGTAGAAGCTAACAATTTTCACAAGACTAGGAAAGATTACAGCAATGTATCAAACATTAGAAAAAATTGTAAAACTGGCTCTATATAGGGAAACGATTTAGATGATGATTTTCATAGATAATGCCTTCAAATTACTTTTCTTTTTTTGCAGTGGGAAAGAATAGGTAAACCTGTCTCTGAATAGACAAACAATTTATTATTTTAATTATTTATGTCGAAAGATGTTTAGACTTTATCAACAGGCACTGATTCCATGAAAGCTGTGTTCAATACCTACCAAAATGCTGTGAGGCCTCCAAGTGCTGTGGCTGTAAAAATAGTTACTGTGGTCTCTGTTGCATCTTTATAGCTTGAAGATGAGGTATCTTTGCACTTGAGAACACCAGGGGATATGGTTGTCAAACTGCTTATTCTGAATACTAAATAACAGAGTTAATTGTAAATTTCCATGTAGAAATTAATCAAAAGGAGGTGTTGGAGAGAACGTGGTGTGCTGCTTGTGCTTGTTTATCTGAAGAGGTGTTAGTTGCAGAACAGTGCATTTATCAGAATTTCAAGCAGTTAGACTGTATTAGTTGCTCTATTTGAAGTGAATGTGCCAAATGTAGTATTTCTAGCCAAGACAATGCTCTGTTCAAAAGTGAACAGTGCACTGGAACATCACTGGTTGAGTTAACTTCAGGATTGTCTTTCTGCCGCAGAACTCGCAATCAGGGTATTCTTATAATTGCAGGTTTTTCTTTTTAAGATGTGGAGCTTTGAGAAAATAGAATCACAACATATGTGGTAGAACTGCTGGTTTTATCTTGAAATTGTTGTGTTGTTTGGGTTTTTTAAATAATGGAAGTTAGCCTGGATACTGTGGTGAGATTTTTCAGAATAGTCAGAATTGTATGGGAGCTCTTCATTTCTTTAGCCTCTTAATTTGTATTCTAAGTTTGAAAAATTCACCTTGGATTAGATTTTTCAGCATGGTGTAAATAATTATTTTCTATGCCAGTGTTAGCCTTGGCTGTGTGGCCAGTTAACCCACAGGAAGGGAGTCTGTGATACAGCAGCTCCTGCATTACTCTGCTTCCTTCCTCCCTCTTTGCTGCTGATGCCAAGTGCAGGGAGAGAAACGGTACAGGGTAGCATCCACAATATTTCTGACACAATATTTCATTCCTGACTCCTGGCTGCCGTTTTGGCCAGGGTAATTTAGTCAAGACAAGTTCACAACTGCCTCCTGACTTCCATTGCAGGTGTATTGGTTGAGTGAAGCTGCTCCAAGTATCATCCATGTTGTCTAACTCCACTAACAGATGAAGAACTTTGCATTGTAGCTAATGCAGTGATTAAATAAAGAAATTAGCAGTTTCTTTGAAACAAATATTAGCTCTGTCACTTCTTAAAATAATACTTATTGTGAGAAGTGTTGTTCAGCTCTGGTGGCGTAGCTTAAATGCTAGCTTATGAGGGACACCTGAGAAAATACTTTTATGTTAACTGTAGTAACTGCAATCCTTAAAGGCAACTGAAAATAAGATACTGGTTTATTAACAATACTTTTTTGTTGTTTCTTTTAGAATAAAGGTTCACTTCAGTTTGAAGACAAATGGGATTTCATGCGCCCAATTGTTCTGAAACTTCTTCGTCAGGAGTCTGTCACAAAACAGCAATGGTTTGATCTGTTTTCGTAAGTAATTTTTTTGTCTCTTGCATCCTTCTGCATGATGGGAATACAGTTATTGAACTACTGATACAGACAGAAGTTACACAACAGATTGTGTGGAAATACAGAACAAAAATACTAGTTTGAGTAAGGGGTAAGTGAGCCAACATCACTGTAAGTGTGCAAAAGTAGAGCTTTGCTGAGATTCAGGTTTTGCAAATAGGATGGAGAAAGAACAGCCGAGCTTTTGACTTCAGCTGACCATAGTAAACTAGTTTTGTACCTGCCCACAAACTTTTTGTTAGAATTAGAGAGAAAATGTTTACTTCTGTGTCAGTAAATTCATTTAAAGGCAGTTTACTGAATGCTACGTTATTCTGATTTGAATGACTTTCTTCTGAAATAACTGAAGTAACAGGGTGGTGCAGTTTAACTGGTATAATTTGAATACATTTTTACCCTAAGAATGAAATACAAGAGTTTTCAGACAATGTTGGTATTAATGTGCTTTATATAAACCCTGCCATTTTCTTCCTTCCAAAAAGCAAGAAGTTGCTTTTCCAGAAATTTAGGTGGGGTTTTTTTTTTGTGGCATACATTGTGTGATTTTTGCAAACATGATATGGAAGTGAGTTAGAAAAGAAACAACAGAGGTGTATGTAAAATAACCTTTATATCAATGGAGTTATTTGTCATCAAATATAGTTGTAATTTAAATGTGCAGACTCTTCTTTTGCTTTTTTAAATTTGTCACAACAGTAGTTTGTTTTTTTTCAAATGCAGTCTTGTTGCACTCTGTCTTTATTGCTCTTTTCGATGAGGACAATGTAGTGACTCTTTACACTCAGTTTAATGCACCTGTCACACTTTCCTGCCAGCCAGGAGGAAAGGTAATCTAACATGTGATGGGTTTTAATAACTTATGATACCTCTGCTGTAGTAGTTGCCAGAAACATGGTACAGTTGAGGTAAAAATCCAGTTCTGAATAATTGATTTAATTTTTAAGAACTAGTTCAATAATTCTGCATTGGAATTGAAACTTTATATTTATTGTTTTTTCTTGTAACTGAGTTATTGAATAGCACTCAAGTAACTTCATAGCTAAATTAAAGCTATTGAGGGAAAGGATCTCACTTCCCTAGTTTTATATTTTTGGACAATGTTCTTTGTTAAGCTTCTTAATAAAAATGCAAAATCTGTAGGTGTCTTCTACATGCCCTTTGAGTATAATTATCTGGTACTGCTTTTTTTTCACTGATGTCAGGAAACAATGACATTCTAAATGCAGTAACACCTTTTCTGCCTGTGACTGTTGTGTAAGTCTCATCAGTTAGGTTAAATCTCTGTAAACCTTGGGCCAGCACCTTTGGCCTCCGTGTCAAAGTGACTTGCAAGTTTTGTCTTTTCAGTTAAAAAGCTGCTTTTGTCTTGAAATAAGTACATTGATTTAATAGGAACAAAGTAATGGCATTAGACTATAGGGCTGCTTTTCTGCAGAGAAGTGGCCTTGTTAATGAAAAGTGGAAGAAGAACCAGAGGATGGTAATGAGTCAAAAAAATGCTTGCTAAGCTATGTTATATATGATGTCTGGTTAGGAGTGTAACTTGCATTATTTAGTCTTCAGTATGAAAAAAATAGGAGTTAAGATACAGTTACTGGGCTGTCAGATAGGAAAAATTTCATTTGAATATTGATTAAAACTCAGAATTTTGCTTTGCAATACTGTTTAGTAACTTCTTCTTCTATGGCTACCACTGCCATAAAATGTTTTGAGTGATCTTTTAAGCTAATTAAATCATCTTTCAAATTACCTGATCCCTCAGGGTTCAAATTTATCACAAAGAAGGTCTATTGCCTTTGTAGGATGTTGTAGTGCTTGGATTGTAAGACTGTCAGGGAAGGCTGCATGTTAATGATAGCATGTTAGAATAGCAGGGGCTGAGTAGTAATGCTGTTACTGCAAGTGATGTCTGTCTTTGTCAAAGAAAAGATTTTAAAATTGTCCTTAATTCAATAAGGATTATTGAATAGGTACTGAAAACAGAATTGTCTTACACATCTTCTTGACCAAAACCTTATCCTGGATAGGTTGCAGTTACTTGCTTCCAGGACTTTTCTTAAAGCTTCAGTCTCTTCCTCAAACATGCTTTCTCCCATGTGTCACTAGGATCTAGTTGTGTGTTGTTTAACAATGGCAGATAAAAAGTGTATTAATTTCTTTGACATGCTGAAATTGTGACTGTTGAGGCTTCATACATTGCAGCATTAAAATTTTGAGTAGCTGTTACTAAAAGGTGGATAAATTGTTTTCTAGAGATGTACATGCAGTTTGCTTGTGGGATGATAAAGGTCCAGCAAAAATCCATCAAGCTCTGAAGGAAGACATCCTTGATTTTATTAGACAGGCACAAGCAGTAAGTTCTTAATGTTTCATAACTTCTATTCACATTGTTAGAAAAATAGCCAAATAATTCTGACTTTTGTTGGATCTAAATGCATTGCTTTTTTGTTTGAAATTTTGTGATGTTCTGGAGATCCTAATTACCCTGCAAACTTCTCTTGACAAAAGGAAGAGCCTTGAGCATTTGCCTGGCTCATTGTTTTCTTACAGTGCTTGAAGCTGGGATGGGCAGTGATTTTTGTCTTATATTAAAAAAAAAAATAACAAAACACAGCATTATTTTTTTTTATCCAACAGTACTTAGGGAATTTTCTTCCACTTAAAAACTTCTAAAAGCAGAATTTTCTGTAAGAAATTACTGTCTGAAAAAAGAATGTTTATATAACTTCAGTGCTATTTTGACATGTTCATGGACAGCTTTAAAATAAGCCGTATGTACAGTGTACTACAAGTGTCTGTGCTATCAACTCAGCAAGTTCAGCTGTCCAGTTTTATGGGCTTTCCTCCAAACGAGTGATGCTTTCAGTAGACTCAAAGGAAGTTCTTGTGGTGTTTGTAACACATGCTACAGGAAACATCTTTTATTATGAGTGATTTAAAAGAGGGAGTTATTGCAAAATTTAAAAAATCCAAAGCATCCTGTGACAAAGGTTTAGAAAGATTCTGTACACTTTCATCCTTTTAATGAAGTAATGTACTAAATCACTTTATTTACTAAATTATTATCCAAGGCTTTGCTTCAAGGAAAATAGTTTTTTATAGAGGCCTTTGTATAACCAGGCATGTAAATACTGGTTTTTAAGTTCCACAGCTTACCTGCTTGCATGCATAAATGCTATGCTGAGCTGAGGCCTTTTGATGTGGTTTGTGTTGGCTGTTATTTGAGAGACAGGGTTTTCTGGCATTATGATAGCCAGTACAATGTAGCTACGTTTTCAGGCTTTAATAAAATATACATGTTAACTATCTGTCTGGATGAATCAAAACTTACAGAAACACTGTATAGAAAATAGTACAGTCCTTACAGGTTTATGTTAATTTAATTTTTTTATATGATTGAACCAGCACATGCATTTAGACCAAAGATTTTAATTTACTTGCACATGACTTAAAAGGAGAAAAACAAGGTTAATTTAGGAAATTTGAACTGAGGACTTTTTTGCTGCTTTCTTTGCCCTTTAGAAATGACCCATATGACATGGGTTAATAACTACTTTAAGGAACCAAATGACATTTGAATATGTAGACTTTCTTAGTCTGATATATCTGTATATTTGAGTTTTATATGGAGAGTTATTTTCAGCATAAACAAAGCCGGTATTTTATGGATAAATCAATTTATAAATTCGCTCCTCTGCTTGCCCCTCCTGCAGAGAGTGCTGAGTCACCAGGATGATACAGCTCTGCTCAAAGCCTACATCGTGGAGTGGCGCAAGTTCTTCACCCAGTGTGACATTTTGCCCAAGCCCTTCTGTCAGTTAGAGATCACCCTGATGGGCAAGCAGGGCAGCAACAAGAAGTCCAACGTGGAAGACAGCATTGTTCGGAAGGTGAGTGAGCTGTACTGCCAGAGAGCTTTGTTGCACAGCTGGCCTCAGTAACAGCACTGAGGGCATTCTGCAGCTCAAGATGAAATTGCACACATTGAGTGATGAGGATTTTGATAAGAGCCCCCATAACTAATCTTGAAACTTTGCAGTGCGTAGATGAGATGTGGAGTTTTTTATAAACTACAGATGCTTTACTTGCACGCTGAACTTTCTTGTTGGATAAATGCAATATGAAACCATCAGCCTTTTTCTTTATGTAACTGGTGTTAGTTAGGTTTTTCTTTTGTCTAAGACTGTGCCTGCCAAATGGTGAATTATATTTCCCTCAAAAGTACCCCCGATATTGCAACTCTTGACATATTGTATTGCTGAAAAGGTTACTTGAGTGATTTTCAAGAACTGTAGAAATAATAATTATGGAATGAATACATGAATTCAAGACTGATTCCCTTAGCTATCCAGTTACATAAAGTAAATTTAGAATGTGAGCTGAATATGACTTCTATAACAAGTTCAGAGCAAGATAAGTTCTGACGTAGCTGAACTGTGCTGTGTATGGCCTGACAATTACATTATAAATTGCTCGATTTCTGTTTCTGATGTGTTGGATTTTTTTGCACAAACATAGGTCTGTGTGTACCTTTCTGACAGGTTTGAGTTTTTTTTTCTTCTTTATATGCAGCTCATGTTAGATACGTGGAATGAATCCATATTTTCAAATATAAAAAATAGACTTCAGGACAGTGCAATGAAGCTAGTTCACGCTGAAAGACTCGGAGAAGCTTTCGACTCCCAGCTCGTTATTGGAGTTCGAGAATCATATGGTACGTCTTGCACACACTGATCTGTTGCCTCCTCACTTCAGTAAATGAATTTTCTTCATACAAAGTTGGCAGTTGTGGTGGTAGGGTTGGAATTATTCTCAGCATTTTGGATTGATTTTTTTTGTTGTGCTTGTTGATACCAATTAAATTTTGTTTATAATCTTTAGCTTCTAAGTGATTTACCTGTGTATCAGTTATTGCAAAATCAATGTTTTCAAAGAGAAGAGTACTTTTTGACCTCTTGGGGTTGCACATATAACTTTGTACTCCTTTACATACTGTTTATGATTCTTTAGACAGTTTGAAGAAGAAATACTAAACAGGCTACATTTAAGATTTTCAGTCTTTGTTGCAGAGCAGATCTGCATATCTGAAACTTGTGATATTTCACCATTGACTGCCACTTTTGAAAGCTTTCCAGCCTGTTGAACTGAACTTGTGGCTAATACTCTCTAAGATGGCTTTTTATAGAAGTCAAGTTCTAACTTTTTTTAAAGCATTTAAAAAAAGTTAGACTATTCATTTCTCTGTTTAACAATTCTTTCATTAACAGTTGAGAGAAAAGTGGAAACTCTTTTCCAAACAGTACAAAGCACTGCAATAAGCTTACTGCCTCCATTCTTGTAAAACAGGGAAAAAAGTCTAAAAGGAGATATTGTAATTCCAGGAACAGTGTCTAAGAGAATTACTTTTTGCTCAATCAGATGGAGAACTTTTCACTTTATTAGGCACTATTCTGAGCTTTTTTATTCCTTCCTTACAATATTGAAGTTGTATGTTGTATTTATGGTTACAAAGTTTGAATGTCTGAAGTGTTGGAGCTGAGTATGACATTTTTTTCCAGTTTGCCATAGTTGATCTGAATGTCTCTGGGAGCAAAGATTGGCCATATTTGTTTGCTTTTGTGATCAGAGTCCATTTATCAGATATTTCAAATTGTTCGATGCAACTTTAATACAAGTCTCACTCTCATTGAAATTTGCTTATTATTAGCCACATAAATTTCCAAGACTTGAGAGTAATTTTGGGCTTTCTCTTTGCAGTTAACCTTTGTTCTAATCCTGAAGATAAACTTCAGATATATCGGGATAACTTTGAAAAGGCATATTTGGATTCAACAGAGAGATTTTATAGAACACAGGCTCCTTCTTATTTACAACAAAACGGTGTACAGAATTATATGAAATATGTAAGTAGAAATTCTGTTGTAACTTCATGCTGAACATGTTAGTACTTAAAATGATTGCTGTTCTACTTTTGCACAGGCAGATGCTAAACTAAAAGAAGAAGAGAAAAGAGCACTACGATATTTAGAAACAAGACGTGAATGTAACTCTGTAGAAGCAGTGAGTATAAAAATGCACAGAAAAATTATGTATTTCTTAGTTATATAGTGTTATATTGCAGTTTTTAGTTTTGTGTTACAGTATTATTTGATAGCCGTAAATTGAAACTCTTTATTTTGTGGTTTTTAATCATAAATTATTTGCTGAAAAAACATGTATTACTTTCCAATCTGGTAATTACAATTTTTGCCAGTGTTTTAATAGTACATGTAGGTCAAAAGTTAAAACTGAAGGGCATATTTTTATTCAGATGGGTTTTTGTTCTTTCATTTTGAGTTAGGTATGGTGGATTTTTTTCCTATGGTCAAGAGTGGATGAGAATCATGTTTGAAAATAAACTGTCAAATCTGTTTGGCAAAGGATTTCACAGTGCTCATTTAGAACACCTGAAAAAGTTACTGTTCATTGCAATCAAAAAGAGCAATAGAAATTTCATTAGAGCTGTAACATATTTCCTCTTAGGCTGAAATATGGCCATTTAATATAAAAGATGGGTTTTCTTTTTTTCCTTGCCCTTCTCTCTTCAGCAATTTTTTACACAGTTCAGGTTCTAGAGGAAGATTTAACTGCAATGAATATGACATAATTGTCTGTGTTGAAATTAGTTCAGGAAACAGGTTATTTTAAATAAATACCTTTTAAATCTGATCGTATTTTTGAAGTGGATCAAAATGTGCTTTACACCTTTTGTTAAGCTGTGAGTCATTCATTTTGCACAGGTATAAATTGGAGCCTGTATAAAGAGGCTGACAAAGGAGAGATGGTCCTGACGTGTACAGGCAGTTTCTGTTCTAGATCTAATGCCTTGTTCAAGCCACCCAGCCTGGTCCAAATAGGGTATGCTGGAATGAAAACTATTCTTAGCTCTTGGATATATACTTGGAAATGAAGTAGGGTAGTTACTGTTCCAAAAGTGGTGGCTCCCTTGAGAGAGAAGAGTCGACAGAAATACTAAGCTCATTAATGGTTTGGAGGAGACTTTGCCGCATTTACTAACCTAAACATTTTGAAGAAATTTGGTTCCTGCATAGATTCTATTCAAACCATGCATACTTTCATGAATCAGTGAATGAGTGAATTATTTTATAAAACAAATTGTTGAGAACAGGTTGAATTTTGTGTCAGGGCAGACTTGAGACACATCAGACTTCAGCTGGCTGCTTGGGCTAATCCTGTGTTTAATATGTTTCAGCTCATGGAGTGCTGCGTCAATGCCCTGGTGACATCTTTTAAAGAGACTATTTTAGCTGAATGCCAAGGCATGATCAAACGAAATGAAACAGAAAGTAAGTGGAGCTTCAAGAGCAGTGTAGGGTGAGCCCTGCATGAACTGCATAAAAATAGATTTGTGTGTAGATATCAAATTACTGTTTTTAATAGATGGTGGTTGTGTTTCATATAAAAATATTATTGCACATGAACAAGCCTACAAAAATTATCATCATTGATTCATATTTTTCCTATCACTTTTGAAATCCGTATACACAATACTCCAATTTGAATGGGTGAATAACTCTAATCTTGCTTGAAAGAAAATATTTTCTGCTCTTTTGTTCTTTATTTTTTCCTACACTTACTTGCATCGTATTGACCAACTCTGGTAAATGCTCCATATGTCTTTAGTTTCTCTTTGAGTACTCCAGATACAAACATTTCCTCTTTGTTTCACCCCACTACCTCTTTACACCTGGGAAAAAAATGAAACATTTCTTTATAAAAGATATTTTTTCTGAAAGGCAGGGAGAATTTTTTTCACTCTGATTATTGATGCAGGACCTGTAGGTCAAATGAGCAAAACCTCTGCAAGCTGTTCATGGGGTTTTATAGTCAGTATATCAGTGTGAGTATTGAAAGTTAGCTCTGCATGCCTTTTGAAAGTTTTCATAAGTTTTTTTTTAACTCTACTGCCAGAAGTTGAGAAGTTAGTGTGATTCAGGAGTCTTGTATTGGTCCTGTGTGATAAAACAAACTAAATATGTCATTAAAATATTATAATTCAGGTAGGAAAAATTAAAAAGAAAACCCAAACTGAAATCATAGGTTAATTTTTCTTTGAAGTCTTGGTGTCCTGCAGCCAGGGAATATTTACTAATGTCTTTGGAGGTTTTCATTTCTATGGAAATGAGAAAACTGTTTCATGATTTAGCATATTACAGAAAATATTCACTTCTAAAGCCATCATTTAAGAAAATATTTGACCTCAAAACTATGTCATACTGATCTGTTCATCTAGCAGCATGATTTCTGGCAATAGTCCAGAGCTAAATGTAGAAAGCAGTGAAACTTCTTACGAGTGTATGTTACAGCCTTTGGGAGAATGCAGGAGGCTTATGTAAACGCAGAGCTTTAGAAGGCTTCATCTGCCAAAGGATCTTTCTTTAGAAACCTGTTGAAATATTCACAGAGCCCTCTCTTGTGGCTGTGTCTGTCCTGTGGTAGTGCTTGGTTGCAGAGCACTTCCCTTCAATCTGTAAGAACTGTTTGAAATGCTTCAATGAAGGATGCAGGTGCAGATGACTGAAATGTAATTAAAGACTGGAGCTATACATAGTAATGTATGCATCTGATAGTGGCCTCTGCTCTGCTTTGCTTATGCATCTGACTTTCTGATATTAAATGTCCTAAAGAATTCAGTGATATTTTCTTTATTAAACAGCACTAATAACAAAGGGCTGTTTTGGTGGGGATTTTTGGCTAAGAGCTGGGCACATACTCTTGTTATATTAAGTAATACTACATGCTGTGCAAAGACAGGAAGGAGTAATGTTTTCCAACTAAAATCTATCAATAATGTCATAGCTTGCAAATACTTCAGAATTGACTTTATGTGTTTTTGTTTGCTTAGAGTTTTGGGGAAGGGAGGCCTAAATTTTATTCTTGAAGTGCAGCAAAAATAAAAAGTATGCTTGGCTTTCATGACTACAGAATGAAAGCAGACTTTAAGTGCCAACAACTAGAGCATGGATTTATTTACTCTTTAGTGTCATAATGTATTCTGAGACAAATTCCAGTAAAACACTTCTTTTGGTTTTGTTACTTTGAAATCCATCTTTGTAGAATTTATGGCTTTTTGAATCCTGCAGGGATTCACGTGGAGTCTTCCTTTGCTACTGAATCTTAAGAGAAACCACTGATTTTTTTTTTTTTTAAGTCTTTATGGCATTACTACTGTACAGAAACAGATGTAGGATCCTTTAACATACCTTTTTGTTTTTCTTTTTCTGCCCTCTTTTCTTCCCTGTTACACTTTTTAAAAGCCTAGATTAAAAGATACAGTAAAAGTTGAGCTTTTTGGACCTTTTGTATGTAAAACAGTGCTGCCATTTGTTACACCAGATCTAAATTGCACTGAGAATGCCTCCAACTACATTTTTTTTTCTGGTTCCTGAAATGCTGTCATTCACTCCATTATGAGTTGTCTGCTGTACCATTGCAAGTTCTTACTCAACGTTATTTGTAGTTTCCATTCTCTGATTTGAATTGTTATATTCTAAAAGGATTTTTTTTCCTTCTCTGTGCTTTTCTATTTGCTTCTGCAGCAGCTGTTGCAGTACAGATGATGGTAGCATATTTCATCCTCAGTAGTGGTGGGATCTTGATATTTGTTGTTGACAAAAGTAATGCAGAGAAGAAAGCAAAGGCAGGGCCTCTGACTTCTACTCTTTCACAGTAGACATAACATTGAGGAACTAAGTGAATCTATAAATTTTTTTTCTTTCAAAAAAGCATCAGAGTCCATTTGTTCTACCTCATGAAGCAAAGTCCTTTGCCATGCTGAGTTCAAATCTCTGTGGTCTCTTTACAACAATCTGGTGACCTTAATCCCAGTGTTCTTTATGGACAGCTTTGTCAAGATGATTATTGATGTCTCAGTATCTTTTTTTTTTTTTTTGGANATTTATGTCTCAGTATCTTTTTTTTTTTTTTGGAACGGTATTGAAATATCTTCACAAAATTAGACAAATAAAGCACATCACTTTTTGAACTTTTTATACTGGTAACTTTAAAAAAAACTCTTTGGGAAGAAGAGTTCACTGTTTGCTTTGGTTACTTCAGAACTTTGCAAGCTTTTATAAAACAAAGCGTTGGAAGTGGTATTAAAACATACACAAAACAGGTGTATTTGGCTTTAATTTAAAATTTTAAAATGTCTTGAGTCCATACAGTTTCCTGTATAAACTCCTGTAGGCTTCCAACTGAGACACATTCTTGTCAGAGATTTGAAGGCAGTTAGAACCTGGACTTAATCCAAATTTGCATTGGTTTTAGAGGGGTCTTATTCAAGCTTGTCATACTGTATGAATTAGCATGCTATATAAGATACTATATGCATAAACAAGTATTACATTGAAATAAATACACCTTTCTTTCACCTTCAAAAGAATCTTCTCGTGGGACCAGAATTAGAACAGTACTCAAGACATCTTTCTTTTTTTAAGAGATGAATTGGATTACCTGTTCTTCAAATATTTAATGTTCAACTTGAGACATGCCTAGGAGAAATTATGTATATTTGGGTTTATGCAGGTCTTTGACTGGTGGCTTCATCAGTATTTATATCTTTCAGAGTTGCATTTAATGTTTTCCTTGATGGATAAAGTTCCGAATGGCATAGAGCCTATGCTAAAGGATTTGGAAGAACATATAGTTAGTGCTGGACTTGCAGACATGGTAGCAGCTGCTGAAACTATTACTACTGTAAGTGTGCTGGGTTTTAGTAAAATAACAACAGGAAAACAACTTTGCAGAAGTGAAATATTCTCTATGATGAAATGGAAATAATTTTTATGATTTTGTGTTTAGAGATCAAATTTTGATCCACTGAAAATTTTAAATGTCTTTAGGATAACTTTTTATTCTTTATGTTTTCAGTTGTGCTTTAAAAAGTGAATCTAATTTACAGTAAAGGTTATAAATTAAGTGCATGGATGCTTATACAATACAATTATGCTAGAATCTTAATTAAAAAAGTCTCATCAATTTTTCAAGAATTATAACTTCCTGATAAAATTTGAAATTTGCTTTCAGTCTAAGAATGGTTTTTCAGTGTGAAAATTATAAGGGTTTTTTTCCCCACTGTATTTTTTCAGCTTTTTATCATCTTTTTTTCCTCTGGATCTAGAAGGCCTAGGTGTCTGCAGCAGTTAGGATGTGGCATGTGTCTTTTATTGATCCTTGAAATCATCATTTAAAATAAAATGTTACTGTATAGTATTTGAAAATTACAGATTTTAATTTTTTTTGTATGTTGGAAATACTATCCTTAAAGTCTGTGTTGAAGCCTATATGCTGTAAAGCTCTTCAGTCCAGAGACTAAAGTTAAAATG
>VZTB01016567.1:600730-653522 GCA_013397245.1 Thryothorus ludovicianus
GGGCTGCCAGCTTCCCTTTCCAATTGCTTCTAGTTAGGGGTGGATGGTTATAAATATCTGTCCAGTGTCTTGGTTCGTATTCTGGGCTTGGTTTCAGATAATGGCAAGCCTGAATAGGGATTAGGCTTTCTCCATATGTTTATTGGAGGACTGCTGTCACAAAAGACTGGATCCCTGTTTTCTATGCTTTGCATAGATGTAGGTAAGGTAGAGGAGTTTCTTGGGTATCTTCTAATGGTTTCCTTTCCTCTGGCAGCATCCCAGTTGATACATCAATCAAACTGTTTCACTCCTAAAGTGGACCTGTCCTAGTGGTTTCTTAGAAACCACTCTGATTGTGATGGTCTTCTGTTCAACATTCTTCTTTACAAGCACTTTGAATTTGTCTAGATATGCAGCCTGGTTTGAGCAAAATGAAACTTCATCTTGCTTAGTCTTCTGTAAATAGCCAAAAGGCTTGTGATCTGCTTGTACTTCAAATGATCTTTAGGAGGGCAGAAGGCATTAGCCTGCAAGGTGCTTCATGAATTTAAAAAAAAGGACAAGTTGTCTGAAGAGTATTAGCTCTGTCTATACTAATTGATGAGAGGGTGAAATAATGAGAAAGAAAACTGGAAACCTTGCTGTTGGGCCCTTGAGTAGCAATCAAGTTGGTGCCATGTGGCTCTAGGAATAGGGATTGGTCTGTGCCTTTTGGTTTTATTCGCCAGTCTAGGCACAGGTTCAGAACATGAGCTTGATGAATTTTGAAGAACCACAGTCTATCTACTGTAGCATCTTGTTCAACTTCATTCTGCATTTAATCTCCTAGCTGTTAGTCCATCCTTTATAGCTGCGATAATTTTATCCTGTTACTGTGCATTAGATGTGTTGAGTTTTGCAGTCTGTGAAAAGTGGTGCAGGAGACTGTCCTTGAGTCCTCATTACAGCATACTGAGGAGATGAATGAAACATTTCACTGTAGCATTTGTTAATTCTTTACTGGAATACTTCTTTCCATGCAATATTTTGTTGTTTCAAACTGTAGTTTCACCTGTATACTTCATTGTTACAGTTCTAAAATTGTAATTGGTTAAAATAAGCTGTAGAAACTGTCTCAAAGTGTTTGGCAGTATTTATTCTTTCAAGAAGAGAGGGTGTTATGCTTAATTTTTCATTAGTTTAACAAGGATATAAATTCACTACCAGGATCCTTGCCAGGGGGATCAGGAGAGAGTGATGTGTCTTGTTAACAATGTGACTACTCCAGAATAGCAGGATTCCGTATGGTTTGAAGAAATGCTGTTCTTCTTTTATCTAGTGTTGGGTTGAAAACACAGCCGGAATCCAAATGCCCTGAGCTTCTTGCTAATTACTGTGACATGTTGCTAAGAAAAACACCACTAAGCAAAAAACTAACCTCTGAAGAAATTGAAGCAAAGCTTAAAGAAGTGGTATGTTTTTGCTTTCTGTTTCTCAATTATTCTGAAGAATGAATTTGTTTATTTCCTTATGTGAGTCAAGGTCTTGATCTTCAAAAGCAGTTAGCGAGGTGTAATAGTAGAGAAAAGAGTTTGTTATGTTATCAGGTGTGTGTTTGTGTTTAAATATTGTAAATCATTCAATATTTCACGTCTCCTGTGTCAGTTCACAAAATTGGTATATTAAATTAATGCCTATATGAGACATATTACAATAACTAATATTTGTCTAGAAAATAATACAGGAGATTTTTGCATACCGGTGTCAGTGTCTTTTTTGATTTAAGATAATTTCTTGATGTTTGAAAAATGAAATAATTGAAGGTGTGATATTATGAAACATTCATTGCCAATGACTATTATAGTATTAACACAGTTGCTCTTAAGGCAATGTCAAGTAGCCTTTCTCTAGTCAGTCTACAGTGTCATTAGATCAGCATTCAAAGACTTGTCTGGTTAACAATGCAAATAAATGTATTAAACTCTATTTTTGACAGCTTTTGGTACTTAAATATGTACAGAATAAAGATGTTTTCATGCGATATCACAAAGCTCACTTAACAAGACGTCTGATATTAGATATATCAGCTGATAGTGAAATTGAGGAGAATATGGTGGAATGGCTCAGAGTAAGTAGCATCATATCTTTCTTTGATAGTGCTTCATGCTTGTGATTAATTAATATTCCACTCTTGAACTTAAATATCATTCTTAGGTGAAGTTTATCTTCAATAGTAGGCCACTTAGGGCATCTTATACTTCCCTTCTATCACAGTACTTTGTGAAAGTAAAACTGTTTGGCTCTCTCTAAAAGTGGCAGCAATAGATTTTAAAATGTTTCACATACAATTATCTAAAGGTTTCATATATCCTATATGCAAATAAGCAAAATGCAGTGTACTTGTTTAATTACCTAAGTAATTTGAAAGCTGTTTTAATTTTGAATTTTTATGTAGATGAGAATATTATTTGCATGACTTAAACATTCCTTCAAATCTCAGAACTCAATGGATTTGTTAATGCACGCATATATTCTCCAGAATTTGAATGTCTTTAAAAGAATCATCATATGCCCTTAAGGGATAACTACTTATTATCCATGCAAAAAACCCTTTATATTGCATTGCAGATTCACTATTACTGTCGAGTGATGATAGCAGTGTACTTCTTTGAGCTCTTAAGTTACTCAAACTTACGATTTTAAACATAAAGCTTTTTGTTCATAGTTTTCTATGTCATATTTACTGTTCTGTTTGTTTATGTAGGAAGTGGGAATGCCAGCAGACTATGTAAACAAGCTGGCTAGAATGTTCCAGGATATCAAAGTCTCTGAAGACTTGAACCAGGCCTTCAAAGAAATGCACAAAAATAATAAACTTGCTTTACCAGGTATTGTTTTCAAATTATTTGCTACTCTTTATTTCTCTTAGTGAGAAATAGCTCTGTTAAACTACATTAAAGATTACATCGACTCAGGTTGAACAGTGTCTCCATGGCATTGTTGCTCTAGACTGGAAGTGTTTGTGGACTCTACCTTCTACTGCAGTTGATACTAGAGCTCTATCACTCTGTGAGTTGTTTTGGGTTTTGCTTGTGAGCAGTCTTTTAGGTACAATTTCCCTTCTCTTGTAGACAAATTGCAAGCAGGGGCTTGAGTTGGCATCAGCTGGGTGAATGCCTGAACTGCCTCCTTTTATGCCCTCATCAATTCTTCAAGTGCTCCATGCTGTGCTCCTTTATCTGCCAGCAGGAGAGCTGGATGCATGCTATAAAGAGCTTAAATCACATTTTGAGATTGTTTCACTGATGAGAGAGCCTGAGGAACATCAAGTATTGGACCTGCCATGCTGAAAACCCTTGAGTAATGCTTATAAGCATCAGCTGTAAAGCTGCATCCAAGTTTAAGGAGCTCTGCAGCAGCAATCCAAAAACCCAGATTTCAATCAGTGCTGCTGGCAGAAAGCCAGTGATGCATACAGTGCCTTAATGTTTAAGTAGGTAGACACCCTGCAACTTTCTGAAAATTTAGTCCTTCATAATTGTGTTGAAAGTAGGAAAAACCCCAAAACATTTTGGTTGATCTGTTATACCTGGAGATTCATATGATCTAATATCATCTTACAGCTGACTCTGTGAATATTAAAATATTAAATGCTGGTGCTTGGTCCCGAAGTTCTGAAAAAGTATTTGTCTCGCTGCCCACGGAATTAGAAGATCTCATCCCAGAGGTTGAAGAATTTTATAAAAAGAATCACAGTGGTAGAAAACTCCACTGGCACCACCTCATGTCCAACGGAATTGTAAGTGTGTAGTTGTCATTGTGTCAATCTTAATGACTGGACTCTCTATGTATTTATAATAGTAAGAAACCTTGTGATCCAGACAGGCTTATAAGTAAAATTTCCATCTTCTTCACAGATAACATTTAAGAATGAGGTTGGCCAGTATGACTTGGAGGTAACAACATTTCAGCTGGCTGTGCTGTTTGCGTGGAACCAAAGACCCAGAGAGAAGATCAGCTTTGAAAATCTTAAACTGGCTACTGAGCTCCCTGATGCAGAACTTAGGAGGACTTTATGGGTATATCCCTTTCTCTTGAAACAGATTGTTTCTTGATTTTTGTGCTCTGAAATACTGGATTAGTATTTTTAAAGCACTTCTGATAACACTTTGGGACTGAAATGCGAATGCCTTTCTTGGCAATTAATCAGTTGTAGTGCTGGCTCCTTGCACTGCTGCTGAGCACACACAGCTTTTACATTAACATGTTCTCTCTACCCAGTGTTACTTCACAAGCTTCTGGAAACTGCAAGAATTTTTTGACCATATGCTGCCTAAAGCACAGAGTCATGATTGTGTTTTGTCAAGTGGGTCTGGTCTAATTCTAGGAAATTAGTGACACCTGGTAAATAAGTGTTGCTTAAAAATAACTTCAGTGTTTGCTTTAGCAGACTTCTAATTATTTAGCTCACAAATAAGAGAGAATTCATGTAAGTCAAACTTAACACCACTTCTGTAGCTGTGAGTTTTTGTATTTTAGTACTTGGTATGATTTTGCTTATGCCTAACCCATTTCAGAAGGAGATTTGGTAAACTGTGTCCCCTCTCTGATTTTAATACTTCCAAACAAGGCTATGTGGTTCCCTCACTACAGTCAGCACAGCAGTGAATTATGGTTGTAGAAAGTAGTTGTTTCCATATAGAAAGTCTGGTGTTTTATTTTCATTCTTTCTCCCCCTCCCCTTTTCTCTGTAGTCTCTTGTAGCATTTCCAAAGCTGAAACGTCAGGTTTTATTATATGAACCTCAAGTCAATTCACCCAAAGACTTTACAGAAGGAACCCTCTTCTCGGTGAACCAGGAGTTCAGTTTAATGTAAGATGATGTTTGAAAAGTAAAATAACAATGTACTATTTTATAACTAAAGGAATTCACTTTAAATTAACCTTTGTTCTTGAAAGTTTTCAAAATTAACCTGGACACATGCTTTGCTGCCCTGCCCTCACTTATTTTGGCAACAATCATGCTTCAAGTAGGTGGTTGGACTAGATGACCTGCAGCAGCTCCTTCAAACAAATGTTTTTATAATTCTAATTTCTGAAATTAAATTTCTAACACACTTAAGGACAAGTTGCAAAATTGGAGGCTTTGCTATAATAATAATATATAATACAATAATTGGAGGCTAGCAATAAATCCATAAAATTTCATGGAAGACAACCTGTAATCAGAGCACTAGTGCTGTATTGATTATTATGCACACATGGAATTTCAGAAACAGAGTGATATGTTAGAAAAAAGGAAGCTGAAACTGCTTAATAATATGGTGTGCTGTCAAGAGCCAGGATTTTTTGTGTGGCTCTCACCAGAGAGGAGTGTCCTTATTTCTGTGAGAATTGCAGTGCTCTTTTACTGATGCTTTGAAATCCTTCGAGCACAAGATAATACAAAGAGAGAATGTGTAAGTGGTACATACTACATTCAGCATGGTTTACTTCTGCCTGCCTCTGCTGTCAGTGACTAGGATGAGAACTGGCTCGTTGCTAGGAACCTCAGATTCTGTGCCTCATTCTCAGCAGCAGCTGGACATCTGGATCTGTGGGGAAAGAGATAAGTGGCGAAACTGCTTTCCTGTGGCCTAGTTTGTTGCCCAGGGCCATAATGCTTATTCCTGTCTTCAGGATTCTGAGCTTTGGCAAATGATGAGAGGAGACAGATGACAGAAGACACAGGCTGTAGAGAAAGTTAGTGGGTGACCACTGAAGAATGACATCAGCTTTCTTTGTTGCAGTAGCTGGGTTTTGTCCCAAAGAGTTCTTTGATGGAATATTAACTAGTCAAATTTATTGAACTTTGTTATAAAACCTTCCTCCAAAGAACCATACATTTATATAATTAAATTGAAAGATATATTTTTGAAATTCTACTGTTTCAGCTGCTGGATTTAGTTGTAATGTTTACTAGCATTATTTAGGTTTCATTGTGCAGAGACCTTGGCACTGAGTTTTGATCTGTCAGACAGCTCTCTCACTGCTGTAATGCTATCAGTATCTGATCTGTCATAGTACTTGTTGCTGCTGTAATTTAAGTTTAACAGGAATTCTGTAATTGTAAGTGTTTGGGTTTTGTTTGTTTGGGGTTTTTTGCTCACTTTTGTGCAATACAACCTTTTTCAGAAAAAACGCTAAAGTTCAGAAAAGGGGCAAGATAAATTTGATTGGTCGTTTGCAACTTACTACAGAGAGAATGCGGGAAGAGGAGAATGAAGGAATAGTCCAGCTAAGAATATTGCGAACCCAGGCAAGTAACCTGCTGGAGGAATACAAAATTCCCTCATTCATTATGTTGCATTATCATTATTGTAATTTGTTGCATTATTGTTATGTGCTGGCCACAGTTGGATGTGGATGTATGAAATGGGTGCCTTTGAATTCCACTGGAAGTCACTTCTGCTGCGTGACTCTAGATCCTTGTAAATACCTGATTTTGCATGTGTGTTCATGCACTTGTAGTTATCAGCCTCCTGTTCTGAAGTACCAGGTCATCATCTTCAGAGGACAAGGCAGATATTAAGCAAGTGGTGAAGGCTTAACATTATGGGGTAACAGCAGCAGATGGTAAAGTTGACTGCCACTGGCCACCACCGTGATTAAAGAGCACTGTTGATCTTCATACCTCTTTGGTCTGTATGAAGAGAATAATCTTGGAGGTAGGATCACGCTGTAGTAACAGCACTATCACTTCTCCTTAGAGGAGAAGTTGAAAAGTGCATCTCAGCTGTACAAACTGCAGCATCCTGCTCTGTGTTTGATAGTCCTTCAGTCAGCTACTCATGTCAATTTTTTTGAGCTGACAGTCTTAGAAAAGCCTGAATTTTTTCTGGCATCAGGGATAATTACCTTCAGTGGAGTCTCAAAAATCCCATTTTTCCTTCAAGTTTCAGGTGTGTTCTATCACTCAGGTTGGGTTGCAGGGCCATGCACAATGAGAGTTGTACCACCTGATGTAACGTGTGATGTGACCATTCTGTGGCAGCAGCTGGATTACTGCCTAGTCATACTTACGAAATGACTGAGATGTTCACAAGGTATATCACAAGTCACCTAGGAAACTGCAACTTTGCTCAGGGAGTGAGTGAACATTTGGTTTTAGTGAGTAATTCACACTCTAGATATAGAATTAACTGCTCCTTTGACTGGAATTGTCTTTGTATTTCTTGCGTCTTGCCAGTGCTTTATTCTTTTCCTGTATCAGGTTCTTTGGAAAAGCTATATAGGCTAAAAAATGCAGCATATTTCTGATTTCTAAAGAAAAATACAGATTTCCTTGCTGTCTTGCCTTACCAGGAGCCTCCTATTAATACTGTGTTCATTTTGTCACTTTACCCAGGCATTTAAAAATAATTTTTCTGTTCTTCTTGTCCCCCACCAGGAGGCTATCATCCAAATAATGAAAATGCGGAAGAAAATTACTAATGCCCAGCTTCAGACTGAACTGGTAGAAATATTGAAAAACATGTTCTTGCCACAAAAGAAAATGATAAAAGAGCAAATTGAATGGCTTATAGAGCACAAATATATCAGAAGAGATGAGTCAGATATCAACACCTTTATATACATGGCATAATTGGAGGACTCTGCGGGATGCTGAGAACATAAATGGAAGGGTGCTTGGACAGACAGCTGCAACAGTTTGTGCTGCAGAAAGACTTGTTTTGACTTTCGTTACATATTAAAATCCCTGCCTTACCTTACAGAGGACTATATTTTGCCAATCTCATTCAGCTAGCATGATGGCATTCCCTTCATGTTGCACACTTTTAACAGCATGCTGTTTTGTGGGAAACTTGCATTCATGAAGAGCCCATTGTGAACTTTTTAAAGTAGATTTGATTTACACCCACCAGGAAGAATACAGGTTTGGGTTTTTAGATGACCAGTACTTGCACAAGGAAAAAATATTCAAATATTCATGCACTGAGGAACTGCTATTAGTTTTGGTTTGGGTTTGTTTTTTGTTTGGTTTTGGTTTTTGAGTTTTGTTTTTTTATTAATGCAATTAGGACTAGAAGTAGCACTTTCACTTTTGTGTTTTGGATCAACAGAGTAATGTTCTGTCCATCTCTGATCCTTTTCATGTAATAACATTTGAGAGACACAAACACATGCATCACAACTGATATGTATTTGTTACAGTTAAAAACCTGTTGGCTAGAGCAGTGCTTCAATCTAGTAACTGGATTTTAATAATTGACACATTAAGTGACACAAAAGCAATTCCAAGTCATCGTGATATTTTTCCCTAAGCAAGAGATCATTGTTTTTAAATTGTTTCCTGTAAACAAGTGGCTATGTTGTTACCTTATTTGGACGGGTGATTTGCTACAATCCTTTTTGACAAGGTAAAAGTTTCTTGAATGATACTTCACTCTAAAAGCAGTTTTCATGAGTGGATCTGTTATAGGAACAGGTATATTTCCTTGTACATTTGATATTTATATTCCAAATATTTCAGTATGACTACATATATCAGGATGCATTAAAGAGTAACTTCTGCACAGCTCCTGCAGAAAGAAAATAACACTTGAAGATCCCTGTACTATTTCCTCAGTGGTAACTTTTATATACATGCAAGGTTAATCCAATTGGACTAGTCAACATCTTTATATGAAAAACAAACCCTCTGCTTTTTATTTTGTAACTGGAAGGGTAGGAAATACACTTCTAATGAAAATGATAAAACGCTAAGGAAAAATACCGTGTTCGGTGTATGTAGAGAGAGTGCCAAACACACATCAGGAATCTCAACTTCTTAATGTTACCTCATCCATTCTCCATCTGAAGTAGTCATTTGGCACTGCCCTACTCTCTGCTGTTCTGAAATGTCCCAGCATGTACTGGAGTGATACCATGAGTCATAGGAGCAGAGTGCCTGTCTTAGGACAAAGGTAAGTTGCGCTTTATTCAGTTCTGTATGAATATTTCTTCTATAAATTACAAGTGTGTGAAGTTGCTTTTTAATTAACCAGTTGAACTACAACATCTAAAGGTGTCATCTTCTTTGATGATGAAATGGGGAAGAGGATACAATTAACTTTAGTCAAAAAAGAAAGCCTTCCAGTAAGTAAGAGGAGGAGTTTTACTATCACAAGGTTACAGTAAAGTATGCAGTAGGAGTGGTTTAAAAGCAAACTCTCCAAGAATGGCTGTTTGCACCCTTAAGCAGGCTGTGTGCTCTGTTACTAATGTAAATGCCAGTGTGACTGCCTGAGAACAGTGTGTACTTGGACATCTGTTTGAGTATGAAATTTTTGGTAGTGAGGGTTTCATGACCAAGAGATGGAGAAATCAAGGCCTGGCCAATTACAATTGATTGAAATCCTATAGCTTGTGTTTCATGCTTTTATTGATACTCAGAAGTAGATGCTGTTTAAAAATATTGCATCTTCTGTGTTGGCCCTATGGTGTTGCAATTTAGAATCAAAAGCAAGTGGTGCTCTGTGTAGTTAACCAATGAAACTATTTGAACATTAGAAAACAAAATTCTAATAAAAAACTTTGTGCTGCAAGACTTTCAGTCTTTGTAAATTAAAAGTAATAAATGCTTACTTGGGATAACTGGGGAGAACATGACAGTCTGAGCACACTCTTCAACATGAAAAATTCCAGCCCTCAACCAGAGAAGAATAAGTGTGAAATGGTCACACAGAAAGAGCTGCCAAGGGGATAATGCTAATTTTGAAGCCATTAGTTTAGATTTGAGAGAGAAGTTTAAGAGACAGTGTCTCAGATACAACTGTTTAGGAAGCTGGAATGTATGCAGAAAGGAAAAGGTTGCTAAAAAAAAAAAGCTAAGGAGCTACACATTCCCTTATCTAGTAAATACAATACAACCTAATTGTTACTTATACGTTTCTCAAAACCTGGGATGGAAATAGAATTGGTAATGTGCCTATGACATGGTCATTTTTTCTTTAAATATATACCAGAAATGGATGTCGGATTTTTTACGAAATCTGAGACAGACACCAGCAAATTTGTTAAAGATGCAGAATCACGTTTAGCATCCTTCATCAGGTCACTTCACCAATATGCACTTAAAAACTAGTATCACCTGGGGCACAGGGAGATACCTGGGGTAAGCTGTTCTTTTGGGGAGGGTAGAGTTCAGATCTAAATGAAAACTGTTCTTCACTTGCAATATGGCAACAACGCACTTTTAAGGCTGCAATTTTTAGCTATGAATATATATGTCCAAAGACCTAGCTTAAGGAGGTGCTGCATCTGAAAAACACGTTGCCACACACACTGCCACGGTGAATAGCTAAGGATTGAAATCTGGTGTAGAAGGGGCGGGGGGGAAATCACTCCTAATGGGTTTAATTAAGAAATACTGTTGAATTTTTCTCTGTCCCAACAACTTGATGAGAATCTCAGTTTCAATTCTGAAGTCTTCCATTTTCCTCTTTCCACAGTTGGTGTCCCTAGCTTCTACTTTTATTCATTTATCTTTCATTTGTTATGACTGTAATGCAGTTACATTTCCAAATGACAATGTGACTTTCTCATTTTCATCTTTTTAAAATTAATATAAATGTTCTGAATGTTCACATCTTGCATTTATCTGCATTGGGAAGCCATTGTCCTGTAAAGTACAAATTTTAAACGTACAATTGGCAAAAAGATTTGATAGTTTTACAGAAAGATTTGCTATCTCAAACTGTTTTCTATTTTCATCTAAATGACTGGCTATCTTTGTAATTCTTTAAGGTCATATTTGTGAAATAAACAATACATGAAAGCTTTCCTGTCATATACACTATATGTAGTCTGGAGTGTTGAGCGAACTCGAGTTCCTGAGTTGTAATAACTATCTCCGTATGGTATTTACAATTTTGAATGTGTGCCACTACCAAGATAATAATGCTGTACAATTTTGAATGGTGGTAGTTTCTGTATGGCAGTCCAGCTGAACTATTTTGATGTACTGCTTAATTTTTGAATTTTATTTTTTAAGTTGTATAATTTATTTTCTTGCAAAATAAAAATGTAATTTAAAAGACTACTCATTTAGCAAGGTATTTTGGTGTCTCACTCTACAAAATTTTAAAGTTGAATTCAGGTGCTGCTCCTAAAAAATGCCCTCGTATGAAATTTGCCTGACTTCAAGTCCCAACATTTGTTATGATCAGAGTAATTCAAAAAACAAAAGTCAAGACTTCTAATTCTTGTTAAAAATTTTTACATACTTAAGGTTATATGTAGAGCTATTTAGTCTTCTGAATTCTATTCAAAGATGAGCCTTCAGTTTCAGTGTATCAAAGCCTGCCATGCCAAAAGTGGCTGGGAGTTGCCTTAGTTTATGGCATTTTTAAAAAAGGATTATGTTTCTGTGCCACTTACTGGGATGACTTTGGATTGCTGAATATTTTGGTCGATTTGTCTCTGATGTTATTTACAATGTCTGTCACTGAAAGTTTCTGATGTTGCCAGAAACTACCTTCAGGTAGCTGCCCCTGCAGTAAACTGTGATGTGGGAACAGTCACTTGCCTGAAGGAGTGCTTTTAGTGTAATGGCTTTTCTTCTCTGATTGTCCTTGCCTTTTAATGTGAATCTCTTTTTACATTTCAATTCCTTTCTTTAAGTGCACCAGCTAACATCAGTGTTCTGTGCTTTCTGGTACATGCAGACTTTAAAACTATTTGTATGGAAAAAACAGCTATTTTTGAGTGAGTGCTCAGTACTGTGCGTGGCAGCTGGCCAACAGGCACTTCTTGCAGGCAGAGTTTTGATGACAGGTTGCCATTATTTCCTAACTTTTTCCCCTCTGTTAAGGCAATATGTAGTCTTCCTCAATGTTTTTTCAGGAGATGTTCTCTAGAAGCCAGCTATCACAGGATGTGAAGGCTATAGAACCTATGCCTTGGAGGAACCTGCCAGGGGTTTCCTATGCTCCCTGTAACTTAGGGGGTGCCACAAGAGGCTTTTCCCATAGTCCCTGCTCCACTGAGTAATTGGCCCCAGTTCCTATAGGTCACTGCCCTTTGCCCTGCCCTGGGACATCCCCTCTGTCCCCTGACTATTGGTCCTGACCCTACTTAACCCAAGACCCTTCATTGTTTCTGGTCTTTTGTCCCTGGTCCCCTTTGGCACGGGTCCCTTCCGATCCTGGGCTCCTTCGCTGTGAGCCTACAATAAACTGCTGGAATGCTACACAGGAGACCCTGCCTGCCTTTCTTTGCAGACCTGGTTGTGGTGCATGTGTGAGTGTGGTTACAGTAGCCCCTTGCTCTGCCCAGAGTGGCTTCCTCAGAAGACACTTTGGGACAGTTGAAGGGCTCCCCAGCCTCCATCCACTGACCCTGCTTGACAACCCTTTCCATGAAAAAAGTTTTCTTACTATCCAATCTAAACCTTCCCTGGCACAACTTGAGGCCGTTTTTTTGGTAACTTGGTAGAAGAGACCAACCTCACCACCTTTGGCTACAACCTCCTTTCAGGTGGGGTGTTGAGGTCCTCCCTGAGCCTCCTTTTCTCCAGGCTAAACAACCCCAGCTCCCTCAGCTTCTCCTCACACGACTTGTGCTCTTGATCTGCTCCCTGGGTATCTCAACATCTCTAGGTAGACATTGGTGCCTGGCATTTGATCCTCATTTATTTTAGTGATGGAGATCCACTATAAAAATTCAGTTGGAATATACTGTGCTTCAGCTCCTGCAGGCAACCTGTTTACCTGTAAGAAAGAACGGCTGGAGGCACAAATGGCAGCTGCTGCTTCCCTCTGCAGACTGGGGGCATGGCCAAAGCAAATATCACCTGCTGAGCTAAGGAAGAGCTGCTCAGTGTGACTTTTTAATAGTCTGTGACTGGACACCAAAAATGAGTGACTTTGAAATTAGTACATTATAGTCATTCTTGGTGAGAAGAGATAATGAAAAAATTAAAGAATGTTAGTCCCAGTGCATTAGCAGATTATATTTCTGAAAAAGAGCTTTATACTGCAGGAGTAAAGGCAAAGTTAAATAAGAGCTTTCTGGTTTTTGTTCTACATGTTTTTGGAATTACTTATTTCTGAAAAATATCCTCATCCAACCTGGATGTTTTTCTTATGTGATACATACATGTTTTCAGAGTTTCAGTTCTTCCTGAGACAATATTTATCAGTTCCTATGTTATCTCTTGTTTGAACTTGAAAACTGTCTCTAAATTAAAGGTCTAGACTAGACCACCTTAGAACATCAGCTACGGAGACTCAGTAAGCAAAGGAGTACAGATGCTTCCCTCACCAGTGCCAGTCCCAGTCAGACTCTTGCTGCATGTCTGGAGAATCTTTGGATAGACATGGAAAGCAAGAAATATTTTACTTTTGAGAGCAAAGTGAAATTCTCTCTCACAGGGAAATGAATGAGATGTAGAACAGAAATTTATTTGATGTAGTATTGACAACTGTTAGTTCTACAATGTGAAGATCAATAATTAAAAAAAAAAAAAATTCAAGGTAGCAAATGGATGTTAACAAGTAGTTGAAAAACTCTTGCTTTCTAGATGCTATATCCAAAGCCTGCTCCTTGGCTTTTTTTCTTGTTTGGTGTACAAGAGGAAGGAAAGGTTCAAGTACAAGCTGCCTTTTGTGACTGGTAGACATCAACGCTGAGGAATGCTTCATTCAGTTGTGGGTTACTGTAACAGTATGCTAACTCCTTCGGGGATTAAAGTGGTTGAGGAGAAGAGACTTATCAGAAACACACAATTGCTTGTCCTAGACTGCGTGCAACATCAGAGAATGCCACTTTGTGTTTTGAAGCTGTTCCTTTGAGATACAAAGATCAAGACGGGGAAAGAAGCAGGCTTTTCCTGGCCTAGCTCTGTGCATGTTGGAGAGATGGTGAAGAGAGGCACTGTCAGGCTGGCAAACAGCTGTAGCGTTCTAGTGCTGGCTTTCGTCTAGAAATCCAGTTTCAGAGAGAGAGAAGAGAGTGTGAGGGGGGAAAGCACAGTGCAGAAAAGACCGTGGAACTGGGATGGGCATCCTGAGACTCAGCTGGGTTGAGCTGGCATCAGTCGTTCTGTGAAGGCAGCTGCCGGCACCGTTGTCGGCCAGGTTTGAGTTCTGAGGTAACAGGGTTAGAGGTTTATGCCATGGCCAGGCAGGAAGGGGTTTAGGGGGTTAAGTTGCTGACTCTTCTGAAAACAGCACGTAGCTACAGCACAAGGGCACGTCAGACACAAAGCATCCCGGGCTGCGCAATGCTCGGCACTTTCATCCCCAGGGAAGCTGTGCGCAGGATGTTTCCGATACGAGATTAAATGTCCGCGGCCCGGGTCAGTCTAACCTGCTGCGTGCAGGGCCGGGCCGAGGAGGGCACAGCGCAGCCTCGGTGGCGGAGAGGACACACCCCCGGGGGCTGGTTCTTTTCCCGCAAGGATCTTCCACGCTGTCTCCCTACGGTTCGCTGCCAGTGATTTTCCTGCTCGGCGCGGCATGCCAGGCCGTCCCCCGCATCCCCTGCCCCGCCTGGCCCCCGAGGGCAGCACCGCCGGCGAGAGGAACGCGCCTGGCGCTGCGGAACCGCAGAATGCGCTCGGTTGGAAAAGATCAGGATCATCGGGTCCGGCCTGTGGCCGAACACCACCGTGTCAACCACACCATGGCACTGAGTGCCGCGCCCGCTCTTTCTTTAAACAGCTCCAGGGACGGTGACTCCACCGCCTCCCTGGGCAGCCCATTCCGACGTCTTCCTAAAGAAATTCCTCCTCACGCCCAGCCTAACGTGGCGCGCAGCTCCCNTAGGCGGGGGTGGCGGTGAAGGTGACGGGGGCGCCGGCGGGAACATGGCGGCGGCAGCGGGGGCGATGCTGTGCGGGCGGCGGCCGGCCGCGGGGCTGCTGCGGGTGAGGCGATCCCGAGCCCAGCTTTCCCTTCTCCTTCCCTGAGCAGCCCCGGCCCCGCCGCCGGGCCCGGAAAGGCTCGGCCAAGGTCACACCGCCCCTGTGGCGGGGCGGCTGCGCCCTCTCCACTCACCCTTGTGGGGACCCCCGGGCCNTGGGGTCCCCCGGGCCGGGGGGCAGCCGAGCGGAGGGAGGGGGTCCCGGGCCGGGTGTGGGAGGGAAAGGTGAAGCCGCTGGTGGGTGAAGGGCGGCCTCTCCCGCCCCCGCAGCCCCGGGCCCCGCACTAAGCCCGGCGGAACCTTTATCCGCGATCCTGAGCGCGGTTTTTCCACTGTCGGCGCCGGGAGTGCCGCGGCAGCCGAGCCCTGCCCGGGACCCGCTGCATCCGTAGGGATGGCTGGGCCGGCAGTCGGGTTGGATTCCTCGAGTTAAGCAGTGTAAAGGTACAGAATCGCACCTGTAGGTGTTTCTCGGGCTGTGGGATGCTGCTGCCCACAAAGCCCGTGTGCCTGGCAGCGCTGCTGGCGCTGTGGCTGCAGGCGCTGGCTCTGCCTGCCTTGCCTGGGGCGCTGGCACCCGGCACGGCCCTGGGAGCTGTGCTGGGAAGACGAGGAGAGATCGCATCCGAAATGCCGTATGCAAAGCTGAAGGTTGCATTTTACCACCTGTGGAAGTGGGTCCTTCCTTCCTTCCCGACAGAGCATGAGTGCTCCTAGCAGATGTCAGATGCACTTGGTAAACAATTGTCTGGTTTGTGCAGTTTAAATTCCAGGCCTTGTGCAGTAAGAGTATTTATGGTAGTATAGGTATGTATTTTGCTAGGTAGGGATTTTTGTTTGGCTTGGTTTAGCTTTGTTTATTTGACACTAACCCTTGAAGGTGCAGCTGTTAAAATCCTGTAAGGGACATAATTCTTTTTCAGGGAAAAGTTTAATTTAAAACTTCCTGCTGGGTATTATAACCTGAACTGGGGAGAAGAACAGACAAACAAAAATCCTCAAACCCCTAAACAAAACAAAAATCAAACAGCGAATTCAAAACAGTTTGAAAAAATCAGCCTTTTGTTAGCTGAAGGTTGGCAAATGAAGAGGAGAAACAGACAAAATTTTCATATTTCAGGCACAACCAGAAGGCATTGTCTAATTTATAAAAATGGTGGTGTTCTTTTGGTGTCCTTAAGCAGTTGTTTTTAATTAGTATTTATGCAGCTGTAATTCAGTCATGGCCAGAAGTTTCCAGTGTGCTGAAATGTTGTCTAAGGGATTGGCTAAAGAAAGTGGTTTTAGCTGCTAATGTAAAGATCCTTCTGTTAATATATTAAAAAATACCTACAGATATAATTTTGTATCTTCACACTGCTTAATTAGAGGAAGCTACTGGCTGGTGAATTAGACTGCTCAGATAATCCCTTTTTCTTGGTTTTATTATCCTGTCTTAGTGTGATGTTCTGAATTTGTTATCTTTATTTTTGTCCGTAAAACACCAAGGGAGTGGAGGTTATAGATGCAAACTGCCACTGTTTAAAAGCAGTGGAGTTAATGCTAGGAATGAATGAACAAAGTCCAGGACAGCAGACAGAGGGACTACTAAACTTTTTCAAGATAACAGCACTCACCCCTGGCTTAAGCATATGCTATAGGTGTACATAACAGACTTGGACAAAATGAATTGGGTGTTGGTTTTGAAGGCATATTTGTTTATTTTTCAGAAAACATTTTATCACAGATGTTATGGTGAGACTGTACTAGACTACACTTCTTTTCAAAGGCATGTTATGATTTTTTTCATATTTTTCAAGTGTTTCTTAGATATTAATTTTTGAAATAACGACTTCTATGAAAATGGGTACATTACATAATGAAACATCATGGTACTGGCTTTCTTGATGTGAGATTCTGAGGGCTTTCTTATTTTCAGGCTCTGAAGTATACAGGCCGTGGCTATGCATCACAGCGTACTTTAAATGTAAGTATAAAGCACTGTCTGACTAATAAGCTGCTATTTTAGATTTGTTTGTTTATCACTGACATTTTTAAGGAAATCTTCACAAAAAAAAACTGCCATAAAGACAATGTCACTTGTGCCCAAGACACATTTTACTGCAAAACCTGAAATAAGTCAGATTGCCATTTTTATTTTGATTTGCTAATTGTAGGACAAAATTTGAAGTGTGTCAGTTGATGTAAGCTTCGTGTAACTATCAGCCCAGAGTTGGAAAAGACTGCTGATATCAACTGATCCCTTTGAAATTATTTGTGTTATCCTGCAACTTGCTGTTACAACATAAAAGAGGAGTACAAGTTACTATCACTTAAGTCAGTCATGATGAAGGGGTTAAAGTAATAGACAGCCCTTCATAGTTTTAAACAAGTATCATTTGTCTTTGTTTTTTTTTCTCTAGTGTCTCTTTGCCTGCTTGTCTAACTTTAAAAACCCTCATGAGCAGGCCCTGTAAGGCTTTGTGGTTGGCTTTCACTGAAACCATTACAGCTGGATCATTGCTGCTTCTTGACAGCTGTCAGGAGCAGCCAGAGGTCTGACATGTGCATCTTTTTGGTGCCAGATCCTCATGCTGCTCTCACAGGATTATCAGGTGCACATGTGGATGTAGCACTAAAGTGAAGAGGCAAAATAAGAGCCAACTGTTTTTACTACTAGCTTAGGGCTGAGTGTCACACCATGTCTTAAACTGCTGCTTACATGTTCTGCTGGCACCTGAGCTTTTGAATGTATCCGGGGTAGAGACTTCACAACCACTCTGGTTAACCTGTGCCAGAGTTCAGTCACATTTGCCAGTGTGTTTCCTGATGTGCACTGGGAACTCCTTTGTGTCAATTTATGCCCACTGGGCACCACTGAAAAGAGTTTGGCTCTACCTTCTTTGCACCCTTCCTTCCAGTGATAATATTCATGGTGAGGTGCACTGTTGAAGATCGCTGTGGGCACTGAAACCCTCTGGTGAATCAGGCACTCCTCCCAGTTTGGTGTCACCAGCAAACCTGCTGAGGGTGCCCTGCAGCAGCATCCAGCATCCATTAATGAAGCTGCTACACAGGGCTGGACCCAGCACTGTACCTGGGGCACAGCACTGGTAACTGGCCTCGAGCAGACTTTGTGCCACTAGCACCATCCCCAGCCTGGACATTCAGCCTTTTCTACCCCATCACTGTCTGCTCATCCAGCCCATACTTCATTAACTTCTGGATGAGGATTTCATGGGAGACAGTGGTAAAAGCCTCAGTGTGGTCCAGGTGGACAATGTCTAATCCCATCCTCTCCCAAACCAGTCACTTCACTGTAGTGAATTGCTGGTTGTTTGTCTAAGCATGGCTTCCCCTTGGTGAATTCATGCTGATGACTCCTGATTTTCTTGTTCATGTCAATGTTTTTTTTAGGAGTAGTTGTTTCATCACCTTTCCAGGGATTGAGGTGGGTCAGACTGACCTGTAGTTCCCTGGGTCCTCTTACCCTTCTTGAGGATAGGAGTGATGCTTGGCTTTTCTCCAGTCCTTGGGCACCAATCATAATAGCTGTGACCATTCCAACATTATTGAAAGTGACCTTAGAGAGTCACCTGCCAGCTCCCACAGAACTCAGGGGGGCATCTAATCAGGACCAATGGATTTATGTATGTCCAGTTTGCCCTGGCTTGTTCCTCTTCCACCAAGGGTGCATCTTCCTTGCTCCACCCTTCTCCCAGTCTCTGGTGGCTGGAACTCCTGAAAGCTGGTGTTAGTACTGGAGGCTGAGGCAAAGAAGGCATTCAGTACTTCAGCCTTGTCCTTTTGTTACCATGTCCCCTGCCCAGTTCAGCAGCAGGCCCATATTTTACTTGCTTCTTAGGTGCTCATGGAAGCCCTTCCTGTTGCCTTTGACACCCCTTGCCATTTTCAGTTCTTGGCTTTCATAACCTCATTCCTGTATGCTCAGACTGTGTGCCAGATTCCCTGTCCCCATTTCTATCTCCTGCATGGTTCGTGTGTTAGTTTTGTGTCCATCTTGGCATTTTTACCTGACTTACTGCTTGTTGGAGTGGATTGCTCTGGAGCTGAGATGGGGTAATCCTTGAACATCAGTCAGCTTTCTTTGACCCCCCGCCCCCCCCCCTTTGCTCCAGGATGTTCAAAATTCTTGCAAACATCATAAATTCCAAGGCTGAGCACCATGCACTCCACCTGTTCTGTCCCATGGAGCACAAGGCCTCTCCTCTCCCCCCTTGCCTTGTCTTCTTGCCCTGTCCTTCCTGGAGAGCCCTTACCCCTGCATGGCAGCACTCCAGCTGTGTGAGCCATCTCTCCAGAGCTCTGTGACCCTAAGGTTGTAGTGCTGCAGCTGCACACTGATCTCATGTTTGCTCTCCATGCTGCGTGCATTAATAAAAGTTTTAGTGCTCTGAAACACTTGCAGGATGAAAGAGAAGCTGTGACATCAATGAAATAATAAGAAGTAGGTGCATTTAAAAAATACTGGTATGTGTGTGCTATTGTGAGAGAGATTGTGTCTTTTACTCTGTCCTTCTGCACTTAGGAGGTGGTGATAGCAAGTGCTGTAAGGACACCTATTGGATCTTTCCAAGGATCTCTTTCATCACTGCCAGCCACTAAACTTGGTTCCATTGCAATTAAGGGAGCAATTGACAGAGCAGGTATGTATACACTTTTTTTTCCTGTGACAAAGACAACCTCAAGTGGCTCAGTGTCTTTTCAGTGGCTTGGCAATGAAAAAAAAACTGCAATGTCTTGGGTTTTTTGCCCCTGTGGCATTTTTAAGTCCATCCACAAAAGCCATATAAGTAAAGTTGACTGTCAAGCTTTGGTTCAATCTGAATTAGGTGCTGCTTCTAGGAGCAAAATATAGCCTAGGGGTATCTGTACTAGTCCAAATATGATTGAACATGGTAATTGGTTTTTTGAGATGGGTTTTTATGATATATGTAAGTTTCCAAGGCTACTGGCTGCTGAGACAGTGGCCTTTCCTTTCCCTGCCCATTTTTTATGTGGGCACATGTACTTGAAGGGCTGCCTTTTGATGGATTCAGTCTAGCAAAAAAGGTTTTTTAGGGGAGAGGAGGGTTAATACTACAAGGACTTGGACACCAGGGCTGTTGCAAGAGCTGCAGCAGGAGGGCAGACCTCTTCTCTCTGGTGGCAGCTTGCTGTGGCCTTGGCTTGCCCTTCCTAAGCAAACAAAACTGTCTTTAGACCTAAGTCTAGCACAAAAAAAAGTTTAGTGCATTTAACTATCCATGAAAATTGAGCTTCTCAGGTGATTAGTGAGACTTGGAAATGTTGGCTTCAGTGAAATATCTGCAGCTTGTTCTGCAGGGTGACAAGGGAATTATCTTCTGGGAGGGTTCACCAGTTCACCATACTCTGTGAATATGAGGGTAGAGATTTGGAATGCACCCACAGGGACCTGGGTTCTGTTAGCTCATGGGTTGGATGTGGCAAGCTTGATTAGTCTTTGATAGAAAACTTCAGTGGGAACCTTTGTCAAAAGGATTCTGAATCAAAGCAATTTTGTTTTGTAGGAATCCCTGCAGAAGAAGTGAAAGAGGCCTATATGGGCAATGTCCTGCAGGCTGGACAAGGACAAGCTCCAGCAAGACAAGCAGTCTTGGGTGCAGGTATTCCTTCTCTGGACACTGGGGTTGAGGATTTTCTACCTTTATGTAGCTGGAATCTATTGGGCTGTGAGTTAAAGCAGAGTGGTGGGAGCCCTTCCTCAGGACAGTCCGTGGGTGCTTTTTTCCCTGTGAAGGGTGTGTTTTGCACTCAGGTGAGTGGGATGTCACTGCCTCGAGTGTTTGCAGAACCTGGAGAAGACAGCACTGGAGACCAGGCTGGTAATTCCACAGGACTTCACATTAATGATGGATGCTGCTCTGAATCTTTCACAACACAGACTGTTTTTTCTTCAGTATGTCATTATTCTTAATTCTTACTGGATAAGGAGTCCGTGAGTTTCCTTCAACTCATGAGTATGTACAACTCATCTTCCTGTGGAGTCTGGAGGTGACACTGGAAGGATTCACTGTATAATATTAGCTGTAACATGGAAGTTGTTGAGGTGCAGAAATTTTTTCTTCGCTCTTCTTCTGTAGGGGTAGGATTCCATACCTTAGCGTGTTTCTAGGAAAGCCCATAGGTCAGGGAAGAACTGTGTACTTTCTTAGATCTGTTCCTGTACATTTTTGAAGGAGAATTAACTACTTCCATGTTAGGCAATGTGATAAATATGATTCTTTTCTTTCACAGAATTATATAGTGTCTTAAGTTGGAAGGGACCTTAAAGATCTTGTTCCAGCCCCCCTGCTGTGGGCAAGGACACCTTCCATTAGAGCAGGGTGTTCAGTGATCTGTCCAGCCTTGCCTGTGGTCTGTCTTGTTCCCAGCTGCTAAATTCTGCACCTTATTTATGCTTTTTCAGCCTTGGATGCTGCTTAGAGACAGGGATTAGGGTTTTGGGAACAGGAACAGTTCCGGAGTCCCTTCCTTGATTTTCGAAGTCCTTTCCTTGCCTTCCCCCTTATCGCAGGTCAGTTGTTGGAAGGGGAGAAGGTAGGGGGTCTCCAAGAAGGATGGTAATTATGTATAAGGGTAGATAAATTGCCCTGGCAGGCTGAATAGTACAATCTGGACATTCTGGGCTGAGGTAAGAATTGGTGCAATTTGAAATGTTGCTGAAACCCCAGTAAAATGCTAAAGTCTACCCTTCAAATAACAGCTCTACTAACAACTTGTTTGACTCAGGTCTGCCCATCGCCACTCCTACCACAACTGTCAATAAAGTCTGTGCTTCAGGAATGAAATCAATCATGATGGCAGCACAAAGCCTGATGTGTGGCAGTCAGGTATGTGGATTTTGTGTTCTTCTATGGAAGAAACACACAGTTAATGTCCTACCAGTGTTTGAGTTGGGATTGTGTTTTGGCTTGGGATAATACAGCTAATTAGCAAGGGTTTTTGTTTTGTTTCTGCAACCCTAATTTTATAGTTGTTTAGTATGTTTGAGTTCAAAACAGAAAAGAAAATAAATATTACAGTTGGAAAATTCAGATATGTTTTTAGAGCTGAGAAAACATGATGGATTTTTGGGGCGGGTATTTACATCATCCGTCTACTATTCTCCCCCCACCCCACCTACCAGTCCAGCCCCTAAAATATAATTAAG
Source organism: Thryothorus ludovicianus (assembly GCA_013397245.1). Lineage (NCBI taxonomy): Eukaryota > Metazoa > Chordata > Aves > Passeriformes > Certhiidae > Thryothorus > Thryothorus ludovicianus. The sequence goes on from VZTB01016567.1 coordinate 622,752, forward strand.
GGAATTTTCAAGCTTTCAATTTTGAAAAGATGAAGAAATTTTTATAGGCTTAGTTTTTGGTTACTTGACTTTCAGACAGTATTAATGTTTAAATGAATTAAATACACTTATTCAAGCAATGTTGTTTTCAAGTATGCAAAAGATCTTTCAGGATTTTTTATTGTTTTAAAAGAAGCAGAATTTATTGTTGCTGAAGAAGCTTTTTCATTAAAGAGCTTGGTGAAGGAGAATTGCTCATCTCTGTCACTTGATGGGAGGATAGGAGAATACATCATTTTCAGTAAGCCATTAAATGCTGTTCAGCAAATAACGTGGGAGAAGAAAGATATTTCAGTTTTGTTTTGAATTCCACACCCAAAGCATTTTGGCAGCATCTTTTGTTCTCTGAAGTGAAAATATCATCAGTTCAATTATGTATATTTTTAGCTTTAAAAGTAAGTGGCTCATAAGTGAGGAATATTTTTGTGTGTGTATTTAGAGCAAAAGTAAAGTGTACAAGTTTTGATGTCCCTTCTGTGGAAATCACAGTGTAACTGAGTTAAGCAACTGTTTTATTGCTTTGGCCTTGCCCTGCAAAGAACAGCACTTTGTCTGGGGCCTGCTGGAGTTGATGGAAATCTTGTCACCAGACTTTGAACCAGGCCCAGCATGTCTTTGTAAACAGCTACATTTGGATTTAGTCATTTATATCCAATGACTTCATGAGAGTGCTTCTGCCTTTGGTTGGTTTGACAGATGTAGGCCATGAGCTCTGAATAGAACTGGAGTTTTCAGCTGAATTAATCATACAAGCTGTGCTGCCAGTCTCAGCCAGTTATTAGTCTTTTAGAGATATAAATTATGGGGGGGTTGGTATTGGTTTGTTTTTCCTGGCTGTGGGCTGTGAGGTGTCTGTGGTATGACAGTCTGATGGTTCCCAGTGGCTTGAGTCAGTGTACACCATTATATAAACAATTGTATTGGCTCTTTCTCCAGGACTTTCACTTTATGGAATTGAAATACCAGGGCCTTGTGTTCCTCTCATCTGCTGCTGCTTCCGTATCTCCACTGCCTTTCCAATCTGTCTTTTCAATAGTTTTGTCTCCAGCCTTCTTTCTTTTCTTTATTGATTCACGTCATGTTTTTGTCTGTGTGGATTAACTATTTTCAGTTGATCCTGTTGTTTGCTTTTTAAATGCTTAAAGGGTTTTTTTTTCCACTTTCTCTAAGACTCTTCAGAACTATGAAGAGCCCATGCTAAGGCTTTTACTAATACTGTTTCTACAAGAAGTAATGGAGAACACGCTGCATGATTATTAATTTTATCTTGTTTCCTTTGGGCAGGATGTCATGGTTGCTGGTGGAATGGAGAGCATGTCTAATGTTCCCTACACGATGAGCAGAGGGGCAACACCTTATGGAGGAGTAAAGCTGGAAGACCTGATAGTAAAAGATGGGCTGACAGATGCTTATAACCATATCCATATGGTAACTATTCCTGCACAGTGCTCATGTATCAACCATTGATAGACCTGATGCAGGTCTGAAGAGCTTGCTTATAGTTGTTATGAAAATACTTCATCTAGCGAGGCTGGAAATGAGGAGGAAAAAGTCTCTGCAGTAGCTATAATGGAGGGACTGGACAGAAGACCAAAACAGCACAGCAGCTTGTGTGTTATTACAGTCTGAATAGCCTAAAGCAGGATTAGGAGAAAAATTAATCCTGCTACTGATGGGTTGTCTTTGCTCCATCTGAGGGAGGGAGCAATCAAGTTGCTTGGTGTCTTTGAGGATTTCTGCTCTGTAGGATCCAGCAGGCTCATGTTTTTCCCTCCCCCAGAGTACATATTTCAGATCTGCTGTGGGAAGGGTTGAGTCAGCTGGTGTGCTTACTCATCAGCAGGGTAACTTAAATTGGACAAACAAGGGCAAACTTAGGATTTATTTGGAAAACCATGATGCAAAGATAGTCAAGAACAATCACCAGGGAAGAAAAGTTTGAAAAGAGAATGGCTTCAGCTTATGAATATTTCTGACTTTTACCAGTGGTATTTCACAGTGGGGCATTATTGATTGATCAGTTGGTATTCTTGCTGGGCTACAGGAAGACTTATCATGAAGAGTATTTACTGTGATCCATAGGTTTGGTACAGACTGCACTTGTATATGATTTATTCTTTTTGCCCTCTAGTGCCTAGGCTACATGGGAATGTTGAAATTCATTCCCACATTTCAGCTATAATGGATTTTGAATGGGAGAATTTTATAGGAATCTAAAGGGTGGCTTTGATAGTTCCCTCATGTGAGGAAAAATTCTAGCAGTTGGTTATAATACACCAAGTTTTAATAGATTGGGACAGTATGTTGGAACCTTTTCTCTGTCTAACAGCAGATGTAGGTTGTTTAGAAAGCCTTAACAGTCTGTGTGAGAAGATACAAGAAAGTCTATAGGATGGCTTTAGGAACTTACTCTTGTGTGTGTTTTGGCAAAGCCTAAGTTGCTGATGCTTTGAGGTTTGAACTTTCTATTCATTAATTACATAGAAGTGAACTTGCCTGTTTGGAGGACTGGAGGGACACAGTACTAAAGAGTTTTGTGTTGATTCATGGAGTTTTCTAATGAAACGAGTTGGGAAAAAAAACTCTTTGAGGGAAAATCTTTCCAGTTAACTAAATAGATTTTTTTTTTTGTCACTAGATACTTAGTGTTGATAATTGTGAGTGTATAATTACAGTTATGACTTGCTCATATATAAAATGTTTTTCATTACAGTTATTAGAAAAAAGGGATATGTAATTTTCTTTTTACAGTTTTGAGAGATTCTGAAGGCTAAGTAAGCCCTGTGTGTTGATCTGTTCTTGTAATCTTTGGAATAGGCAAGAGATGTCACCCCAAAGCACTTTAAACTTACTTTTCTGTGCAGTTTAACTGAAAGAAAAGAAAAAAAAGCCTTATAAGGTAAGTTCCTTTGTGGTTTTGATAACCTGGATACAGAAAACATTTGCTAAATCTGATGATTATATTTCAAAACCAGAAGTTACTATTTGTTCATGACTTCATAAATCAGAAATGGACACCAAATATTAGTCACATTCAGTTCTGGAAATCTGCTGGTTGAGGTTTTTTCAGTTGTGCTTTGCATCTTCAGGAACACCAAACCTAACAGGCTTGATTTTCTCCAAGGGCAACTGTGCTGAGAACACTGCAAAGAAGTTTACTATTTCCAGAGAGGAGCAAGACACTTATGCCATAGGCTCTTACACCAAGAGCAAAACAGCCTGGGACTCAGGAGTACTGAAAAATGAAATCGTTCCTGTCACTATTTCAAAAAAAGGTATTGTGGAAAGGTGTTTCTCATAGAAAGCTGTAATGTTATCTGTGTTCAGTGCAGATTGTGTTGTTTAATCATGCAAATCTCAGGAACATTAATTTTGATCACGTAAGAGTTTTCTGTTAGGCAGACTTTCTGTTCAATAGCAGTGAGTGATCTGTCATCTGGTTTTTGGTTTTCACTTTTTCTTTTATGTTACACCATTAATGTTACCATGCCTTCTTTTTTGTCTAAGTGAAAGGTTAGCTTTTGAATTTAGTTATGGCTTAAGGACATATATTTAATTTTCATTAAAGGCATGCTCTTTGTCCTTTTTATTCAGCACTGGGAAATATAGATGGATTTGCTGTAAATAAATTTGATTAAGGAATAACTTTTTTCAGTTAATGTAAACATGTTTCTTGATGTGCATTTTACGTGCATTTGCACTTTTTTACTGAAATAAGTTATTTCTATAAGGCATTATTTAGTCAACCGTTCTTCAAAATCCTAAACCAAATCTGAATTTCAGGGAAGCCGGATACAGAAGTGAAGGAAGATGAAGAATACAAACGTGTTGATTTCAGCAAAGTTCCAAAGCTGAAAGCTGTTTTCCAAAAAGAAAATGGTAAATATCATTAAAAGAACTGATTTTCTGCCAAGTGCAAGGATGCTTTGTCAGGGTGGAGAGTGCTGTTTGCAAGAGCTTGGATGCCTGACAACAGTCCCTTTATTTTTAAATGTCTGCTGAGATAGAGAAACATGCTGCACAACAGCGTGAACTGGCTTAGATTAAAAGATGGTCCAAGAACCCTAAACCAGTGAACACCTCTGTTTGGGACTTTGCCTCAAAGAGTGACAGATGGCTTTCAGTTTTGCTGTTGGCATTGGCCTCTGCCAAGTGTTTACGAAACCTGCTGTGGAGCTCAAGTGGCTTTAGAGTTGCCATTGCTCCCTGAATCTGTAATTGATAAACCTTCCTGGCTAACTCAAAGATGCCCTTCATTTACAACCCTTCCTGAGCTGAAATTCTGTGGAAATGCCGGCAAAGCAGCTGCCATGGAAGGCATGATGTAAAGTGGCACTGGGATAAGGATACAAATACCTGTGGCTGCATTTGTTTCATCAAAACAACTCATTTTTAGTTAATTCAGTGCAACAGGTTTCACCAAGTGATTGAGACTTCATATTCAATGAACTCAGGGAGAAACAATCCTTGCCAAGGATATACTTGAGCTGTTTTGCATAACACTTTCACCTCTGTCTAAGGAATGTTTTACCTCTTCTAGGAACAGTTACAGCTGCTAACGCCAGTACTCTGAATGATGGAGCAGCTGCTTTGGTGCTGATGACTACAGAGGCAGCCAAGAGACTGAAAGTGAAACCTTTGGCACGGATAGTAGGTATGATCATTCTTACCTCTAGGAAAGTCCTGAAAACACTGCCCTAGTGTGCTCTGAGACTGGCAGTCCTGTTTGGCTGGTCACCTGACATTATGGCTGCATCTTCCCAGTACAGTCCTTGGAATTTCAAGTGTTATACCAGCAGACTTTAGACCATAAACAGAATTTTCTCTATATAATAATAAAAATCTGAAATTATTGTGTGTCTTGCTTAGGGCACTACATTTTAGATGTATCTACTTCACAGGCCATGGTATTCAGAATTTTTGTACATTGGCAGCGTTTTCTGCTTGCATGAAAGAAAATTGTGTATGGTAAAAACAAGGCCTTTAAACACTTTTTCTGATTTTTTTTTTTCTTTTTTCAGCTTTTGCAGATGCTGCTGTTGATCCTATTGACTTTCCAATTGCACCTGCATATGCTGTTCCCAAGGTAAGAATAAACTGAGTGAGTTTTGGAAAAAAAGAGCAAACTTCCCTAACATTCCACTATTGGTTCATTCCCTCTCAGTGGGTCTTCTTGAATTGGGATGGAAATTATAATGATGTCATAAATACAAAGAACAGATGTTTTACAGAGGATCAGGGCTAGAATGCAGATCTTCAGAGTTAACACATTTCTCACGTCTATTTTGAAAGAGAACATTGTCCTACGCTGCTTTTAGCAACTTTGGACATGTTTACACCTTTGAAGTTTTGCAGCTTGTATGGCCAAAAGGCACAGTAAGTATGGTTATACAAGGACAGACTTGTTCTAAAAGGAACTAAAGTGTGTGGTGTGAGGCAGTACTGTGTCAGTTTAAATGGACTTACTGTAGCAACAATCTTAGTGTTGTGTGATGGAAACGCATCCCTGGCATGGGCTGCTTTCCATTCCTTCTTTGGTGAAAATTCAGGTTTGTGGTTCAGTCCTTCAGTTTTGCCTTCTCCCATCTGACAAAGAGGTGCCTAAAAGTGAATTTGTGACTCAAGAGTATGGGTCTAACTTCAAAATAGACTTACTATTTCTATAATTTCCTAATTTTTTCATAGTAGTAATTATTTTGTATTATTTCTAGATTCTAAGTGAGGCAGGCCTGAAAAAGGAAGATATTGCAATGTGGGAAATTAACGAAGCATTCAGTGTTGTGGTGCTGGCCAATATTAAAATGCTGGGCATTGATCCACAAAAAGTAAATATTAATGGAGGTGCTGTGTCTCTTGGACATCCAATAGGGTAAGCAAAATAAGCTCTGGGTTTCACTCTGCAACAGAGGCATTGTCTTCTAGGTAAACAAGTTTTAAGTAAATAAGAGTATGTTTGTTTGAATGTAATCATTATTATTGATTTGGTTGTGGGAGTTTTGTTCCCCTCTTTGAAAGAGCTTTGCTGCATGTAGAGGTACTCTATAATATACAGGCTGACACAGAGGTGATTTCTTTTCCCAAAGAAACTCTAAATATACATACACAAACAAAAACTTCATGTTTAAGAACATTTGTGTTTATTCCTCTCTAGCTCCAGTACTTAATCTGTATCCCACAGAACTGCAGACAGAAGGATTGTTTCAGTTTTTTTTTGTTGGTACTGTTTCGTTGTTGATACACACAACTGCCCTGTGTAGGTCAAATTAACAATCTCCTTTAAACTAAGCTATGTTCTTTTGTTTTTCTCATATTTAGAATGTCTGGAGCAAGAATTGTCGTTCACATGGCCCATGCTTTGAAACCAGGACAATATGGTCTTGCAGGAATCTGCAATGGAGGAGGAGGTGCTTCTGCAATACTCATACAGAAGCTGTAGCCCAAGTAGCATCAGAAATACAGCCTTAAATGTGCTCTGATCAAAATTGAGTGGTAGCTGTTACACCTTATTTATCAATCGGTGAATGAATTCTGTAACTGCTCTTCTAAAATTTCCTAAAGCATCAATAATTACTGAGCCAAACAATTGGCCTTTTATTGCTTTATCAGTGCAAGTTTTTATACAGTACAAATAAACGTCAAGTTTTAATTTTGGCTTGAAACCTGACAATAAAGAATGTTAACTATGGCTCCCTCTGTCACTGACCATACCATTTCTTAAAGGCCCTTGAAAAGGAATTCTCTTGGTAATGCAGAGTGCTGCTACTGGTAATGGCTGTTTTCTCCTGGAAATTATTTGCTATATGACAGCAGCTTGGTACTGAAGATACCTTTTTCCCATGAAAGTGAATGGTTAATTCTCATCTTCATTAGAAACAGTGCCTGAGCTGAAACCTTATGGTGGGTAGTGGATGGCCCAGGCAAGATTCACCTTTGGTCTGAAACAGCGAATAATTTTTAAATGGCACCACCAATATTAATCATTTTATGCTAAAGACAATTTTAGTGCTTGCCTGCCTTAGTCCCTCTGATAATTGCTATTAGAACTTAGTGTTTAATATGGAGTCTTTGTGTTCAAACACAACTTACCAACAGCATTTTTCAGTATCTGTAAGGCTGCTCAAAGGAAAAAACATTAAGCAAGACATACAACTTTTTATTAAAACAAAAATATTTATTCAAGCTGTAAATGCTATGCAGTATTTAGTTATGGATGGGTTTAATATAAACATCTACTGCATAATCTTGGTTCCTTAGGAATCCTTGTATTGTATCTGAAACATTGCCCTGTTGCTGTACAGATCTCTTACAAGAAAACTTGCAATTTTTTTTTTTTTTAAGACATCAACAATCTGAGAATAAAGGAAAAAATACCAGTAGAGAAAATTCTGCAGTTTTGGAGCAAGGTGTGCTCATTCAGCAAAATATAGGCTGAGCTCCTCCTGCACCCCTTTTGGAGAGAGTTTGTGTAATAGCTATGACAACCTTTATTTTAAACAGAAAAATCAGATGCAAGTTTATCCATATCTGGCTAAAAATTTAAGAGTTAGACAGAAGAACTTCTCAGCAGTACAAATGAAAGGTGAGGAAACTGACTTTTGCATTAGAACACACTGTAATTCTTGTTTAGCTGTTGCTTCAGCTGAAGTATTCATACTGAGGCATGACCCCACATGAAAGTACAGTGCATGAAAACAGCTTCTGCATTTGAATGCCATCCTATGTAGCAAATACTGTCAACAGAGGTGGCCTGTCCAAATTAGAGTTCTTGTCTGAATGACTGGGACAAGCTTCACCAGATGAGAAAGGCTTTTTGAGGTTTTACTGGCCTTATGTTTAGCTATTGGTATTTTTGTTATTTCAGTCAAAGCCTTACAGCACGGGTTTGACAGTTATGAAACGAGAGTGTGAGCATAAGCCAGTTAGAGTTGAATATTCAAGTTCCTTTCAGATTCAACAGGACAGAGAAGTGGCCAGGGTAGCTGCCCCGTCTTAGAGCAGTGAGGGACAAGCACCACCTTTTCACAGACCGGCTGAGCGCCTTGGAGGGGTAAGTAGAGAAAGCAGCAGAACACAGACAACGTGGTCTAAAAGGAAATGTACAATCTTTCTTACATGTCATTTACACAAATTTACAGTTTTGCAAGTTAAATGGCTCTATAATTATGCAAGTGCTTTTTCAAAAATAAACATATACCAACTCAATGATATTTACACTTTGCAATCTGCTTCAGAAACAGCACGACTTTGCTATAAAGTGAAACTTCAGTGCACTGAAAGTGCAACTTGCCCTTTAGAGTTATCTTCTCTTCCCATGCAAAACCTCAGCACTGCTTCACTGAGCTTCAAATGGCCCCCACTTCAACTTCTTTTTGTTCATTCATCATAATGCAAAGACAACAAGAACTTGTCCACATCCATTCCTGCTGGAAAAGAATTTGGGAGCTTCTTTTTCTGTAGGAGAGGAAAGTAACAACTGTGTTAAATAAAAAGAACCCGGGGGAACTGAAGAGCCTGCAAGCATTCCTTTCTTCCTCATCCTTCCATCCACATTGAAGCTGTTCCTGCACAAATCTGCCCCAGACACTGCCATGTGCCTTTCACATGTGCCCCGCTCTGGAATGGACCATTTTCCTGTCTCGGTGTTTCAGGAGCATACTAAAACTAAGTATGGGAATTATAAAGTCATACTCATTTTTGGCTATTTACATTCATTTACATCCAAAGACACCTTTTTGTGTCTCACACCTTGGCTATTTGCCCTCAAATCCTCAAGTCAAAGGCACAGTGCTGCACACTACAGAGACTGGGAGTATCACTCATGGTACTAAACAAGGATGCGAGAGAGAACAGCCTGAATTCTAGTAAGGCCTACTTTGAGTTCGGCTTGATTCCTACATTCCATCTAGAAACTTATAATTTAGAAACTCATTCATGTTTTAGGAAAAACAATGTAATTGTCTTTGGTGCCTATTTAGAGAGTTAGTAGGAGGTACTTGTGTCTGAAGACTGAACCAATCTTAAGAAAGCTTAGTTCAGAGAACACTCAATAGGCAAAGTTGGAAAAACTGGCTAAATAGGATGTCAGGAATTTGCACTAGCATCTCTGAACCATTCCATTACAAACAGTATACAAGAAGATACCTAATACACATCTAGAATTTTAATTAAAAGAAGTAGATGTTTGTACTTGCCTTGATTTTCTTTTTTTTGGATGGCGTTGGAGAGCTCTGAAGGTCTTTTCTGTTTGCAGAGCGAGAATTTCTCTCCCCCTCATTCAAGTCCTCCAGTTTCCTCTTCTTGACGGTGCTCCTCAGAGCCCTGAACTGCTGGGTGTTGTCCTTGAGGGGGGTGGCAGTGCTGGTCCTGGCGATGGCGGCCCGCGACAGGATCATGAGGGTGTGCGCGGCCATGCTGACGCTGTTCTCGCTGCCCGTCTCGCTGGCGGGGCTGCAGGCGGGCAGGTCCGGCGTGGCGGGGGGCACCATGATGCGCGGCGTGGCGCTGTCCTCGCCCAAGCGCCGGCACGTCGGGGTCCGCACGCTGTCCGTGGTGTCGTCCGCGTGCCTGTCCCCGACGCCCGACGGCGTGCGGGGCACCGGCAGTTCTCCGTTCTCAGCCGTCTTTCCAGCGGGACTTTGCCACTGGATGTCTTGCAGCATCTCCACGCACTGTTTACTGAACGGGCTGGACAGGCCGAGGCCTTGGCCGGAAGCTTTGGCAGGTTCTCGCTTCGGCTCCTTCGAGGACAAAGAAACTGACACCGGTGATTTGCCGCTGCCAGCCCCGTTTGACAGCGACCCCTGCTTTTTGTTCAGCTCCTGTACCGAAGCAACTGTCTTCTCGTTCCATAAGGCAACGCTCTGTTGGCCGTTTGAGAGCTTGGCCGTGTCCTGGTTCTTCTGCTTTTCATCAGCATCCCTTCGTAACTCGTTCTCTTTGTTCGCTGTCGCCTTGTGGAAGGGATCCAATGAAAGCCCTGCCGTTGCCGCCTTCCGCTCGGGCTGTGGCTCCTTTGCAGATGCGCCTCTGTTGCTACCCACTTCTGGCCTACACAGAATTCTGGGCAGTGTTTTGTCTTTGTCTCTCTTTGGTACCTGTGCCTTAGCAGAGGAGGATGCAGAGTCAACAGCAAATAAAGAGGTTTCGTTTCTTTCTTTCTGGGATGAACTCTTAGTAGCCTGATTTTGGGTGTTTCCTCCTGGAGTGGATAGGAGGTTATCAAAGCAAAGCACTCTCCTGTGACTCTCATTCTGTCTTGAATTTGAGCTTGTGCTCTCTGTTGGTGCAACAGGTAAGTTCTCTTCCACCTTCCTTGCTGGTTCTGCACTGGTAGGCTTGTCCAAGTTTCCAGCCCTGAAAATGAGATGAAAACATTACATTGACACATTTATTCTTACTAGGCAAGTTAATTTCAGCTGGCTGGAAGTCCCCACTCATCCCTCATAAAAGCTCTCTCCATCCTAAATACAAGTATTTTATCAACACCTAAGGACCAAGAGTAAGGAATGACAACTGCAGAAAGCTCAGAGAAGGCTTTCTTGGCAAAAAGGTATGAAACAAGAGTCTGTACACTGAACAGTTAGGGAGACTGGTGCTCTTCAGCCTGGAAAGAGAGATCACTGAGGGGAAATGCAACAGAACTCTGTGAAGAAAGCCCAGAAAAAGGAAGCGATCTGCTGCACTTTCCAGCAGAAAAACTAGGGGCATGAAATAACACTGGTATTAGGTTCAAAACACAACAAGGAGGTCTGGACACTGCTCGTAACTAAACCTGGGAACGTTTTTATCTTGGGGTATTTGTGGATACTGGTAGTTTACTTGACTTCAAAAAGAAACTGAGTGCATTCATGACAGAACAGTCCGTCCCAGAATACTACTTATTGTCGCTGTGGACACGAAGGACACACACGGACACTCTTGATGAAGAAGGCTAAAAACTATTTATTAAAACATCTGACTCCATATTTATAGTATTTCCACACAGACCAGGGATTGGAGAAGAAGGCTGACACCTCTCCCATCCTGTTGGTCAAGACAACTGTCCATCAGTTGTTTTCCACACCAAGAGAAAACATGTAAACAACCTCGTCATACCAAAAACATACTTCTAACAATAACACCCGTGTGTGAGAAAGAGCTATGAACTATGAAAAACATCAAGTTAGAAAGTGCATCAGAAAACTTGAAAAATGAGGGCAACAACTTATGGCTCTGGAATCCTTGGAATTGAAGGAGCTGAAATTCCTAAGAGGCTGCCAGAATATTTTGAACAATGTAATCATGTGCGTGCCTTGTACTCTTCCCTACGCACTTGCTGTGCGTGGTGGGACACTGAGCAACACAAAAAGCTTCCAGTGGGCATCTGGACAACATCCAAACTCCCTGGGGTGTGGTCTCCACCTGACAACCAGCCCCATTCATGTGAAAAAGCCACCACTGCACTGTGGAAAGAAAAATGCTTCTGCTCTGTCAGCTCATGCCACTGTTGTGTCTGTGCCCTCTGCCTGGCTTACGCTGCATTTCCAAGAGAAGCTTTGGCATCGTTCATCTATGCCTGTAAGGCTCTCTCCCTGCACATAAACCCCTATGGCTTCCAAAAGGAAAAGTCAAGTTTTTGGGATGCTAACTGTGGTACCTTTGAAATGGTAGAAAAGGTCTGAGTGGTAGCAGTTAGTTTAATTTTCATGAAAATTGAGATGAGACAGAGGGTAGAAAGTAGAAATAAGAAATTACACGTCTTTGCAAGTAAGATTTTGCTCTTTGCTATGCAAAACATACATCTAGGTATCAAAGTTAACAGAAAGCTGAATTATTGAAATGGTATTATCCAAGATCTTGTTTCTGTGGCTTTTAAAAAATCAGTACTTTTTGCATGTATGTATATGGTATAACTTGATATATGGTTGGAATTTTTTAATAAGTTGACTTTGATGTTCCTGTTTTACCTCCACTTTTCCAACACTTTAAGTGAGTTCTAAATAGGTATTTTTTAAAGTATGTGCTATTTTTCCAATAAAAGATCATTTCACCTCTTATATTAAACTTGAACTTCTGATCTCCTCCTACACTCTTCTGCTCGTTCCAACATCCTTTTCTTTCAGAAGTCCATTAATGGTAAGGAGAGTTACTACTGCAGCCTTCCTTCCTTCTCTCATTTGCCCAATAGAAAACTAGTACCTATCCCAATCAGAAATTAAGGTATGTTCATCAATATAAAGTTAGCATGCTGTTGTCTCACCACCTTTACATTCAGTTCTCACTTTTTAAATGACCAAGCAGAGTTCTAATCCACACAGCTGAAACACAGATGCAGAACTCAATCTAATAAACTCTACTGGATCTGGGTCAGAGAAGGGTAAAGGCAATGAGACTACACTGCAGAACCACTCATCTGAAAAGAAAAAACCAAGGTTTTAGTCATGTAAATCTCCCAGTAAATGTAACAGGCTCCTAGCTTAGACTCTGCTCAAACAATTTTTATTTGACAGTTGAGACAGGAGATGATGAACAAAAAGCCAAACAAAATTACCACAGGAACAGTAACAAGCCAATTCTAGCACAGGCTCTATCAATACTCGCAGCAGACAGGCAGCAAGAAAGGAGGTACTGCTTATGCCGCTACTAAAAAAAGCTCTTCTCTTCACCAATACTGGATGAGTAAATTCACAACAGGAAAAAGAAAGCAAGTTTCAATACTTAGCACTACTGACCTCTGTGTTCGAGGATTTGCATGGTTCAAAGGTTCAGCTACATTTGGTACCAGCTTCCCTGGAACAACAGATGAAGCATTAATGAATGACAGGTAAATAGTTTCACAGTTAGTACAATAACATTTCCCCTGACAGAGAACCAATAAAGAAAAACCCAGCAGCAAACTCTGCAGTGCTTTGTAACTTTAAACTTTAATAATTAGTAGACTAGCAAAGGTCCTCAAGTAAGAACAAAGAAGTTTGCTGTCTCCACTTGGATAACACAGACCCCTGGCAAGACAAAACAATCCTGAACTTAAAATGCGTTTGGGGATTTTCAAATAGAATGAAATTAACACAGGGAACTCTCAGTTATCCATCAGCAAACCAGAATGGAAGCTACTATACAATCCTAGCTTTTCTCTTAATATGAAATTTTATTCTATTTTCATTTTTATGTGTAAGCTTACTCTTTTTTAGAAAGGCAGATAGGTTAAAGCACAAATTGTCCTTATAACTCAATGTTTCTATTTTCCATTATTTTTCTTTACCCCTTTCCAACACTGAGACATCTAAATAACTCCAGTATTGTTACAATTAACTATTTAAAGAAGCAAGGTCTCAATGAAAAGAATATACAAAAGCATATGCTTGAAGGGGCAAAAGGAAAACAGATAGTTGAGTGCATTTTTTATGTAAACATGCAACACTTCTAGTAAATGTTTTTCCTTAAATTTTTAGAACTGCTGACTCTTCTAATATCATCATTACTATGTGGCTTGGTTCCAATGGAAGAAGTAAACTACTTAATACCAACAAGATGAAAAATAACCAAAAACATAAAAAAAAAATAAACTTTTAAAACTGCATGAGAGCCTTGAAACATTACATTTTGGAAATAAGCTTGATGACAAAACTAGAATTATGTTATATGCTGGAAGTTCTTTGTAAAGAGCAAGCAAGAGTCACTCACTGCAGGTACAGACCTCTCTCAAGACACCCCAGCAGCTGCCAGGAATAGAAGCAGAGATATTTACAAAACATTTTTTTACTTAGAACTGACTTGTCCTTAGAACCCTCTGCTTCTCTTCTGCACCTCTCAAGAACGCAAGGCAGGTACCTGTGTTAGTCTTGTTTCTTGCTCCAGGAATCTTCTGTGATTTGGGAGGGATGGGAAGCTTTGGGACACTTCCGTTGCATACTGGATTAGCCACAGGCATGTGAAGAACCTTGAAAGAATCAAAATATTCCATTACAATTCACCAAAGCACTTCTTACCCCTCCAGCTTTAGTTCTGAAAATCTTTATTTGTGATGTGGTACCTGGCAGGCAGGTGCTGAGAATGTATTTCCATTCTGTCCTACTACAGAGAGAGGTATCATTCCCACCATTCCTTGCAAAACTGGCTGCACTGGAGATGCAATTATAATGGCAGAACCTAAAAATACCAAAGTGTTAAGATTGTATAGAAACTAAAAATACTTCAGTGAAAAGAAAAGCTTCAAGACAGGATTTCTTAAAATTATGTGTGGTCAAAACCTGTGGCAAGAAAAGCTCTGGATATTTAGTGAAACGTCACTGTCCTTGCTATAGTTCACTACTAGAAAACATGGTAAGCACCAGTTTTATTTTTAGTTTATAAGCAATTATTTAGTTAAAGTCTGTTTTCTTTTTTAAGAGGTAGCTCAAAATAAGGCTTGAAATATGATAAATCTATCTCAACGTTTAAACTTTGAAGTGATTTATACAAACCAGCGAAAGTAACATTATCTTATTTAGCTGCCAGATATATGGAGATTATTAAATATGGAAACAATCCTAGCACATTAATTGAAAAGTGGAAGAATATTTTCAAAAGTGTAAGAAAACTGTCCCTCTCTCTATGAAGAGAGCACTGAAGGTAACAGTTTAATAAAGAAATCCTAATGACAGAAAAGGCTGTCACCCTAAGACCTTGCATGTACTGGTCTCTGATTGCACTGGCCCCTGACCTCTAAATTGTATCCCCAAACAGAAATACAAAGGTAACTGCAAAAAGTTCTTAGTTTTTGAAAGAAATCTAAATGTGGTGATTACAGCTGGTTTATAGTTGGTTTTTTCATTTCAAGAAGAACTCAAAATTTTTATTGCTGTTGTAATAAAAATTCTTGTACCAGATTTTAAATCATGGAAAGAAATAATGTTATACTTTCATATTTAGTTAAATATACTTCTAATGAAGACTAGGTTTTGAAAAATGAAACAAAAACAAGGAATTGATTTGGGAAGGACTAGATACATCTGCCCAGTTATCTACACAAAATATAGATACCTATAACAAAAAGCATTCAATTTATTACAGGAATCTTTTTAAAACAAAACCCTGTTTTATTTAGCCAAAGTAATGGAATCCTTTCCAGTGTAAACCAAAATATGCTTCCTACATACAATGCAGCTCAAATCATATAATTTAAGCTTCTGAAATATGAGGCAGTTTTTTTTTCCATTCAAAGCAGCCTGATCAATGACTTCTGGTAGTTTTATTTCATTTCTACTAGCAACCAATACACTACAAAAAAAAAGTAACTCCTGGATAGTTTCAAGTGGCAGATAGAGCAGTTTAAAAATTGTTTACTTTTAATGCACTTCGGGAGAAAAACAAAACTAAAAAGACCATTGTATAAACACCACATTTTCAGTACTTTTCTAATAATGAGATTACCCTGTGGGAAGTTTGGGGAGACAGTCTGGTTTGCTGGAAATGTATTGCTGGATCTAGGAGGAGTCCGCAACTGCTGTACTGCTGGAGCTTGGGAAGCCAGTGGCATAGAACTGCCAGGCAGTACAACTACATTCGATGGTGTTACAGCTGTGCCCAAGGTTGCTGGATCAGTCATACAGGTGGCTATGTAAAGGTTGCTTGAATTCCCAAAAGCTGTGCTCGTGGCTGGCATCAACTGCATAAATCCCCCTTCGCTGGAAAGATGAGTTGAACCTGCAACTGAAAAACCAGCGCAGTCTTCATTCTGAGTGTTAACCGAGGGGACCACAGGATCCTTAGGTCTAAGCACAAGAAGATTCTGCTCTGCCAGAGCTGAATCCACATTTTTCTCTGTGTCTTCTGAAGTCAGACATTTGGGCAGGCCTGCAGTTTTGGCTGGGGATTTTGCTGGAGATGACAATATTATAGTAGGCAGATTTTCTCCTGTGATGCTGGAAACAGCATTATTTAACTCCGTGTCTGATGCAATGAACGGATCATCACTGATGATGATCTTGAGGGACATTATATTAGAAGGATCAACATCCATTGGTTGGCTACTAGAAGATACACTGCTTATACTTTTGGCCTCAGTACCTGACTCATCTGTTGAGGAAGCAGTTTCAGGGAGAGGAGAGTGGCATATTTCAGAGGTAGTAAGATTGTTTTCAGTGGATACTACAGAAATGTCTGTACATGCATTATCAACAGAAGAGAAATATAAATTATCAGTGTCTACTTTTGTAGAAGATGAAGGTTCTTGCATCTCCCCTTGTGTACTCTCTGTGTTTGACAGTTCAGAAGGGAGGTTAAAATCTTTCTTACAAGGCTGATCAAGTGTATGCTGATCATTTGAGTAAGTTTTGTTAGAAGTATCAACAACTTCAAGCTGCACCTCTGTTTTGCCATGATCTGTGATGTCCACCGCAGATCCTGCAGCACATTCTGCCTGTGTGCTCTGGTCCTCATGGTTAGAGGGGTGGCTGGAGTTCTCCTGTGAAACACCAGGCAAGGCAGCTGGATCACTGCTTACAGTCTGTTCTTTTCCTGCATCTGCTGATGGGCTAGGAATGGATGAATTGTCCTGTCTCAGCAGTGCACTGTGGCCAGGGCTCCCATCAGAAGGGCTTCCAGGAAGTCTTTTTTCAGATAGTGATGTATCAGGCGATAATGGACTTTTACTTCCAGAATCAGTTTTGTTTTCACCAGATATAGTATCTTCTGCTACTGAAATCAGAGAAATCTGTGGAGTATCAGAATGAACATATTCTAAATGAGGACTACTTTGAGAGCTATCACTTGGGGAGCCTTTTTCAATTTCCATAGCACTCTCACTTTCAGACACTAATGTAGATGACTCTTTTGTAACATAAGTGTCTGCACAGGGTTCATTACATTTGCTATCAGAACTTGGTCTCTTGTTAGGTTCAGTCAAACCAGACACCGAGTCAAAAGCAATTTCAAGCTCTCTAATATGTTCAGGGGTAATGGCTGTAAGTACTTCAGTCTGCTTCCTTGGTCTACAGTTTCCATGCAGCTGTTCACTGGCTGGATTTTTCTTAGCCATATCATCATCATTAATGCTGGTCTTTAAGGCACATGATGCTTCTCCTAACTGAAAGTCTTTACAGGATAGTGGTTCTCTAGAAGTATCACCTGTAAAAGATAGAATAAACTAATTACATAATTCTTAGAACAAATGATCCTTTTAGAGCATTTTAGAAATAACTATCAGTTCAATGGAGACCTGTTTCATATGAAACTAAGTGGGAATAATGTTAATCATCCTTACATTCAAGTTGAGTGGAATATATATATACACAACATACACACACTAGATAATCTAGAAAATCAGTTTGTACATTACTAATAAATACACACATAACATGTTAATAGCTCAGATTCACTACATCAGATTTCCAGAAGCACAAAAACCATCTCATGATAAAAACCTCTTGGCTCTACATCTCTTATACTTTCACTAAATACCTGCTACTAATGGACTATTGTTAAGAATGGTGGAGACAGACCAACATCCCTTCTGTCCAGAGTAAGACTGGTTTTGTATATCAAGTAACAGATACATTACAGAACAGAGATAAAAGATTAATATGGTTAGATGTAAAATATTCTCTTTATGTGTTCCACAGTGGATACTGCAAAATATCCATTTATTGATAGTCTGCTTGCATTAAGGAACTTGTCAAAGATAACTTTTAAGCACACTGATGGGATTACTGCTAACTTTAATTGATTGAAACTTTATAACAGACCAGGTGTATCTATATGTTCACACAATGTAAATGTCCTCCACATGGATAACACCAGTGAAAAAAGAAAATTCTGAAATGTACAAATTGTCTGAAAATATTTTCACAATGAAAAGTTAAGGGAGAAATCTTAGAGGAAAAAAAACAAACAAACAAATGACAACCTACATCTGTTAGTTTCTTCTGTTCCTAAAGAACTTCCAAATGTTTCCAGGCTATCCTCACCCACCAGGATTTCGTTTTCTACTCCATTCCGACCAGAAATACCAGCAGGTAAGTTCTTGTTTACTTTGCTCTTTCCTATTTTCAAAATAAAGCATGAAGAATGGTTAAATATGTCATTTTCCACATACATGTCATCACTAGCTTTAAAATGAACCACAGTGTAAAGATCCCCTTATGGTTACTGTGAGGATACCCCTGAAAATTTTATAACAGCTTATATAACAAATATAAGTTATCATCCTTCAGACTTGGAGAGTAAAATAATAGCAATAAAACAATCACTGAGCCAGCACAAACCCAGAATGTCAGCCACAGGAAAATGCTGTACTTTACAGCTGTGTATAAATGTATCTGAGAATCTAATTCTGTATTAAGGCACACCAATGTCATTTCTCCTGCAAGAGGCCTACTGAGGTCCTTTGCTTTGTCAAGCTCATCATTCAGGATGCTTTCAGTAACAGTACAACTGAGTACAGTGTAGCCTACCGTAATCAAACCAGTCAAACAGAGCCTGGAAAGCTGGATCTGATTCTGTCTGTTCCAGAATGTCCTGGATAGCCTCCTCTGACATGTGAATTTCACCCTGAGAAAAGACATGATATACAGAACTGTTAAGACAGCTACTTCCACAACTTAAAAACAGACAAGAATTGTTTTCTTTTCAGATTGTTTTTAGTTATATTACTTCTGCTCAGCACAGAAACATAAAGAATATTTGCTGGGCACACTTCTCTCACAAATTTAATGTCTGTTAAAAAACCTTAGTTACTGAAGTTTAAGAAATAAGGTTCTCCAAAACCCGAACAAGTTTGTCAGACACCACCCCCACCACGAGTGTACTGGAGTACTCTCCTCATAATGGCCAGCACTAACCAAAAAGGAGGACTAAATCTCAGGCTACACTGGAAACTACACTGTGCACCTGCTATGGATGCTGTGAGCCTGTACAACCAAACCACTGGTAAAAAAATTCCCAAACTAACCATAACTTCTTAGGTTTGAACATATATCTAGAAGCCAATACTAAGCAAATGGAAGTTTTATTTAATATATCCCTTACATGTCCATATAGCCTCCAACTACTTCTTTGTGGAAGGCATTTGGAAAGCACAGCTACATGGGAGAGTGCTCTAAGATTCCTGATTCAAAGCCCAGGAATAAAATGAGTATCCAGTACATACTCAAGTGATTAAATACAAAGTTTCTCCTGCCTTTCTGGAGACCTTCTAAGCACTCTCAAATCTTTGATAGGTGATTTTAAGGGTTGATATTCCATGTTATAGCCTTGATTTTGTCTCAGCAATTCCAACCAAACCAAAAAGTTGTTTTGATTTATTTCTGCTCAGAAGAATAGAATACAGCCTTTTAGCTCTGTATTTTGACAACAACTGACCTAAAATCACCAATCAACAGACAAATACCATTTATAAACCAGACACCTCTACTTCATAAACAGGGAACTGCCTCTACTCTCCTGTCTTTTTCATGAGGGCTGTGAAGACTGACATTTCCCTCATTAAAAGTCTTTATTAATTCTGTGATTGCCAGCTTGAGGCTTACAGAAGAATGAAGGGAGAAGACTATAATTATGTTTAGTTTGTAGAAGCAGAATGCACATTTCTTCCAAAAGCAAGAAAATACTAAATTTGAAGAAAAAGCACCATTATTTAGGCTCCAAAATAATTTCTCTTGCTACACTAAATGATCTATGCTTATCTTGGAGCAAATCACAAAATCAGCTCAGATTAAACCTATTTGGAGACAGCAAGATACTTTAAATTCTTTTTTCTTCTCTATACCTATTGATTAGATCCCCAGTCAGAAGCTGGTAGTCAATTACTGGTACAAAAGACTGAGTAAGAAGCAGGCAGCTGGTGTCAGGGACACAGTTTTTAAACCCAGCCTAAGATTACCAGCTAATTACTGCCAGAAGTAATCCCACTCCCTTGGCTTGGACCCTGCTGCATGCTTATGCTGCCTTGGACAGGCACTGGGAATGAATTCAGAATGCTAAACTGGCATAAAACGAGCTCCTGCAGAACACCAGTGTTCTGCCAGCTCAGCTCCTTGAACCTGCCCAGCACCACACAGGTCAGAGTTCACACCTCTGCAAGGGAAGCTGCTGAGCTGCCCCTGCACACAGGGGAGCATCAGGAAAGCTCAGCTGTGCTGCCAAACAGAAACAAAAAGAAAGCACAAGAAGAGGAGGGAATATCTCAAATGTCAGAGGTTCACCATAGTTCCCATAACTGATCATTCTCACATGCCTAGTCTTAAAAAACAATGTTAACAGGGCAATCTACACCTACCTGAAGTCCAAGGATTTCATCAATTGAAGTCTCCTGTTCTGTGGGACCACTGTCTGTCTGTTTAGGGGCCTGAGCAACACTGCCATCACTGCAACATGTACGTCATTAGTTCAAAACTCAAAAATAAATCAAATAAAAATACATATGAAATTTACAGGTTCCTTTTATTACCTCCCCAGGATTTTGTTAATGTTCTCAGCGAGCTTCTCCTGAAGAGATTTGTTGCTCAAGATTTTTTCTCTGGCATTTTCAATAACCAGTTGCTGGAAAACAGTTTTGAAGTGGTCAGGTTTCTATTTTTAACATCACTAGAGCATGATTTTCTGACTGACCAGTAAAACGTAATTAAAAAAATCAATTAAAAGAGAGAAGACTTTTGTAACAGAGAGTCATCTGTGACTGCATTACATTGCTATGAAAATCAACCCAAAACATTCCTGTATTCTACACTCCTAAATACAGTGAGGCTTATTGTGCTTTCTGGTTTCCATTCTCTAAAGGATCACTGTGTCCTGACAGCCTACAGGTATCTTAGCAGAGCAAATAAACCAAGAAAAACTAAACTCTACATAGCCATGTCAACTTCATGAATTTAATACACAGAAGAGCTAGTTCAAATAGAAACCAATACATTTACCTTCTAAAGATAATTTCAGTAAAAACCAAGATGAACAACATGTTAAAGACTAGTTCTCTTGAGTCTGAATTTGTTTCTTAAATGTAAATACCTTCTGTAGGCATATACTCACTGGGAAGTTACCATCAATTAATTCTTCTAGGGGCTCATTTTCTTTTTCTGTTACTACTTCTTCAGAGTCTTGAGAACTTCTAGTTGCTGAAAGAGGCCCAGATGTTGCAGTACATTTCCTCTTCTGAGATTCACTGAAACATTCCAGGAAATTTATAACGTAGTTTATGAGAAAATTGCAAACAGCAGACCTAATGGTGAGTAAAACAAGTGATTCTCTTCCTTCTTAACAAACAAAAGATTGTAATCACCAAAAAGTTAACTACATATTTCAGTAAAAGCTGGTACCTGTTTTATTATCTCTCATGCATCTATTGTGTCTGCCTTTACAGAAGTTATACATTTAGAGATTGCAGGTAAAGAGCCCAATGGCAAACTGAATTCCATGCCCACTATTCAGCATTTACTGCCCCTCCACTACACGTTACTCTAACTAGTGGTACCAGTTAATGGACCCTAATTAACTGCAACTCAAAATCAGATTTGGGCACTACCACTGAAAACAAAGACCTCTCATGGAGCAGTTATTTTCAAAGAAGAAAACAAATGTTAGGTTCTGTAAGAACTTAGATGACAAATACGAAATTTAAAGTTTTTATAGGAGACAGTGCAGGCTGTTCTGAAAACATCTACCAGCAATGGCACTAAAACTACTAATACAAAAAAAAAAAAATCAAGAGATTAGGAAAGACTTGGGGAAAAATGGACATTTGAATAAGAGAATAAAAAATGCAAAATTGGTGTAAGAGAAGTTTTTGACACAACTTCTAGTGCAAATATTAATATTTTTCTGACAAAATTTACTTAAGTCAATAATTTTGCAACGTTAAATGCACATATTTATCAAGAATTTTCATAATTGAAAAGGAAATTTTGGCAGGAATACCAAGTCTCAGCTCCAAGATTATTTGCCTATGTGTAATCCTGGAGTAAAGATAGAGAGTACACAAAGAAGCATGAGTAGCCTCCTATCTGTCTACTGTTAAGCTCTTTGACTTTCCTTTCCTTTGTGGAACATCAAACACTGGCTCTCCTCAGCAGATATTACATTTGAAACACTCCACCACTGAAGAAAATTTCCACTAAAGGTTAGAACACTGTATAATTTCTAAACAATTAAACAAAAAGACCCCACATCCCTGTTTACCTTTTTCGCCTTCCCGGAGAAAGCAAGTTTGAATGAAGCTTTCGTTCTTGCGATGTTGGAACTTGAATCTGTATGAGACCTCCTGCTTTAAAGAGGGAAACAAATGAAAAAAAGAAATCATGATGCCAATACCTTTTCCAGCAACACTGTTAAAGCACAACAAGAGCTACACATTACTTACTATGCTCCAATCAACTCCTGGAAAGTCATACAAAATAATTTGGTACTATCATGGAAATGAGGACCATTCCTTTTAAGCACATCCTGAAATAGACATCCACTTTATGTGGATCATCCCTATCTGACAAAAGGAGTTATTTGGGTGAGGGTGAGAGCACAGAACAGAATAACCACAATGGCAAGCAAGTATGTAAGAGCCATCTCTCTTTCGGGCACTTATTTTTTTTTTAATCAGTCTGGAGAGCTGGGGAACAAAGCATGAATTTTCTGGAACTTTTTGGTGTAAGACGATTAGCCTTGATTTTAGAAAAAATCCATCGACAGCTATAGATTTTTCACAGAAAAAAGAAGGTTTAAAAATGTTTGCAACTTACTGCTGATCTTGTTTTCTTGAGTTTGTGACTGGTTCACAAACAGTGTATTCAGTCTTGTCTGTGGCATGCTTTGATTTATTGTTGGCCGGTGAATTACTTGAGGAGGTACAACAGTAGAGGAATTCTGTGGCACTGACTGATAGGCTACTGACAACAGTCCTGAGTTTGCAGGAGCTGACTGCTGAAGCATTCTCTGCCTTTTCATTTCTACAATTCCACTTCTTGTACGCACTGGAAATAAAGACAAGATGAAATATATGATAAAGGAATTTTAAAAGATTACTGATATTCACATAAAATCTGTTTAAAGAAATTTAAACAACAGAACACTACCCATTCCAGTGAATCTGACATCTGGGAACAATTACTATTTATATCTCACACTCTCTTTTATACAGTAAAAATATTACAGAGAAAAATTTATTTTTAAGTAAACCAATTTTTCTTTGCTGATAGTTAATTTTCAGCTTTTACAATGAAAGAAACAACTCTAGATATAACAAGTAGGTTTTTGTATTGTGGTTGGATATATGTTTGTATACATAACAAAGCTACAAGACTGGAATATGTTTTTATGTTACCCTTCTACAGAAATCAGACTGCATTATACATAGACTGGCTATGTTTTTAGTTCATCCACAAATTAAGTCAGCAGTTTCAGGAGTGAAGCAGCAGTTTTTAAACCTTTTAACCATGTAAACTTACAGTTTTCTTCAGCAGAGAAAATACTATAATAGAAAATTTAAGTCCCTTGCAAAAAGCTCAGCTTTTTTAATTTTCCTTTTCTGATCATTAGAGTAATCCACAGATCACACTAAAGACAACAGACATGCATTACTGATGGCTGCAGAAGGTCCCTATTTTTGTGCCAAAACAGATGATATTAACATAAAACGTACTGATCCCATGACTCAGTTACTTACTCCTCTGATTAGAAGAAAATCTGAAATCTGAATTCTGCATGCTCCTAAAAAATAAAGCAAGTGACATAAATTAATGGAGCATAATGGAAGCACTCAGCTATACAGCATGTGACACTAACTACCACATGGTTAATGTCCTAACCACTCCTTCCTTCAGAAAAATCCATTGATTGATATTTTTATTCTTTCCAACAATGGTCACAGATCCTTCAAATGAAGCTTTCTGTTTCACTTTTGATCAAGTAATCTCAAAGGTATCGGCTTCTAAATGAGTCATAGCATATTGTTTTATTACAGGAAGGCCACATACTCACACTAACACCCTCCTTATCAGCTAGCCCCACCTTAAATCTCCACCCATCTTTTTCACTGTCTTTCAGAGGAAACAGACAGCTAAACCATTCTCATACAATGATAAGGGGAGTTGGTCAACATAGGGACTTACTCTTAGAGTGAAATATTATTTTCTTGATTTCAAAACTACATTACCTGATCTGAGAAAGTGTATAGTCTAATTTTTTCCATAGAGATGACATCATTGCTGGAATTTCACTTGTTGTTTCTAAAATGAACCATAAAAATAAATTGATGCCCCAAATTGATACAGGCTGAGAAAAAAGTAAAATCACAAACAACATCATTATTATGGAGTGTTTCAGACATCACCTAACATTAGGTCCCTAGCTGCCTTCTGAATGTTGTATTAAATAGAGAGAGTCTTAACTCCTAATTTAAGTAATTTTGATTGATATATAGTTCTGGTTTAGAAGCCTTGATGAAACTGAATTAATGACTGTAATTCTAGATGGAATTTGCACACGGTGCTGACTCCTCAGCAAACACGTGCTAACCTGACCCATGCTAAACCCCCGCAGCTCACTTCTGGAAATGGTATTCATATTCCCAAGTCACTTTTGTGCCTTTGAAAATTATAACATGGCAGGCCTCTAAAAGTAATAGTTCATTTTATGATATTACTCAAACAGGTAAAACATCTGGTCTTTTGGAAGCACAGAATATTAAAAGTGTGATGGAAAAGATAAGTAAACAGTTCACAGTATTTACTAAGTTTTTCAAGATGCCAAGTACAAAGCATTTTGAAGGACGTACATCTGTGTCTTAAGGTTACCATTTCTGTGAAACGTAGTATGAAAGGAAAAAAATGTTCAGAAATGTCCCATACCTGATTTTTAAAACCAAGCACCACTAAAATATGATCATACAACAGGTATCAAAAACCTGTAAGATTTGGCAACATTTTTGATAACTGCTTTCAAAAGCAGCAAATGCTCTATCTACAGTATTCATACAAAATATTAAGTAGCTCTGAAACTATTTGTCCTGGGTTGATGCTAAATTGTATCCCCATTTGTCTGTTTAACTCAGAAATAAGTGTTGTACCTTTAAAAACTGGATCTGAGAATGAAAGAGACGCGGTGCAATGTCTGAGGCAGTTGTTTTCTAAACATAAAGATAAGAGTCCTCAGCTTTCCTTCACACGGCTGTGTTGTGAGCAGTGTGAAGACTGCAGAAGAGAGCTCTCCTTTGCTTTTTGTTAGTTTTTGGCTAGCTGAGGCAGAGAAGTTCTCCAGACTGCAGTTTTTTTTTCCTTTTTCTTGGAACTGTTTGAACCTGCTCTGGACTAAACACCCAAAAGGGCACCAGGAGTTCAGCTCTTGGCCCACCAGGCCTGGCCTCGTCCATAAAGTCTTAAAAGTGAGACAAGAAATATTTCATACCATAGGACTCCTTCTGCTTCATGGAATCATAGATTACCTTAGGCTGGAAGGGATCCATAAAGATCATTGAGCCCAACTTCCAGTGCCTCACTGGGCTACCTAACTCTAAACCATGTGACTAAAAGGGTTGTCCAGACTCCCCTTGAAAACTGACAGAGCTCAGTGCCATGACCACTTCCCTGGGTAGCCTGTTCCATGACTGACCACCCTCAGTGAAGAACCCTTTCCTAAGGTCCAATGTGA
This sequence comes from Thryothorus ludovicianus, assembly GCA_013397245.1. Lineage (NCBI taxonomy): Eukaryota > Metazoa > Chordata > Aves > Passeriformes > Certhiidae > Thryothorus > Thryothorus ludovicianus. The sequence goes on from VZTB01016567.1 coordinate 648,378, forward strand.
ACACAGCATTCCATTTTCTCACAATCTACTGCTGGTCACCAGAGAGATAAACATCTCCTCCCCCTACTGATAGCATAAACAATAAACAGTAAAATTTTACAAGCATAAACCCATACATTTTACACATTTTATTATATCTCTATGCTTCTGAGATACAAAAATGCTCACATTCAAAATGAAAATATATGTTGGTATATGCCAACTAAGAGAATCAATTACTTTTGCTCACTAGATGTAGTGGCTCCTGGCTGTGTAATATGGTAACCTTCAAACTGTAGCATAACTGGGGGATTACTTTAAGACCATATACCTCTTCCTCAAGGAGTTCACAACAGACAAAAATAAAACACCTCATTCTGAAGGCTTACCTTTTGTTTTCATGGCTACATATTCATTAAGAATAGTTGTCAAGTTTTTTCCACACAGCGACTGGAAAAAAAACAAACCAACCGATCTCAGAATCTTCACTAATAATTTGTACTTCATCTGCTGTATCACATCATATTTAAGGAGTTCTTTGACAGTCCACACCATGCTCAGCACAAGGGACTGTACTTGGTAGAGAGCAATCAATAAAACAAAATCTTCTTATGTACCCAAAATGTGAAGTACTCTATGTCAAGGCACAACACTGGTAGTTAGAGCTGTCTGACCTTCACTCACCTCTTCTATTATGGAATAAATCCATGAAAATTAGATGATGAACAGCTGTAAAAGACTAATGAGTATGTACCATGCTGGAAAACAATATGCAAATGTGAAGGAACCTCTGTCCGAAGCAAAATTTTTAACAGTCACACCGAATCAACCTTCTTATGTTTACTTGTCCTGTTATTTTAGGTGGCACAAAGACAATTAAGATTTTAGGGTTACCACTATCATCTGCTGTACTTTCCTGTCTTGTTTACTAGTGGGGACTCTACAAAACACAACAAATACAGCTCTTAATTGCAAGCATTTGATTTGCAGTAAGAATTTTGTCTGAGATACTATGATAGCTTTTTATGTGAATAATAGGAAAAATGTTTCTACTAAGAAAAGGATTACAGAAAGCTGTATTAATCTGGATAATCTATTTACATTTTGGTTTTCTCATTTTTTCCTGGTCATATCTTGGTTATCAACTCCCTACCACCAAAGAACAGATGACTAAACACTTGTAAATGAAATTACTTTAACAGTTTGTTTTGAATAGGTGCATCAAGAAGGTGCACCTTGGATCTCAGAAAAGACTTCTGCAAATTTTGAACACTGTGGACAAAATCCCAGACCATGAAACTAACTACTATACTAGAAGAAGGAAACAGAAAACATGGAGAGGACATAACATGTAAACACTAAAAGTTTGATACACAACAATACCTAAACCAATACTGTAACTTGCACAGTATAGCAAAAATTCCATTTTGTATGTTTGTTAAACATGCAAACTATCTAATTATGCTCTAGCTCTACACATGTATCTATAGCTGTGTCTACACACTATTTAGGCACACTCAAAATTCCACCTTTCACCCAGAACAATGCAGATGATACCGAACAGAGACGAGCCTGAACAGTTTTTGTCAATAAAATTTGGTGCATTAAGATAAATCTGAAGTGCCTTACCTAAATATTTACAATGTACCTAAAATGGAACATAATTGGCTGCCATGCCTAGAATAGGAAAGTGATCTTCAGTAAATTACAAAAGCAGCCCTGAAGTCAGTAAAAGCCTTGTGACAACACCCTTCTGTAAATCAACCTCAAAGCTGTAAGACAAGCATAATATGATGAAACCAATTTGCATATTTCATGCTTAAATGTTTCTTAGTAAGATTAAATACTAGAAACTAAATAAGTGCTAATATCACAGGATGAAAAAACATGAAACAAATCAATATCAAACATTTTAAGCAGCAATTGTGAATTAATTGCTACACTGAGAAATCCCCAACATTGTTTTCCGTGGATGCAATGTGACTTTCTGCTTTGCAAATACAAACTCACCAGCAAGCAGGCTGGAATAAAACCATCTTCTGTACAGTGCTCTGCATATTCTTTCAAATCTGAGCTTTCCAGAATAAATTGATGGCAGGTAGCTTGAAGATTTTCCTGTTGCAAATAGCCTGCAACAAATCAGATGGAAAATTTTGCTATTTCATTCACAACTTCTGCTCAATTGGCATCAAAGCTGCATGCATTGTCAGAATAACCAGACAAAAATTTCCATGTAAGAAAAGGAAAGTGACATTATTTTGACAAGACATATGTTCCTACCAGATATTTAACAGCTAAACCCAGAAGAGCAAAAATTATAGACTGGAATTACATTGTATTTACAAAGTATTCAAGACTGGAAGTGAGGCAATATGAACAAATTTTGGTTCGTCTTCACAAGAAAATCAAAGTTCTTGACTGAGGGCTCATATGTGCTGAACTATTTGATACTTCAATGGAAATCTACAATACTTTGGCAATAAAACACATTGCTATGTAATTCTCCACACATTGAACTGTTTCAAAGTAGGTAAAACCTGCACAGCTGCAGCAACAGTGGATAAGATTTATTTAAAACTGTACAATTGGCATTGTACAAAAATTAGTAACAGAAAAAGGATTTTTTCCCCTCTCACTTACAGTAATTTTCATTTAGGGTAGATTTAACTAGATGCAGATTGTGCTCTCTACACCCTAGGATTCAGTAGTTACCATCACAGAAAATGTACTGACAAAGTTTTCTTTTCCAAAATTCTATTTCTCATCAAGTATGTTCTGCTTTAATCAAACCTTTTAACCCTGCTTAATCTTCAAACACCTTAAACACTAAAAAATAAAAACAGACCAATCTGAATGAAGGATTATAGAGCAAAGAATCAGAAAGAAAATGTTTCTTCTTTCTCCCTCTTATCAGAGCTTAGCATGGAATAAAGATAAAACATGTGTCTAGTTACATACAATACAGGATAGATCTACATTATCTACTTCAATGGACCCCCAAGATGGTCCACCTCAGTTTAGGAATGCTTGCAGAGAAAGTTTAAATGAAAGTTTAAACTTTAAGTTTAAATGAAAACAAATATCTGTCAGGAGATCTGAGTAGAGATGTGGAAAACAAATCGTGTTTCCAACACGCAAGCTCTTCTTCATGTCTTCAACAAGTAGGCAAACTTGAAAGTTAAACACAGCCTGGGAATAACCACTATGAATTTAACCACAATATATGAGAAGGCCTATCTGACAGAAAACACTAGTGGTGCCTGTGGAAAGGAAAGGAACATCCTATTTAATTTTTCAAATACATTTTTCTAGAAAAATCTCAAGCCACAGGTGGCTGAAAGTGTGTTTCTGGTAAACACGATTATATCTCACTGCTGTCCAGGCTGGAAGATGGAGTAATAGGCTTGGTGGAGCTCTCATCTGTGCTGGGATGACTGCTTTTACAATCAAACTTACCTGAATGCTTCCTCAAAAAGTTGCAATTTTTCTTTCTGGAACCTACCACTACAGTATCACAAGGGATGACTGAATGCTTGCGTACAGGCACGTTTCACATACACCAACTTCCTGGTAACAAAGCATTCCAAAGGCCAAAAATGCCTATGCAGCTCACCAAAAGTGCTTGTGCACACACTGTATAGAGACACAGGAGTATGTGGTCCTTAAGCTCACCAAAATCAAAGGCACAAAAGGACTCATAGTACACATTCACTCTATCAATTAGGAAAAGAAAAATGTTCTTATGCATTTTCCTGCGTGTGAGCTCAGTTTATCATTTTAGTTTTGTTTCTTTAACAAATATTCATCAACCTTCACAACACCAGAAAGATTGGGGGGGGGTTTAGGTTGAGGGAGAAAGAGAGAAGAGCTGCACTTGGAAGTCTGTTTACCCACTGAAATTCACAGAAGCCTCACAGAAGAGGAATCCCTACTGGAGAACAGAAATGGTTACAAGGAATATCCTGTTCTACAGCCTTAGGCTGCTCAGAGGTTTGCCAGACACGATGCATATTCCATGCCACAACAGACACAAGGTAGGATGGATCACTGTCAACACACAGGATGTTGCCAAGATTGTGTGCTATGTCTGCAAGTCCCTGGAAGCACACAGGATAAGCACTCTACCTGGAAATTTGTAACTTCATCAATCTTGTTTGGAAGAGTGCAATGAGATATGTCACTTACATGATTTCAAATCTTCTTCTACAGTCCATGGAGTTTCTAAAAATCCTGTAACTTCACAGTAATAAAAAAACAGCATCTCTTCCTAGCCTTTTCTCTCAAGACAGTAGCAAGTAACATCTCAGGTAGTTAAAAATAAATCGTGCTGGGGGAACACTGAAGAAGAGATTCAGCTTTAATGGCTTTGGATTTAAAAAAACTGTGAACAACTGAAAACTGAATCTCACACGGCAAGCTGCCATGAAATCTTGGCAACCTGTGCTAATAGGTACTTGCATGTGGGACTGAAATATGTGGGTCACATCTTTGCTTACCATCGATTTGTTCTCTCCTTTGGCAGGATCCAAATAATCCAAAACAAAATAATTTTTAAAATTCATTGTCTGCCGCCGATGTCCTGAACACACTTACGCTGTGCTTTCCATAGACTCTGATCGCACCTGAACTTTCAGTGCGCTCTCAAAGGTGAGCGAAACATGGCCGGAAAAAAAACCACCGGACCCTTAACGCACCCTCCCCTGAGATTTCGGGTCCCCCTTGAACTCCTCCTGTAGTCAGGGACTGGTTAAGCACCGCTCAGCAGCCCTCAGACCACCGCGTTTCCTTGGAGTCGTGACGAAGCCGAGCCCAAGGCTCGGCCGGGGAGCGGCCTGGTCCCTCAGGACCCGAATCCCTCAGGAGCGAGCGGCGTTCGCTCCGCGACAGAGGCCGGGCCGGAGGGCGGCGGGGGCCAGCCCGGGGGCTGCCCGCTGTAAGCCCCGGCAGTGACAATCCCAGCCTGGCGAGACCAAGAGACGCTGCCGAGGGTCAAGGACGAAGCCGGCTCTGCGTCCCGCCGCGCCCCGGGCGGCTGACAATGCCCGGCAGAGCCCTCCCAGCGCGGCCGGCGCTCCGCGCCTCGCCCACGCATCCCTCCGTCCCTGCCGGCTCACTCACCCAGCACCAGCCGGGCCACGTCGGACGGCAGCAGCATGGCCCGAGGCG
>VZTB01016567.1:653646-723848 GCA_013397245.1 Thryothorus ludovicianus
CGGGCTGCGGGCGCGGGGGGCGGCGGCCCGGGGTTGCCGGGGCCCGGAGCCGCTGCTCGGCGCTGCGCCTCAGCCGGCTCCCCGCCCCGCCATCCATGGTGTGTGGTGCGCCTGCCTCCCTGTGTGTCAGTAATGTAGCGGGTGAAAGTGGTAGTTGGAGAACGGTAATCAGTAAGAAAAGTAGTGCATCCATTCGCTCTTGGGAGTTTTTCACTGCTGCTGTTATGGCTGTTAAAATAGCAGTAAGAACAAACGTGAGGGCTGCCTTCTTACCCAAGGCCCTACAGCAGACGCCCACTGTTGCCACAGTTTTTGATCAAGCACTTAAAGCCACTGTTGTTTAAAAAGTTGCTTTCTGTTTCGTTTCCAGCAGAAGCGGTAAGTCTGGTGGGTTGGGTTTCTTTTTTGTTCCAGGGCCCAACCACCAGAGGGACAGAGAGTGGTTGAGCATCGGGACGGGCTGCCCAGGAATGAGCTCACAGCACCAGCCTGGCAGAGTGCAAGAGACAACACTTCCAGGCACATGCTGTGATTCTTGTGCCCTGAACAGGGCCAGGAATTGGACTTCGGAGGCCCACCCTTCCAACTCAGGATGTTCCATGATTCTTAAAGTTAGTAAAGGAACACTTAGTTTAAGTAAGTGCAGTTGTACAGTACAGGCGGCCTTCACACTTAAAATGTTTTGTTTTTCATACACATCTATCAGTCACCAAATCTCTGATCATACTTATTCCCAGCCTGATCTTGACTGAAGCCGAAGGAAATAAATACAGTTTAAGACAGTAGATATTTAAACTTTTACTTATTTAAATGGTTATTTTTATATTCTCACATAAGCATTCAAGATGCAGTGCTGTGCATCATGGATGTCTGTTCTCCCTTGTTTATTACACCAGCAGCATATGTTTGGAGTTACTTCCAACTTGTCTTTTCCAAAGAGGATTTCTCTTGGGTCTGCTTCAAGGGTGTGAAAGTAGAAGCATGGAAGTTAAACAGAATGTCATGGTTGTGATCTGCAGCATCATAATTTTATATAATGCAAGATCTAGCTAATTCCAAACTCTGTCAAAGAAGAAGAGGCATAATTTTAAGTGATCACAGAAGGAAAAAGTTGTTTTTTCATACGGCTGATATTTAATCATCCCTTGACATATTGAGTCCCTGGGGATTTTTCAATAAATAGTGCAAAGGTGCAATGTGAGAGAGCATTTTCCAAGTGCTGCCTTCTCCTGGCAGCATCAGGTTAAGAATATACTGGAAGTTAGTGCTGCTTGCCAGAGTTTATTTAGCTCTGTCATTCTTACTATAATTGCTCTCCCAGTCTGCCCAGCTCTACTCAGTTAGCACTCCTAGAAAAGGAGGAAGTCAAGAGTTATGTGAAAGGGTTCTCTGCAGTTCTTTTGTGATTGTTGTCTGTGGGAACAGATTGCATTCTTGATGTGAAATTGCTTCAGTTTTGCAACCAGTAAGACTGACCCAGCTGCAAATGAGCTTTTCAGTGAAACATTGAGCAACGTGGTTCTGTTTGATACTAGGCTTTCAGTATACTGCAATCCCTTTTTCTTTCTTCTTGGCTGTGTGTTCAATACTTACTGTTTTATCCTTTTCTTCTGTGTGCAGATATGACTCTTCATTAAGCTGAACCATGAGTCTTGCATTACACGATCTGCTCGTTTGTTGTCGTCGCCTTGAAAATGAGAAAGCTGTGGAGCGAAGGGTAATGAAGTTTTCTTTTGGGTGGTCTACCTTAAATAGTAATGAAGAGAATCATAATATACTATTCTTCTTGAAATACGTTTTCAGAAGGAAATTGAAAATTTCAAGCGACTTCTCCGTGATTCTGAAACAGTTCTCCAGCTGGACCGGAATTCTGATTCTAAACAAGGAAAGCAACTCAGCTGGGATGCTGTATTTAGGTAGTTTCTTGGTTTTGTTTGTGAACGGTCACAATTTTCTTAAATGGGACGTCATTCTTTTGTTTGTTAGGTCTATTTTAATGTTTATCTTTCTGTATGTTGATTTAGACTTCTTGTCAGCTTATAAACAAGTAATTACTTACCTTAGTCTCCAAAGGAGTTAAGTTTTAAATGGCCAAAAGTGCCACACTTTTTACTTACAGAAAACTGCTAGGAAACTCATCAACTCATCATTGATTGGGTAGATGCTCTTCCTTTCAAAAGTAATACTTCCTTTTATGGAAAATTGTTCTTTGCTTCTGACTTTCGATGTATAATTCTTATGTGGATTACAGGTAGCTTTGTCAAAGTTTCTTGTGTTGCTGAATTCCTCAGGACACAGTAGAAGGACTGTGGCATGTTTGTAGAGGCTTGTCTTAAGTACAGTCTGCTTCAGGTGTACTTTAAGATTGAACTAAGCATGAATGTGATAAGTTCTTACAGCAGCTTCAACCAGTGTAAAATTTCATGGTAAAAGTTCATGTGAATTATTACTTTTCATTGAACGGTGTCCTGTGAGATTTCCATTACTCTTTTTAATTGGACAGCATTGGAATAGTTTTTGTTTCACAGGTGTACCAAAAGTTTCATAAAAAGTACTTGATACATTTTATATGTTGCTTTATAGACAGTAATATATTAGAAGTACACTGGAGGAATACAAAAACAGAGCCTCTAAACTGAATTCAAATAGCAATTACACTGACAAATATGGTGAAGAGTTGAATTTATTAATAGTTCTAAAATATAATCCATATGTTAACTTTGAATGATAAATAGGACTTGAAGGCTTTCTTAATAAGTACATTTTATTATTTTGTTTTGTAGTGTTGCAGCATAAATAAAAAGACTTAGCAATGCTTTTTTTTCCCAATTATAAGTTGTATCTTTAGCATTGTGTAAAGCTTAACGGAGAGTTTGGTTCCTACTCCAAGTTGCTTCTGGATTACCTTTAAAACTTGGATCTCCTTTTACAGGTTGTTTTTGTCATGCTTGGACTGTGGTATATTTCAGATAGTTTTAGTCTTTGATAATTAGAATTATGAGAAGAACAGGAACTGGCATTTTAGGCTAGAACAACATTTTCGTATTTTACTTCAGTCATAAATGAGCAGATCCTCAGTTAATCTCTCCTTTGTTTTTGAAGTGTCTTGCAGAAACATTTCCAGAAAGAACTTAAAAACCTGCAGCTGACAAAACCAAATGCATCTGCTTCAACCCAAACTACCAGACAGAAAAAGATACAAGAAGTTGGAAGCTTGGTCAAATATTTCATCAGATGTGCTAATAAACGTTAGTAATATGCATTATCATGTAGAGATACTGTTTGGTTTGATATTTTGCTTTCAACTTTGAATTTTTACTTTGAAGTTAAGTTAACAATATAGGGTTCATCTTATTTGCTTCCAGATGTTTGCTGTTTGAGTATCTTAATGTGAATCAGTCACTTGTCTGCTTATCTGCTCTTTTTGATGTTCACAGTGCGTTTTTCTAATTAATCAATGTGTCTATAACTGATATATCCTCATATCGATAATTTATATTTTAGAAACAGTTTAAGAAAATATTCCCTAATAGAATTGTTTCAGAACTGTATGTTTTGGGGTTTTGTTGTTTTGTATATTTAATTAACATTTACAAACAATTAATTACAGATTTACTTGGTAGAATTTGGGTTAATTAAATAGTCTCATGTTATTTCTTCATATAGGAGGACCCAGGCTGAAATGTCAGGAACTTTTGATTTATGTCATGGAAATTATAAGAGATCCAACAAGTTGTGCTGCTTATGGTTCTGACTGTAGTAGTATACTCCTAAAGGATATCCTCTCAGTAAGGAAATACTGGTGTGAGATATCCCAGCAGCAATGGTCAGGTAACATTTTTGAGTCTACTTAGAAATGCCTTTTCTTTTTATAGAAGCATGTTTTAGATGTGTTTTAATTTGTTTGATGCCCTGCTGTGTGAGGTAGTACACAAAATAAGGAGTAAAGCAGTGTCAGCCTTGAAGGGCTTACACTTGAAATAAACAAAGCAACAAAGATTAGGAATTACTTTTTTTTCCCTTTCTGTGTGCTGTGTGTCTATTGCTTGCTGAAACATGAGTACTTCTGTACAGTCAGGTCATGTGTGCGTGGTCTGCACAGGTGACTGGAAGAGAGCATGGGCATGGGGAGCCAGTGGGGGTGTCTGTGGTGGTTCGTTTCTTCATGGAAGTTAGCTGAGTCTGTGTATGAGCAAAACCGGGAAATGTGACTGAAGAAATGTGGGCATTGGATCATAAGGAGCACAGTGGAATTCAGGGACTGAGGTGAGGCAGGGCTGAAGGCCATAAACCTAGGGGAAGTCAGACTTCATTAAGTGAAAGAAGTTGCTCTTATTAAAGGAGGGGTATATAATCTGTGTAAATGTTACTATAACCTTTTCTAGTGAATCCGCCTTAATGCTTGCTTGTATCTCTTGGGGTGCATTAGAAAAGTCAAGTTTTTTATTTATAAAATCAGGGATCTGTTGCTCTTGAAAGTAAGAACACAGATTCCAGCTGTTGACCACAGAGGGGTGGTCTCTGTATCTTTAAGGCCATATTTTGTGTCAAGATTTTTTTAATGCAATCCTTTGTAGTATGTATGTCTGTACTTATCTCTATTTTTTTTTTAACATTTGCAGAATTGCTGACCTTGTATGGCAATTTATACCTCAAACCTTCTGGGAGCGTTAATAGAGTCTTAGTGGCTAGGATAATTCACACACTTACAAGAGGGTACTGCTTCCAAACTGATGGGTTATGTTCTGACATGCTTGTCTTCTTTTCAAAAGCAATGCAGTCTGCAAGGTATGTTGCAAGTGCTCCTTTTGCATGCTAGAAAATAACTTATTTCAAATATTTGGGATTAGACTTGAATAATAACTGGTAATACTTCTTTAGATATATTTCCTTCTGTCTTTGAATGTCAGTTTAGGAGCTTCTCTAAAATACTAAAAACTTCTGCATTTGTTAGGCAGATACTATTCTGAACGTTGGTACTGCTAGTAATTTAAACAATACTTATGAAAATAAATGAGATTATTTCTTTTGGAAGTTCAAGTGTTAGGTTTGTGTTACAGGCAGGAGAAGAATACTGCGGGCCTGGATCATATTGTTGGAGCAATGAATATCTTCTGCAACAAATTTGCTGACAACTGTCGCATACAGATTTGCAAAGTAGGGGAAGAAATTTTGCCTACTATGCTTTACATATGGACTCAGTATAAACCAAAGGATTCCCTGAAAGAATCAGTAATTGAGTTATTTCGTCTCCAAGTTCATATTCATCATCCAAAGGGTGCAAAAACTCAGGGAAGAGGTACAATATAAAGCTTTGATTTTTTTTTCTGTTGCTGCATGCTATTGTTTAAATTATTGTGCCAACTCTGAATTTTGATACTGAGTCTTGGAAACGTTAATGGTAGTGATGATTATTTGTCTGTAGTTTTGTGCTATGGGTTAATACAGAGTGAAAGTGAAAAGGAGTTTTCAAATTGTATCCAGTAAGAGCATAATAATTGTGTTAAGTCCCTAAAAGGTTGGGGCATCTTTTAATCAAAAGGCAGATTTAATTGCTAAATGGAAATACACAGTCTTTGGGGAAAGGAAATAATAATTTAGATTGGATTTAGATTGCCCCATGTATTGATGCCTTACCTCATATTGAAACCTATTATTAAGACTTCTTATTGAGGTCTATTTAAACCCAGAAATTACTGTCAGTTAGGTCTGACTTACACTATAAAACTGCTCAGAGAATATAACTCAGTAACTATGTTTGTTTGTCATAGCCTACTTTAGTTCTAGCATAATTTTGTTTTTATACTTTACACAAATCTATATATTACCTTTGACTGTATTCCTTCCAACTAGATGAAGAATTGTTTATTAAAAACTTAATTCCTACCCTAATTACTTCTATATGTTGATTAAGTTCTGTCTTAACTTTTTCCCTTTTTGACTTTATTCATTCTCCCTTATAGAATTTGCTTTTCAGGCCTGCACTTGTTGAACTTTGAGTGCCTTACTCAGATTTTGGCTATATTTTGCATTGTCTAGGTAGGTTAACACACTGTATCAAGTGGGTGATACATGCTATCTTTTAATTGTTTTTGCACCTACAGGCGCATATGACTTGACAAAGTGGCAAAACATTTTACATAACCTGTATGATCTGCTGGTGAATGAAATAAATCTCATCAGTAGCAGAGGAAAGTATTCTTCAGGCTCCCGTAATGTTGCTGTAAAGGAAAATTTGATTGAGTTAATGGCTGATATTTGTCATCAGGTAACATTTTTATTTGAATATAAGATGGACTATATAATTTCTGAGCTATATGTTTTGCTGAAGTGTACATACCTTTTGTGTTCTGTTGTGTTATGTTAATTCTGTACAGTTTAGAAATGTATTACACTCTATTTCACTAGTGTTACTTGTTAGGCTATAAGCATTTCAGTTTTCTTGTAAATACTGCAGCTTTTCTTTTTAATTTGCATACTTTCAAATTTCTCTTTGTGAAAGGTTTTTGCAGAGGATACCAAAGTCCTTGAAGTTACCCAGTCTTATGCTGTTTCACAAAGAGAGCCCAGTGAGGACACGGTGCCAAACAAGCGCAGGAGGATTGAGCTTGGCTGGGGCGTCATTCGAGACAATGTGCAGAGATCCCAGAAGGATTTTGATGTCATACCTTGGTAATAACATCTTTGTGTTGCCTTGATTTTTCAAGTTTCCTGATGCACTTTCTAACTTGATGATTTTCATAGTTTGTAGCTCTTTCTCACACATGGGTGTTATATTAGAAGTATGTTTTTGTTATGATGAAGTTGTTTACATACTTTCTCTTGGTGTGAAAAACAGCTGATGGACAGTTGTCTTGACCAATGGGATGGGAGAGGTGTCAGCCTTCTTCTCCAATCCTTAGTCTGTGTGAAAATACTATAAATTTGGAGTCAGATGTTTTAATAAATAGTTTTTAGCCTTCTTCACCAGGTGTCTGTGTGTGTTCTTGCGTGTCCCACAGCGACATCTTTGCATGGAAAAAGTATCACTCCAGACATCTTTTTGCATTTAACATTCTTCTGAATGTGTTGGGCATTTAAGTGTGGTGTCTGGACATGCTGTAATTATATATTTAAGCAGGGAACTTAGATTGTCAGAGCATTTGGAAAGTTGCTTTAAGCTGGCTGTGTCATAGTACAGTAACCATTAAAACTTTGGCCATTTTGGACTAGGCCACACAGTTTTCTGTAATACCTGACCTGAAAACTGTTCCAAGGCCTGGCATCTTACCTTGGACCTTGGTTAAGGGGTATTCTGTTTGCCACGAGGGACCTCTGAACTGTGAGGAATTGCTAATGGTAGGCTAGATGAGCAGTCTTTACAAGTGAAAATGGTAGAAATACTAAATCTTTAACCTTTGATTGTAAACAAATCAGCTTAATACTGGAAAGTATAAATGAGAAATGACAATTTAAAAAGCTTTGTTTGTTTGTTCATTTACTTCTGTAAATGCACATTTCTGTATGTTTGGTATTAATTGCTTCACTTTGTGTTTTCAAGGTTACAGATTACAAGTCAGCTAATATCCAAGTATCCCACAAGTCTTCCAAGCAGTGAGCTGCCTGCCTTACTCACTGTCCTTCACCAGTTACTGCCTCAGCAGCGCCGAGGAGAAAGGACCCCCTATGTGCTGAAGTGTCTCACAGAGATAGCTTTGTGTCAAAACCAGAAAACTGATTTGAAAAGTGCCCACAAGTTGGAGCTCCAGAAAACCTGGGCAAAGATCTGGACTCTGACCATTCGCAGCATAAGCCTTCAGCAAATTGAAGTGGAGAGCTTTGGGCTGCTTGGAGCTATGATTCAAGGGAACCTTGTTGTATCAGATAAAGAACTCTGGAAGATATTTTCAGGACCTGCATGCAAACCTTCAAGGTAAAATGGAATCAAGGATAGTGTCTTTCACATTCCTCTTTACTGTGCAGCCAAAACCACCATGTAGTAACAATTTTATTATTGTTGTATTTCTATTTAAGAACTGCACACATTTGTGTTCTAAGCATTTGAAATTATCATAAATACATAATAAGACAGAAAGCAAAGGCAGAAGAGGCAATAATATTCACATTTAGAATATACTAAAGTTTAAAATGGACTAAAAATTTGACTGACTGACCGACAAATGTTGGTTTTTTGAAATTAAGAAGGATGTTTTCTGCTGAATTTTTATTCTGAAATAAATATTCTGACATAATCTTTAAGATAGGTGGGAAATGTCTGTAATAGCCAAAAAAAATGAAAATGCAAAGATGTTAATGAAGGAGTTGACCAGTATGCATGCTTGTTAACTTGGTTATGTAATTGGTGCTTCCTGTGCATGCAGAAATACTGACTTTGCTTTAGAGTGCTGATCAACAAGTACCACGTGGTTCCTCACAAATCACCTCTTCCATTTTTGTTGCAGTTCAGCTGTGTGTTGTTTGTCATTAGTGATGTCTGCCTATTCAGTGCCAGAAAATTTGGACATAGGAATGGAACAGAATAGTTCTGAAAGAAGTTTGGGTTCTGTGTTAAGGGAAGCAATAATGAAATGGCTCTTGTCCAGCTATTTGGAGGAAGAAATAGAAGAATTTGCAGAGTTGCCTCCTGTGCTCTGCAGGTAAAGTTTTTGTAACATAACTTTGCATGTGAGCTCACCCTGTAGCACAAAATTTTTTTGCAGGAAAAAACTTACTATGTCCATGCAGAATTCTCTTATATTAAAGCTTAAGCAGAATCTGTTGGATTTTTGAGCTTCCTGTGGAATGTCATTGTGGGGATATAACTTCATTATCTGTCCATATCATAGCAGATACATGACCTATGCATTAGAAATCTTCACTGAAAACTTAACTTCCTTTGAGGATACACTGCTAATCTGGTTAATGTTTGGGTGTGCTTCAGGAATCCCAAGAGCTTGTCTGATTGCAAGAAAATATGAAAACTTTTTTTTTTTTTACAGTGATTTTCCTCATCTTTTATTACAAAAAATTCTTGTGAGCCTTACAATGAAGAACTGCAGAGCCTCGATGATCTTTTTCCAAAATGATGCTAAATGGTATGTTTTTAAATTAATCATTGTAGGTGCTTAAACTAGGAATGCTGCTGCATCTTTCACCAATGCTTTGGACTATATCCAGTTTCCTGTTAATAAGACTAAGCTGTGTGTAATTTGTTCTGATGCAAGATAAGACTTCCCTACTAGAAGTTAAAAATACTAGGTTTCAGGGACTTTGTGGATTTCTGCTTCAGCTGTGTTAAGTAGGCTGAAGTCGGGGACCCTCACACAAAGCAGATGCTGCTCCATAACTGCAGGAGAAGTTGTGACCTGTGTGCAGGATTCATGTTTCCTTACAGTTCAGTTAGAGTTAGAATGGTATTGTCCATTCCATTGAAGTGTGACATTCCAGTGGAAGCCATGTCAGAAAGTAAAGGTCAACCAGGGTTTGGAAGCCAAAAAAAATTAAAATATTTTGTTTTGCTTTTGTCTATTTCCTGTATTTCAATTATAGTATATAAGACTTGTAAGTTGTATACTGGCTGCTAAAGTTAAAGCTGTGTCTTTTCTTCAAGTGAGCAACATCTGCAAGGAAAAGAAGAAAACAGTTTTTCTGATATTGAAGAGCTATACCTGCAGACTACATTTGATGAAATGGAAATTTTCACTAACTTTGCAGTAAGCGTTGCAGATAAAAACGTGACTGGTTCAAGACTTGCCATCAACCAAAGTCTTAGGGAAACACTGGAGAGCTGCCTTTTAGCAATGTCAGAAAAGCTTTTAAGCAGTTGCAGTCCTAAGGTAAGTTTAAAAATTGTTGCTACATCCTTAGGTTTGTGCTCCCAAACAATCTGTTCTCGAGGCAGAGTGTATGGATTCTGTATTTTGTGGTGATGAACTGCTGGTGTTCATGCTGTGTATTTGATTTAGTCCAAGGTTGTTGCTGCTGAGCACCTTGTCCGATGTGCCAGTCTCTTGGTTGGTGTTCTGGGTTGCTATTGCTACACTGGTATTTTTAAAGAGGAGGATGCCTGCAAGTCAGCATTGTTCCAGAATGCTAAGGTAAGCAGTGATGCATTTGGGACCTGTTAAAAATTAAATAAGTACTGAGTATAAATGAATTCATAAAATTTTGACACAATTTCAGAGCACAGGTATCTCCTCAGAAAAAGGCAGCTTTGAGAGGTTTAAGTATGTTACTGCTGCTGAAAGAGAGGAGTTCTTGAAATTCTGTCATTACACCAACACATGAGTTTTGCAGTGGAGATTATTCTAAATATCTTAGTCACACCTTTCAAAACAATGGAAGTCATGGACATGTAGACAAAGAACTAATTGGAGGGTAACAAGTCCTTTCATTTATAGGTCTTTTATTTAGAAATTTAAGATAATTTGATGGTTCAAACCAGTGAGAAGACAGTTATTGCTATTATTTTTATTATTAGTACTATCTGAGGTGGTTGCTTGCTTAAATACAGAAACCCAAAACTTACATTTTATGGAGATACGCTGTATTTTTCTTTTGTGATGAAAATGTTAGTGTTTCAAGCACGTCTAAGCCATGGTTTTGTCACTTCTTGAGCAAAATGAGCACAACAAAAATCACAGAAAAAATGTGGATTCATTGATGCACAGTATGAATATCAAAGCTGTATGAATGAGAGCCATTTCCTTTTGTCTTTGTGTGTGTACTGTGTAGGTGCTAGTGTATAAGGGCATTTCACTGAGGTTTTCTAACTGTGTTGTGTTTTTACTAGTCTCTCATTCATTATGCTGGAGAAAGCATTTCCCAGTCTAAAAACAAACTGAATGAAGATGCCCAGGTCAACACACTGAGGACTTTGATAATGCAGTGTACAAAATGTCTGTGCAATTGTACCAAGGTAAAGTTTATAAAGGAGTTTAAATTTCTTTCTTCAATTATGAGATCAGGAAATTTAATTTAATTCCTGAAAAAAATTGATTTACCTCTCTGTACATCTTGCTTCCTTACAGAACAGTGCTAATAAGATGCTGTCTAACATATTCCTGCGTTTGTTAACATCAAAGTTTATGAACGATCTGATAGATATTTGCAAGAGTCTTGTAAGTACATTCTGTCTGTTTCTGAGTGCAGTGCTCTTCTGTGAGAGGATTGTTTTTACAGCACAATAATCTGGAGGCAAACCAAATGAGATACATGTTACTGAAAAAATAAATTGAAATATGTTGATTTTTATAGAGAATTCCTAACTGGAAACATTTCTGTTTAGCATTTGAGCACAGGCTTAGGGTAAAAAGAAAAGTAGATGGATAGCATTTGATCAAGGTTAGCATTCCAGCTCACATACAAAAAAAAAATTGCTGTTTTTCATCTTTTTAATACTTTGTTACAGTAGAAATATAGACAAAAGAATTCTATACTATATGACAGTTAACATTAATGCACTTGTAAAGGAGCGAGGTCTTTTGTGGTTATTATGTAGGTGTTAATCTGTCGACTCCTTTCTCACTGGGAAAAGTGGAAGTGTGGCACATCACTGTGTTTAGCACAATGCTTAAAACTCCTCTTTGGCACATAGTGCTGTAGTCAGGCAAATTCCTGCTTTTCAGTTGAGGAAGAGCTGGGGGTTTTGCCATGTGTTAACTTTTCAGCTGGTAGGGAAAGCAGAAATTCCATTGACCTCTGAAAGTCACGTGCCTCCTTTTCATTTCTCTAATTATTATGTATGGTGAGAAGTTGGTGAGTCTTATAGAAAGAACTGTTTTTTAAAAACTAACACTGTCCTTGGCAGAATCTAAAACACAGAGATCAGTATCTGACTGAGGAAGCTTCTATCCCGAAGAGAATAGTTCAGACAATGTACAGAGAACAAGGGCTATATCTTGTATCACAAGGGATGAAATTCATCAATTCCGTGTCAACCTTACTTGTTTTCACCTGTTCTAGTTCATTGGAAAACTACACTGTCTTTCTTTGTGCATATTTGTTCTATTTCTTCTGTCCCTAAAAAAATCCCAACATTAAAAGGCTGTGTTGTTTTTGTCAGATGACAGTTACTGGAAAGCCAAGTGTAGTGGGAGAAGTGGATCTCAGGAACGATCCTGAGGAGAGTATAATGGAAATAGATAACCAGGCATCTGATGATTTGTTTAATGACCACTCTGTGACTGATATCAGTGATATAAATGAATCTGGTGACATGCAGACTGTAACAGGTAAGTCTTCTCTACCTCCAAACACTTGTTTTTGCAAATACTTATTTGCTTGAAAGTTACTGAGGTACCAAATTGAGCTGCTTTATTAGTAGTTGAAGCTGGTAGTGGTTGAACCAGGTACTAAGCAATAATAGTTTTCATCAGTGTTTTAAAGATGTTAATGAAGCGTTCAAGTCAATTTAGAAAGTAGTAATTTTGTAAAATAAATAATACAAGAAGAGACAGAACTGAGAGAACTTTTTCAGTCAGACAGATTTTGGCAAAGATTAGAAAATGTGTTTACAGAATATTTTTCTCTCATTAGATTGTGCTTCATTCTCTTAAAAATAGTCCTGTTTAACTTTTCACCCTCTCCTGGATTAATAATTCTTGACACTGTATCTGGATCTTCAGAGGGACAGGAGCATGAAGCTATCTGCTTATTCCTGTTAGGAGCTACAAGTACTGATGTTACCATTTGTTTTAAATTCTAACTTGAAATACCCTAAGTGCTCAATAACAAATGAACATAAAGCTTGCTTGTACTTTATCTTTTTTTAAGAACTTATATTAGTTTTGTAAAGACCTAAAATGTTGCCACCTCTTCTGTTGTCCTTGGAGAAGCATTTCTTACATGAAGGTCTTATTTCCAGGTGCTTTAAGCCCGTTAGCTGAAGAACAGTTAACAAAGCAGGAACTACTTCTCCTTGAAATTGTGAGGTTCTTATGTATTTGTGTAACTGCAGTCCAAGTTCAGACACTGAGCTTCCGAGCCTCTGATATTCAGAGGAGGCTGTTAATGCTGACTGAAGGCAGTGCCTTTGACAGCACTAAGCCACTGCACCTGCACATGGTGAGTATGAGGGGCTTTTACAGCAGAGGCACTTCTGTAATTGTACTCTTATGAAATTTGCATAGTCTTCCTGAGTTTTACATTGTCTTTCTCCTGTCATCAGTTGTTGCAGCAGCCCTCTCATTAGAGGTAGAAATGAGCCAAGACATAGACTCTCAGTTAACAATGTGAAAAGGGTCCCAGTTTATTCTTCTTTACAGCTTAGCCATCCTGACTCTGATTACAGCAAGCTCCTACTGTAGGGTCCAGCTGCTGGTTATTTCTTGCTGGACTATTCCAAGTATTAGTTTGCAGACTATGACTGCAGGCCCCAGCAGCAGGCTCCAACTCCATCAGACCCAGACTGACCTCACAGCTGATCTTTTGCTCAGCAGCAACTCTCTTCCTTGTTTCATTCTTCTTTGTGCGTCTCTGGATTTTTCCTTCTTCCTCAGGGCACCTCCAGGCTGTCTTTCTCCAAATCCTCTTTAAGGAACCCCTTTGACCTGCCAATCCACCCCTTTTATCACACTTCTGTTAGTCACAGCTGGGACTCATTAAGGGCAAGGCTGTTCCTCTTCTTTGGTAATTAGCACAACTGTGATTTGTCAGGGGCAAGGTCCCCTGTAATCCCTTCTTCTATACCTACAATCAGTCCTCTGGGAAGACTTAAAATGGCTACATTTGGTGCTTTTGGAGTGTGTTGCAGTCAAGAAAGCAGCAGTTTGTATTTATAAGCTAGAAAATGAAAGATTGAGAAAAATATTTATCTTGCCTTTGTAATTAAATACTTGTTAAGGATCTAGAAATAGTCTCTGTAGTAGGATATCTGTGGCTTTGTTTATAAAGGAAATATTTTTTACTGTCAGAACTAAAAGTTTGATGATCTGTATTAAAGTGTGACAGTTTTCGCATGAGAAATGACCAGTCTAATACAAAATAGCTGATGATAGGTGTCTTCCTGCATGATTTTGCATAAAGCTTATCAAAAAAGTTTCCTAATTTTTCTTTTTATCTACTTATTTTCCTAAGTATTGTTTTTCCATTCTTGTTTTGTTTGGGCTTTTTATTCAATTTGTTTTTTTATTTCACAGTACTTGATCCTGTTGAAGGAGCTCACTACTGAAGAACACCTCTTGCCTGCAGTCGATGTTAATATGCTTCTTAAGCCTCTTCAGTAAGAAGGAAACTGTTCAGTATGTT
This sequence comes from Thryothorus ludovicianus, assembly GCA_013397245.1. NCBI lineage: Eukaryota > Metazoa > Chordata > Aves > Passeriformes > Certhiidae > Thryothorus > Thryothorus ludovicianus. The sequence continues at coordinate 667,873 of VZTB01016567.1, forward strand.
TTACATCTATTTCAGGTGATTTGGTGGCTTTTTCAAGATATTTTTTCTTTCTTTCTTTACAGCACTATTTGTTCTGCGTATCGCCGAGATCAAGAAGTTTGTAAAGTAATCCTAAATAACTTGCTCCCTACAGTGGTAGGGTTAGCCCAGTTTGATGAACATGCTGAAGAGGCAAGGGACGCCAAAGGACGGTTTTTGACAGTTGTTGGAGCCTTTTGGTATGTTATTTAATGCAAGAGTCTGTTGGACATAAAATTTTGATTTTTAGTTTTTATCTTTACTATCAGTAAGAAGACTATAGTACTGTTGTGTGTCTTGATGTTTGTGTGTACTGTGGAATCTTTATGCAACATTTAACTTTTCAGACTTTGTGTCATTCTATATTTGTAGCAAAAAATTAATCCTTAAGATAGTACTAGTATAATAAAACACTACACCGTTGTATATAAATGAAGACTGATTTTATGCTGAATTGCATCAGTTATTATGACAAGGGGTGACTTCAGCAGCCCAAAAAGAATATTGTTTGCAATTACCAGTAAAAATGTCAAGTCCTCCCAAACATGCCCATGGAACACAAAGGAGTCAAATGTGTGCAGTAGAAACTAACTTGCTAGACTGTTTCTCAAAATTGTGGGCAACTTTTTCTGTTAATTGAGTATTTCTTGTTTTAGGCATTTATCTCAAGGAGGGAAATGCACTGCATCAATAAGAGTGGCCCTTTTAAATTGCATGAAAGCCCTGCTTGAGGTAATCCCAGGTTTTCTGACGTTCATTAGGATACTAAATATTTATTTAAGATGTACATTAAAACAGCATCTAAAGTTTGCATATTGCAGCATATCTTCTGTGCATTTTAAATCACAGTTTTAATTTTGTTCAGGTTGATCCTCATTGCAAGTGGGCAATCCTTAATGTGAAAAACGAAGATCTACCTGTGAGTGATGCTTTCCCACATTTCCTTGCAGACAGCCACCATCAAGTTCGCATCCTTGCTGCAAAGTCAATTACCAGGTGATAATGTAGATATTTTTTCTGTTTGTAAGAGTAATACTTCATTTCCACTTAACTGGATGTCACTTCTGCTGTTGTGTAGCTGCTCTTTTTGATACTTCTGGAACTGCAATCTTGACAGTTGAAGTGTCCAAACTTTATTTGCATTTCAGTTATTCGGTGGTGTGAGAGATGGATATATAAAGAAAAGCTGCTCTATAAGAAAATAAAGAAAAATCTATATAAGGCAATTAAGACAAGAACAATTATATTCAGAAAATCATAATCTTATTGATATACTCAGCATATAGTAATTCTGTAGTGTTATGCTAATAATTATTGTGTTTGGTATTTTTTTGGTTTTTGTTTTTAAGTTTGTTTCAAGATGTGAAACAGAGAGATTCTTCTGGAATGTCAAGACCTCTTCCCCTGAAGCTCCAGCAAAAGGCTTTTGAGAATGCATACCTCAGAGTTCAGGAAGGAATGAGCAATCTGGTACCAGCCTCTAGTCATTAGTTTTGCCTAGTTTTGATCTTTTGAATAAAATTACCTTTAACATGATTATGTTTAGTTTTCTGAAAACATTAGTTCTTTTGGACTTCTGGTAATCTGAGCTGGTGAAAGAAAGTGATAATCAGGAAATTCCTTTCATATTGAGTCACTCACAATTTTGCCTACATTAGAAGTTTGTAAATATGTGAACTGTGTATTTCAGAGCTGCTCTTCTGTATCATGCTATTTGTTGTTGTAGGTTCTGTGCTGTAGCACTTAAGAGTCATAGAAAAATGTAGCATCAATAATCTAGAAAACATATAAATAATGAGGGGCAATGTAAATTAAATTATTTGTTTACACAGTATAAAACCAGATTTGTAAATTTCAGAAAAAAAATCATGTTTTCAGTGGTATTAGAGCAGTGGTTTTCACAAAACTGAGGTTTGCTTAGAAATTTGAACTATTCAGAAGAAGCTTGAAATGAAGAAGTTACACTTCAGCACAGTGACTGGAAATGCGATGGTGTGGTGTAGTACTGTGGAACTTCTTTAATTTTTCTTTTAGTGTCTTTCATTTTTCCTCCTTCCTTGCTACCAAGCTAAGTCATCTACTGCATCTACATTTTCCCTTTTTTCTGTCCTGCTGTTACCTACCTGCATGTCATCTCTTTTCCCTTTGTCTGCTGTATTGTAGCCTGGCCTTGCTTTGGAGGCCTCATTTCTCTGTCATCTTTTTCATCCCTCTGTACTGTCACCTCCAGCTCTTTGTCATCATCTGGTTTCTGTGTTGCTTTGAGTCCTTGTTCTGTCCCCTCAGCTTGGTGGTGTCTGTTAGTTTCTCCCCTTTCATTGCAGTTTCTTGTAACTTTTATTTAGATTTATCACTTTTCAACACAATGCCTTAATAGAGGGAGAACTGCATTTAAATGGCAAGGCAGTTCTTCCCTATATGCATCAAGGAGTAAAAAAGGGACACTTGACTTGCTCAGCAGTGTTTATGTCAGTGCCCTTAATTTTAAATTATTTATGCTGATTTTTTAACTAGGAAATTGCTTTAACAAAATATATGCTCAATATTTGTAATTTCTTATTAAAGGTCAGGGGTGATGCAAGTCCTGAAGATCTTTTAGACAAACAGGGTAATGGAAAAGCAGTTTTGCTGATGCTTATAACCATGGTTCTGTGCTGCAGCCCAGTCTGTGAAAAGCAAGCTCTGTTTGCTATTTGCCAGTCTGTGAAAGAGAATGGTTTAGAGCCTCACCTTGTGAAAAAGGCAAGTCTGACATTTCATTTGGTATTTAGGTTATGAATTAAGGTTAGGTTAAGATTTTAGGACTACAAAATGTTTTCCTCAGTATTGAAATTTGTTAGCTATTGTAAAGGTATAACTAATGTAATACTTATATAACTGAATTAATTTGTCTTTATAATTTGTCTTTAATTACTTAAATCAAAGTAATGAAATAATGAAAGACAATTTTAATGGTAAATCTTGTATGTTCAGAGTCACTGCTTCCTGTTTTTGCACACAGTCTGTGCCCTGCAAAATGGGTACTGGCCATCCTTTCTTAACCACATGGATTAGTTGTAGTTGCAGTCTTCTGAGATATGGCAATACAAATAATAAAATTGCTTATGCTAAACAGGGGCTGAGTTACACAAATAAATATTCATTAAAATGCTGGGGGGTACATGTGGAGGTTTGATATTATCAGTTTGCCATAATACCATGTACTCTCTATGCTATTTTTGCAATCTTAATTCATGCATTTCAGGTTTTGAAAAAAGTGTCTGACATTTTTGGCTATAGAAGTATAGAAGACTTCATGACATCACACTTAGACTATTTGGTGATGGAGTGGCTGAAAATAAATGACAGTGGATATAGCCTATCTGCTTTTCCTTATGTTCTTCTGAACTATACTAGCCTTGAGGAGTTCTACAGGTAAGTCTGCTATATGATGAAAAGTATTATTTAGACTTTATGTACACTTATGACACAGGGTCTCAAATTTCTTAATGTAGTAATGCATCAGGATTTTGTTGTAAAATGATGTATTGAGAACTTTTGAAATGTATTCCAAGCATCATATGTTACATTTATTCAGGTAAGATTTTTTCTTTTGTGTAGCAGTAATTAAACAATGACTTTAAGTTTAATTGTGCAGTAGAGGAATGATATTTACTATATGATGCCCAAGTTTTTTTAAAAATTAATTTAAGGACATGTATTTACAACATGTAGGTCTTGTTACAAAGTTTTGGTTCCACACCTGGTGATTAGAAATCAGTTTGAAGATGTGAAATCACTTGCCAACAAGATTGAAAAAGACTGGAGACAAGTTCTGGCAGACTGTTTCCCAAAGTTACTTGTCAATATCCTCCCATACTTTGCCTATCAAAGCCATGGAAAGAGTGAAATAGCAGAGCAAAGAGAAATGGCTTCTAAAGTCTACGACATACTTAAGGATGAAAACTGCTTAGGAAAACAGGTATCCATTTAAAAGTTGAGTTTCTATGGTGTTTAACAGACCAAAAAGAAACATTTATGTATATGTAAATAGTTCAGATTTATAAGTGCAAAAGTAGTCTTTTAATAAATTCAAGCTAGCCAAATTTTTATCCCAAGGATTTCAAGGAGCTATTCAATAGAAACTTTCAGGTAGACAATTGGCTGAAGCATAATTTTTTTCATAATGCAATAATTCATTTTTTTACCATTCATTGTACAACCTGGAGTTGTATAATATCATATATTTATCACATTTTCCTCTTAAAATATTTTGTTAATCCTTTATGAGGAGCCATCTTCTCCAGAGCAGACTATATTCAGAACTCGTAGTAAAATGAAACTTTTTTTTTTATATAGATATACTGTAAGAAAGCAGATTGTTCTACCTATGACTGCCACAGTGAAGCTTAACAATGAGTTGTATGTCATGGCTGGTGGAGCAAGTAGAGAATCTAGACAAGAAGTAGGCTTTCTCAGAAGCCAAAGAAAACATTCTGGCTGAAATACCTTTGTCCAATTCAAATGCTGTTTTTCTTCTTGTAGCAAATGGACAATTTATCTCATAGTAACTTGCCAGAAATTGTGGTTGAACTGCTGATGACATTACATGAACCAGCTGGTACCACAGTCGAAGAGGGGTCTCATCTAAGTAAATACATCAGGTAGGTACTTGCAGATTTTCTAAATGCTGAGTGTGTTTGTATAACACTGTGCATTAATATGTGCCCTTCAGGCATAAAAAGAGGTAACCCTGAAGCTGAGAGGGTTTGTTGTTACTAGTAATGGTATATCATAGTCATGCCTTCTCAGGTAGTTACTCCCCAGGATCAGGAAGGAGAAGCTCTGTAATACTGCAGCTGATGGCAGGAATGAACAGTGGGCAAGGGAGTGCTGTTGTGTGTTGATGAGCTGGACTGTTGTGGCACTGCCAGTTTAGATAAATTCAAATTTTGATAGACTGCCCTCTTTAAAATTGGTAAGGTTTTAGTTTCTAAATTAAAGGGATTCTTTTCATGGTCTTTAAAGAATCTTTTTGTAGTGAGTATATTAACAGACTGTGGTGTCTGCTTGTAAACAAAGCTCTTCTTTCCAAGGAAGAGATTCTAAGAATAAGTGATGAAACTTAGATATGCACTTTTATTACTACCATGATGCATTTCTGCTTTTTTATGAGGTCCCAGAAAAGTTCACTGCCCTGTTTTTCCTCAACCAGATTGTTCTCACAATTAAAAAATGCAAGAGATTTACCCATGACTTGTAATTAGAATTTTGGACTAACTTCCTTAGATGAGACAGATATGTGGGGTTTTAGTAATATGATCTTTCAAAAAAAAAAAGTAAAAAATGTTTAAAAAGTACAGTTTTGAAAGCCAACATAGAGGAACAACAAGCATCTATAAAATAAGGTGCATGTCACTTTTCTGGTGCTTTTAGTGCTTCTTACTGAAAGCAGAAAATATTTTCTAGGAATTATTGTGTTTATTCATTTAGACTTACTATATTAAGTACAAGTGGTTTGATTTTTCAGAAGGAAATATAAATATCTTCTTTATTCTTTAGGGAACTGGATCCTGCTCCTAATCCTCCTCATTTTCCATCTTACGTGATTAAGGCAACCTTGGACTATATTAGCAACTGTCATAAAAGCAAATTAAAAAGTATTGTAGCAGTTCTTTCTAAAAGCCCTGTAAGTATGTAATGATGATTTTCTTTTCCTGTAGAATGCAGAATTTCAATTATGGGTACCCTTTAGTTAAATTAAGACATTTTCATCACTTCTGTGTCAGGAAAATAACCAACCTTAGACCCTTTTCTATTCATTTGTTTGCCTTCTGAAATGGAAGGTGTCCTAATTCAGGGACACAGTTATGTGCATTATGTAATTATATTACTTGATTAATTAATATATGTGTAATATATGTTATATAACTGTGTAAATTATGTAATTATATACATTATAGAATACATATAAAGTAGAGAGGATTATTTTAAAGGTTGAGGAAATCTGTGTACCAGACGCAGTTTAGAATGTGGCATTATTAGTTAACATGTCTGAAGAATGTTCTAAGATAATTATATTTTGTCATTTTTACTAAATATAGCATATAATTAAAATATAAAATTTACTTTTAGTGACAATGTGAAATTTTATTCTCAGGGATATTTTTGGCACTTGATTTTCATTTGTTAAAGGCAAATATGAAGACAGAAAATGGCACAGCCTTGCAATAAATCATAAACATATTACTGTCTTCTAACTTTGTTCCTTAGAAATGTATCTGTTTTAAGTTATGCTGTTTTATTGCATATGTTGTCAACAACTTCCTTTGCCTACCTATAAATAATCTGAAAATAGGAGAAAAACTTTTCTAAACTCTGTTTTATCTAAATTTTTCAAGTGTAAAAGTTAATATTGCCAGTTTTTTAAAATGTTACACAACCTGCCTAGTGTTTAATTTTACAGTTTTATCAGTTGCAACCTGTTGTGCTGTGTTCTGTGAAATAGTGCATCTTGCATACATGAACATTATGTTTGAAAAAACATAGGTTGAATTCGTACCTGATGTTTTCTTGGGTTTTAATTGATAGACATTGCCATAACTGTTTGGCTTTCTGAAAAATGTGCAGAGCAGTTTTCATGTGGGGGGAATAAAGGAAGGAAAATGAAGAGGTATATGGTTTATAGTCCTGTTTGGAGAATTTCTCTGTAGGTCTTTTGTTTGTTTAAAGCAATAAAAAAATGAGGGGTTTTTGTCCATGTTAGGTTTTAAGTTTTTAAAGTTTTTTCTTTATACCTGTATTTACATTATGAATAATTTCTTTATGCATATTTTATTCATTTTTAGGATTCATTCCAGAAAATCCTTCTAGCTCTTTGTAAGCATGCATCAGAAACAAAAAACATGTATAAGAAACACAGAGTTCTTATAATTTACCACTTGTTTGTTGATCTGTTACTTAAAGAGATCAAAGACAGTTTAGGAGGAGCCTGGGCTTTTGTCCTTCGAGATGTAATTTACACCCTGATTCACCACATCAATAGCAGGTAAACAAAGTAATTATCTGTAGTTCTTCCTGTTTCTGCTCCCTTGCTCCTGTAACCTTACATTCTGATATTGCTAGCAGATGTTAATAAATTATAATTTGCTGAAATTAAAAATTAAGTTGCTATTCTTTTATAATTTCAGAATTTAAACACAGAACTTTCTAAAATATGGAATGTTTTGTGCTAGCCTTGTATTCAGATGTTTGCTATACTGCAGGTTTTATATCTGTAATAGGCTATCAAATTGTAGAAATACACAGTGTTAGGAGATTTTGACGACAGAGTGTTTAGGAATTTTAAGTATATGGGAGAAAAATTCAAAATGTGGAGTTAAGTGCAAAGTAAGCACACGTCAAATAAACTGTGCTTATTGAGTTAATAAGAGTGTTGACATTTACATTCCCACCACTAAGTGCCTGTAGCAAAGTGAGAACTGGTACATGTTATCTGAGCTTGCCTTCAGATTGAGAAAACTGATCCTTCTTCAGGTTAAAGTTTAAGGAGGGTTTTTACCTTTTATATAAGAAGAGTACAGGTATTTTCTTACTTGAGCTTTAACTTTGGATTTCCCAGACAGGTGTTAGCCTGCATGTCTCTTGAGTTTATGTATAAATTGATTTCTTGGCTCGTTTGAAGCACTTCATACCCTGAGATGTTGAAGAGATGTGTGTTTTTACAATAAATGCCATTATTATGGCATTATTATTGTTATGTTGAACACTGAACTTGGGGCGAGGGCTGCTCATGCACTGGGGAGCAACACTTCCTTTCAGAGGTGCCTTAGAATTCAGCCCAACAAAACCCTGAGAACCTGATCTGAATTTGAAGCTGACCCAGCTTCAGGGAGGAAGCTGCACTAGATAATCTCCAGGTGTCCTTTATAATCTATTTTTTTTTAAACTAATGGTCATACTAGGTACAGGAGGATTCAGAGAATATATTTTCCATTTTGTTCTGCTTCTGTTAAGATTGTCCTGACAAATAATAATCTAAAAATCTTTTGGTTTTTTTTTTTTTTTTTTTTCTTTCTGGTATATATTTTTAACAAGATGATTTTATTCCATTTTCTAAAGTGATCAGTCAAATTCACTGTTTCAGTTTGTCTGTGTCTCCTGAGCTGAGCCTTTAGAGCCTATTCATTGAGTTGATAAATTTTAAGGTTTAGAATAAATTAATCCTGATTTTCTTTTCCCTTTCCCCTATTATTCCCTGATGTGTGAAATGTTGATACTGGAGGCAGGGACAATTTGTATTTCTTTAGTTTCTGTTTGTTTCCTCTGACAGACCCACCATAGTCAGAGACATATCCCTGCGCAGCTTTTCGCTCTGCTGTGATCTTCTGCATCACGTGTGCCACACAGCAGTGAGGTGCTGCAGCGATGCTCTGGAGACCCACCTTCATGTTATTGTAGGAACCCTGATACCTCTTGCCATGGACCAGTCCCAGATTCAGGAACAGGTAGCTTTGTGGTGCTGCTTATTCCTTACCTGTTAATTTTCTAGAAAATGTTCACTATTCTTAGGTTATATCTATACTCGTGTTCAATTTTAATTAATAGTTTTTCTAGTCTCTTTTTGGAGATTTATGTAAAAACTGTTATTTTGGATGCAATGCTATGCCTTTAATAAATGCAACGTCACTTTTGGTACTACTGTTTTGCCAAATAGTACATCAAGTAGCTAAGCAACTCCTTAAAAAACTCTGTGGATGATTTAATGGGAAGTATGATGAAGACCTTTGGTACAAAAAGGTGTCTAAAGGACAAAGAGGAAATGTCTGCAGAGAATAGATTTCAGTAGTTCAGCTATTTATTTAGTAAACGATAGTTAAAAGTAAATGTAGCACATAGACTTTGAAAAGGAAACTAAGAGTTTCTGCTGTGTGACAAGCATTGTTTCCTGTCTGGTGTTGCTTTTTATGTTTTCTGCTGGGAATGAAAATATAAGAGCATTCAGAGACTTACAATTAGTAGCTGTGGGTGAGAGGAGTGTGTCTGTTGCACTTCAGTCCTCATGCTGCCTTCTGGCTTAATCTGATTCCACTGTACCATGTGTGTCTGCACAGTGTGTCCCCACTGTAGCCCCATGCTGTCCTCCTCCTTGTGCTTCCAGTTCAGCTGGAGGGCTGTGCTGACCCAGCTGGAAATAACCTGGTAATCTTGTTTCACAGCTTCAGGACTGTGATCAGATTTATAATCTGTCTGTGTAAACAGCTGCACATGCACATCTGCAAAGGCCATGTGTCAGGGTATCCCTGGGCAGAAACAAAATGGGAAGCACAGAAATTTCTCGGAATTGGAGCTGATGTCAGTGAAATGTGAAACCTTCTCAAATCATACTTACTCCTGCAGGGATGCCCACCCTCCAGTGATTAGTTTCTTCATTTTTGTTTTTTCTTCTAACATTGAATGGAGGCTAGTTGATAATTTTCAGGTAGAGATAAGTCTTCAAATAAAACTCTCCTCATTTAGATTTAGAACAGCTCAAAGGTGCTTGGATTGAATATCCAGTTGCATTGATTTTTAAGTAAAGCATAAAAGCAATGTTTTTCCAAAGAAAGTATGGTACCTTTTTGACATTTATTCAAGTTTTAGATATGTTGTTACACAAATTCTGCCAGAGTTCAGTGACATGGGTATTAAAGTGTGATGTATAGGCATTTTTCTAAATACCAAATTTAAAGGCTCACTTTAGTGAGAACATTAAAGTCCTAATAACACCAGAACTGCTTGGGTGCAGTGTGTTGTTAAATCATTGTGAATATCAGAGAGATTATATTGGCCAGCATTTGAAATCAGCTTCATCAAAAGACAGAAAAAAACTGCAGGCTGGGATGGTAAGAGCTTTGATTTCTGATTGGGAGGAGGAAGAGCAAAAATGCCCCACCATTTTGGAAAATGTTTGTGATTTCCCCAAGCCTCTAAAAATTTTACAACTTTTTTTAACAGTGTCAATAAATTAACTTACTAGTTTAATGAAACTTAGAGAAATACAAACATTATAACCTGAACAAGAAATATGGCTCAAAAATGTTCCTCTGTCTTTTTTTGGTTTTCATTTACTTTTTATGTTCAGGTCCTAGCCTTGTTGAAGTACCTAGTGATTGATAATAAGGATAATGAAAGTCTGTACCAAGCAATCAAGTGCTTAGATCCTTTTCCTGAATACCCAGCTTTTAAAGACTTGCGAGCAACTCAACAGAAAATAAAATACAGTAAAGGACCATATTCTCTTTTGGAGGTAATTACATTTTAAAATACATCTCATGGCATAATGTTTTTTGTAATGTAAACTTTCCACATAAGAATAATTGTCTAACTATAGGTTAAAATGAGACATGTGGATTTTTATTGCCAGTTTCAGCCACAGAAATATTTGTAAGTCTCCATTTTTGCTTTGCATTCACATTGTGTGCTTGCTGAGAGCCACTTCTTTACCTGAAGCCTTTGTCTGCTATAGATGCTTAATACGGTGTTATTTTGCAGGAAATTAATCACTTTCTCTCAGTTGGAGTTTGTGATTCACTGCCCTTAACACGGCTGGAAGGATTGTATGATTTACGCAAAAAGTTGGAACAATATAAGGATCAGATGAAGGATCTCCTGAAGATTTTCCAGGGTACTGATATCTGATTGTGTATTTTATTTCTTTTCTACCTGGTTTTGGGTGTTTAGTGATGTACCCTATTCTAACTTGACGTGGAATGTTTTATTTTTTGTCTTGGTTTTTGTATATTTAACAATGTAATCATATTATTGGACATGCAAAGTATCTTTAGCAAAGTGCATTATAAATAAATAGATGAGGCGTTACATGGCAGAGAGAATAAAATACCCTTCAAGCTTTGGGCATTGGGTATGTGTGATTGTGAGTGATCAGGATAATGTAGAAATATATGTATCTCCCTACTCTTTTAAATGAAACAAAGTTTCAATTTATTAAAGGCATGTTGGAAAGTAAAAAACTCCCAGAATAAATAGTAGGTTTTAGTTTCGTTGAATTTTGACATGTGCCAGGATTGTTTTTCAGCCCTCAGTCCAGACTCAGTTCCTTCCTAGTTTAGTTTTCAGATAATTGTGCCAGACCATTTCACTTTTCTCTTCTACATCAAATTTTCCTCAGTTTGTGTGCATGACAGAAAGCTAAAAAGAGATGATGTGATGAATTGTAAGCAAGTACGAAGTAAAATTTGGATAAGAATTGTCATATTGTAAGGCTGTGGTCCAAGTGCATTTTGGCTGCCACATCCTGTATATAATTTACAATTTTACAAATAACTCTCCTTGAACAGAGTTAGTGAAAGGGCAACAAGCTTGTGGGGACTACTTCCATCAGAGGAGAGGCCTGTGAGATTGGAAAGGAGATTGAATAGGAGTGGATAGAGCTGTATGAACTGGCGAATGGAATGACGAAGCATGGTAGGGATATTCACTTTTCTCACAGTACAGGGACAGATTAAATAATCTGGGAGCAGTTATACAAGAGAAACCATGTAATTTCTTCAAAATATATTCACCATGGCACTTAATACTACTTACTATGGAGATTAACAACATAAGTGACCTTAAAAGGGGTTGGACAAATTTTATAGAGATTATTAGGTACGAAGATGTGCTCAGGCAAAACCTGAGAAGTACTTTCTCTTGCTTTGCTGGAGATGGGCTGGCAAGCTTGATGGGACTTTTGTCTTATAATAAAATTCTGTTAAGCACTTACAAGTATATTATTCTGACCTTAAAAGGGGTTGGACAAATTTTATAGAGATTATTAGGTACGAAGATGTGCTCAGGCAAAACCTGAGAAGTACTTTCTCTTGCTTTGCTGGAGATGGGCTGGCAAGCTTGATGGGACTTTTGTCTTATAATAAAATTCTGTTAAGCACTTACAAGTATATTATTCTATGTATTCATTTTTCTAAAGATGTCAACAAGCATAAAATCTGATTTGTACTCCCAGTCAGTACTTTTTTTGAAAGTTCTGCTTTCTTTTCTTGGGAGTTTTTTTCTTCCTTACACTGTCAAATCATATTTTTTCCTAGACAATTTGGTTTGGAATGTTTATTTTAAAGAAAGACCTAAGGCAGGGAGCAAATATGTGAGGAAATACTCCTATTGAGGTTTTATAATTTGGCAAAATCAGTTTGGCAACTGAAAACTAATCAAATTCTTAGAAATTCCTGGCAGAAAGCCCAATTTTGAGGTATTTCTTGGGTTCAGATTTCGAACAGAATGATGACATTAGCTTAAGGGCTGTCAGTGGAGTCACACAGTATGACTTCACTATTTCAAATAGCATTCTTACACCAGCTTAAGCTAGTATTTCATGTATTTAATTATCATTTTTGCATCAAAACACTGAAAACAAGAGCATAGATGCATTCTATAATAGGGGATTCTTTGGCTTGTTCAAATGCACGGACATTTTTCCAAGCCATGATGAATAAGAAAAAATCAGTAATTTGGTTGATGTTCTGTTTAGTACCATCTTGCTTCAACATTAATAATGCCTATTTGTAGGTAAAAGACACTAAAGCAATGATTTCTTTTAATAACTTCACATTACAAATATACTGACATGCTTGGCGTCTTTTTCTTTCTGAATGATAGAAAAGCCAGAAGATTCTGTAGTAGTGAAACTGGTGGTGAGCTTACTGCAGCTGTCCAAGATGGCAGTTAACCACACAGGAGAAAAAGCAGTGCTGGGTAAGTTAATTAGTCCCACAGGCAAATTAGGGCTGTCATTGCAAACACCAGACTGAAACTGTGGTTGTTCTCAGTGTTACTTCCCACTGTGCTTCCCACTTCAACACAACTAGAGAGTATGAAGGAAAGAGCAGGAAAATAGATTTTGTTCTCTTTCTGCTGAACATACAATATCCTTTGTTAAAAATTATTTTCTAGGTCATTTTTGTTTGGTTTTATTTTATTTTTCGTCAGTAGTTGTGTGTTTTGATAAAATACTTTGTCTGGAAAGCAAATGAGGAACACATTAAAACACATTTTTATGTAAAATGTAGATTAATTCTTACTGAGTTGGCAGTCTACTGTTTGGGTTTACACAGGCTACTGTTTATATTTACCATACCCTTTGGTGATTGAAAATGAATGATTCTGATCTTTTGCTTTTGCCAGTTTCTAGCAGAAGGAAACATAAAATATGTATCTGATATAAGCTGGAAAATCCAGAGCCATAGGCACTCCTAGAAAATTGAGTTAAAAAGCATAACTGGTTTTAAGACTCATAATATTTATGAGTCTTAAGTGGCAAAATTTGTTCACGTGTGATTTTAATCATAAAGCTCTTTAGGTGATTATTTATAAATATTTGCTGCTTTTTACCCCGTAACAGTGTCAGTTTTAGAAGAAGGGCAAGACATTGTTTTAGTGTGCATAAGACTACAGAAACTCTTTATCATTGCATGCATTTGCAGAGGCTGTTGGAAGTTGCTTGGGAGAAATAGGTGCCATGGATTTCTCCACCACAGCTCTCCAGCGTGCTGAAAATGTGCTGGATTCTAGAGCAGCGGATTTACTCGAAGATAGAAAACTTCAGTGTGTCTTCATAATGCTAGTTCAAATAAACACTGCTCTAACAGATAATTGGTGAGTGTGCTCATTTATTTAGTTAACTCAAAAGCAAAATAGGAGCCATGAAGTTCTGTGTTGTTCAGATCACCTCAGAGTAACTCTCTGAAGTGTTAGAAAGGTTGGAGCTGTTAGTGTCCAACCATGTGCTTCTCCAAGGCTCAGATTATTTTACCCAATTGATCTTAGATAAGAAATTTTCTAGAAATTCTGTAGTAGGATGCAAGCCAGAGAGTCTCCTCTATGCTGTAGAGGATAGCAGTGCTGTGGAGTGAATACTCAGGCTTTTTTTTGTAGTAAAATATGCAGTGGCACCAAAGATTGTAGAATTATTTATCACGTGTATTTACAAATGTGATTTTGAAAATCAAATACCTAAATGAAATTAATGATAACAATGTTGTGTGTGTTCTTTTTTCAGTATTGATGTTAGAGCTGCTGCTGTTTCCTGTTTGAAGAACATATTAGCCACCAAGTCTGGCAATGAATTTTGGGAAGTTTATAAAAGTAAAGCTGATCCCATGTTAATCTATCTACAGCCTTTCAGAACATCTAGGAAAAAGGTACATCTGATACACCTTATATACATGGCATATGGAGTAGAGAAAAAAGAAATGTCTCTCTTTTTTAAAAAGTGAATTTGAAAATGTTTGAGATAGGCTTTGATAAATGCCAAATTTGGTGTCAATATAGTTGCAAATCTCATTACTTTTGGATGTATCTCTCATTTCTGTTTTACCAGTTGCAGCTTTCCCTTCACATAGGAAATTATTGATTTGACATTGGAAAGCTGTGTGCTTTCGTTTAGACAGATAATTTTTGATTACCTAATTGAAAATATAATACTTTCTCAGAATTCCTGTGTTATTTGATGCAAAAAAAGGTGGAAAATAAGTCAGAAAAAAGTGCATAATTAACCATAAACTAGAAATTTCCTAATTTTCAAACTTTGTAAATTAAATGTGATGCCTAATGTGACCTTGCTGATGTCACCAGTTACATTTTATGTTTAATCCTTTCAGGTTTCCTTGGAAAACTTCACATTTGCATGAACAAAATTTATATTGTTAATCAACTGAAGGACCAGTAATAGTTAATGTTTTAATGTGTTCATTGCAGTATGGTCTTTTAAAATGCCATAGAATTCTTATATTTGCAATATGTATATTTTCCTTCTAGTTTCTTGTAGTGTCTGCTAATGATACAGAGGCTCCTTTAGAAAGATTGGATGACACAAACCTGTGGATTCCTCTGGGAGAAGGTCACGAGACCTGGATCAAGCACCTAACTAGTTCAATACTGGACAGTGGAGGTGTGAAAAATGAAGTTCTCCAGTTAATGAAGCCACTCTGTGAGGTGAGGTAAATCATACATTTGTACATGTATGTGTGCTGTGGTGCACCAAAATAAGATTACTCATCTTGATAGCAAGTAATAATTTCTGCTGTTAAATAATTCAGGGCCTTTGTGATCATATATTGCAGGTACTCATAAAATATAATCTCAAAATAAAGGATTTGAAAGATAATTGCTAACATAGGTGAGCTTTATATGGCTGCTTTAAGTGAATGCCATCATAGCCCTGTTGAGTGGTTTGCATATTCTTTCTCAAGCATTACATGTTTGTTTGAGCAATTGTGAGTTTGCTTGTAACGTGAGAAAGACAGCCAAAAAGCATTTCTTTCATGCCAACTGCTGTGCATTATTGCTTTCTAGGTGAAAACAGACTTGTGTCAAACTTTGCTCCCATACTTGATTCATGATATCCTTCTTCAAGACTCAGATGAAACGTGGAGAAACCTTTTGTCACTTCATATCCAGAAGTTTTTTACAGCCTGTTGCAAATATGCCTCATCTAGTAGATCGACTCCAAATTCTGATTCAGGTAATGCCATAATATTTTTATTCCAGCTGAAAGAGGAATTCTGGTTGTGAAAAAACTGTCTTCTGTTATCAAATGTGTGATGTGCACTTGTAGACTGGCAGAACTGAGAAGCTTCTGCCCAAATGATCTTTTTAATGGAGATACCAGTAATTTTGAAGCTATTCACTGGCAGCACCCAAGAAGTTTCTTCCGTCTAACTTCTTTTCTTGTTCATAACTGGATAATGTTTAGTACTTGCTGAATTTAGATGTTATCCAACGTCAAGTGCTGCAAGACTGAGTCATGGATTGCCTTTTAAAATGTCTGATTGGCAGTTAAATTCTGCTCTTACTCAAACAAGAGCAATAAAAAGCAGTTTTCACCTGAATTTTCTCCTTGGAGAAGACTAACTTTTGCTTTAACTACTGCCTGATGTTGGTAATGGTCTTCCTATATATTCAGAAGACCTGTTCTATTCCAGCAAAATAAAAGGAAGTTGTAACCAAAAGAACTGCAGCAGGGTTTGAGAAAGGCAGTAAGTTAATTCTAAACAAAAGCAAAAAAACTTTAAATCAAGCTAAATTTTTAAAGAAAAGTTTAATCAAACTATTACTGTCCTTTCAAATTAGATTATGGTTGAAGTGAGCAGAAATTTGTGTAAAAGGAAAGTCTTTGTTGTTAGACAATACGAATGGTGCATGCACTTTTTTTTTCAGGAGATGAAATAAATAGAGTAACTTCAGCTTAGGGTAGGTTTTTGGTTGGGGGTTCTTTTGTGCTGTAGCTACTGTGCTATGTCTTCTAACTCCCTTCTTCAGTGGCAAATCACCAAAGGAAAGAGTCTGTAGAATTTCTTGCCATCTCTTTACAGCCAAGTCATGCAAACTTCAGGTTGCCAGAGAGGAGGAGGAGCCCTTAATATTGCAATTTTTACTCAGAGTGGTATAAATGACCCTAATTATGCTGGGTGTATTCTAAGGTACTTTTTGTGGATGCTGACTAGCCTGGACTGAAAGACCAGAATGGTATTCTTTCACATTTTTTAATTAGGTAACAAGCCCTTTCTACAACTCACAAATTTGTACTGAGATATACAGAGCAACCCAAAATATTCTACAAAAAATCCGAAAGGATTTTTCCAAGTTTTATAAACTTCCAGTTACTTCAACGGTTCCAGTCAGCAAATGATGGAGGCCCCTTCAAACATTGTGATTCGCAGAGCCACAATCACTTAGTTTGGAAAAGACCTCTGAGATCACTGAGTCCAACCTGTGGCTGAGCACCACCACCATGTCAACTACACCATTGCACTGAGTGCCATGTCCACCCTTTCCTCAAACATCTCCAGGGACAGTGACTCCACCACCTCCCTGGGCAGCCCATTCCAATATCTAATCATTCTTTATGTGAAGAATTATTTCTTCCCAAAAATAATTCTATGCAAGGGATACTTACTGCAGCAATAAATGCAAAAAAAAAAAAGACATATAGAAGCTTTAAATGGAGTTCTCCAGAAGAAAAACTGACATGGTAACAGAAAAAAAAAACCCAAACCAAACATGAAGAGGCACACAGCTCATTGTATGAGTGATTGTTTACAGATAAACTGGAGATGCAGTAGCCAACACAACAGAGCAAAGATATGTTAACTCCAAAACTGGAGTCATAGAACCTATTTGAAGCAAAAAATTTTAATTATCTGATGTGAAACTAGCAGTTTTTTCAAGTGGAAACTGTTGCCCTGTGAAAACCAGGAGAAAGCTCTTCCTAGAAAACCTAGATAAATTTTATTCAATCCATCAGGATCCAAACTTCAAAAAACCCAGCAGTTAAACATGGGAGAGTTAAATGCTTCTGAACATGTTTATTTCTGAACAGGTATGAATAACCTGTTCTGAAAAGGTTTATTTCTGTTTGTTGAAGCACACAAAATATACAGATACTTTTTCAATGTGGCTTTTGCTTCCTGAAAGTGATCTTGAAACTTCTGCATCTTACTATAATATAGTAGTGATCAAACCTTTGCTTATGTGGTCCCTATTTCTTGCTTCTTGTAAATGTTAACTCAAAAATGACCAGAGCAAACAAGAAGTTTTTAACCCAATCACCAGAACATAACTGTAGCCATCTGATTTTCATTTTAATACAGAAGCAACACATTGAAACATAGATTCTTTGAAAGTATGTGCCTATGTGTGGAAAGTAGGGGAGTTTGTGTCACCATACACACTCCAAAATCTACAATAAAGTAATTTAATAAGAATTATTTCTGTGACTTTGAAACTTAACTTATATGGCATAAGCCTAATGGGAGAGATTTGTTACAGAGCTTTTTACAATAATGTTAGTTCATTTCTGAATTCAGTAAGAAGAAATAGAATCTACAAACTAATAATACAAAGATAATTTCATAAAATCATGGTATAAACTACTAAGATGTCAATAACATCATATAAGGAGAAGAAATACATTTTGTGACAAACTAGTAATTTTTGGAAATGCAATTCAAGGAAGTTTTTAGTTATTTTCTTGACTGCAAAATTGTCCTTTTTATTTTGTAAATGGCTATGTTATTACAAAAGTTCATTATGTTCTTTCCTTTGAAATATACATCCCAGAACAAGAAACCCATAATTTTAGAAGTTTGGATAAAGTATCTCGACGAACCATGCTTGCTGTTGTTGATTACTTGAGAAGACAAAAGAGGTGAATTCAAGCTTTTCAAAATCTTGCCTTAATTTAATTGTGACTGTTCAAAGATCTGTTGGTGCTCTAGATTAAAGAAAAAAGAACATGGTAGAGAACATGTTGGTAAAAACAAAAGATATAGTAGTGACCTTGCATTTGTTATACAAGTGATATGGCTACCCTTAAAGGGTTCTATCTATGCTGAAGGAGTTTTTTAAAACCCTTTTGTCTGATAAACTTCCTGTGGTGTGGGTTTTCCAGGGGCTAAGATGAAGTTAGCCTTTGGAAAACTTTATAGTTAATACTGAGTTTATTTTCTTTAGTGCCAGAAAAAAGGTCTATTTCAGCATGTGTCAGTTTGGCCACCAGAACCACTACACAGCAGTATAAACTCTTCATTTAATCAGATCTGTTTCAGGTACAGTTTTTGATGACAGCTTCTGGCTAGATCTGAATTACCTGGAGGTTGCTATAGCAGCACAGTCTTGTGCTGCTCACTTCACAGCCTTGCTCTACGCAGAAATCTACGCAGACAAGATAAACAGGGACAAGCAGCAAGAAAGGTAGGAGAAATGCTGTTTCCTGACATTTCTGGTTCAGTGGAACATGTTTGAGTCCCAGCAGTGTTTTGATTTTAGTTGTATGAAAAGTCAAGGAAGCTTTAAAAATATTATGGTGTGTATGTGGACGTGGAAGATATTTCCAGTCCTTGAACGTGATCCAAGCCTCAAAACAGCGTCATGTTGACTTGTAATCAGAAACTTTTGTTAGTATTGTTGGTTAAATTACAGGCAGAAGTTAATCAAGAGGAGAAAGAAAACCCCAGAATGATAACCAGAATTATGTGAATAGAGCTAAATTATCCTTGTAGGAGCTTTCTTCCATGACAGACAATTATCTTTGTTTTCTGGTCTAGCAAGATCGAAATATGGAACTAGTTAGGTTTTGTGAGAAACAACTGTAAGGTAGTGAAAATGTAACAAAAGTTTGGATGTAACCACATACATTAATTGCTTTTATTCTTTCACAGAGGAGAGAACAGACATTCACAAAAGCAATTTGATTTAATAAAAGATTAGAAATTACAAGGTGTGTGTAGGAGGGTTCTCCAAGAAACACCTTGATGTTAAAATCCCTTGATGCTGATATTCCCAGCTCAACCGATCACTTCCTCATTCTTATGGAGAGCCATACTGAATAACCTGAGGATATTACAGTCTTGCATCTGTTGTTTGTGCCCCTTATTTCTTGAGTGTTGTCTCAGAATTTCTTTAGTTCTCTATAGGAAATTTCATATTGAAACATTTCTTTTAGATCTTCCTTTAAAGCAGCTAAAAGTTTGACATTTGAAGAGGAGAGTCAAAGAACACCTATTAGTACTTTGAATGAAAAAAGTAAAGAAGAAACTGGCCTAAGTTTACAGGTACTTATGTGTGCTTCCTAATCTGAATGCAAACCTTCTCAAATAATTATGATTAACAGTAGAGTTCATCTGAGCTGAGAGTACATCTCGTAGAGTTAAAAAAATGTGTTTTAAAGTTTTCCTCAGGCTTTAATTCAAAGTGAACTCAGTTGCCTTCCAGACAAATTAAATTGAGTGTTCACCTGAAACACTAACTAAATGGCAAGTTTTAAATCTCAGCAAAGCAGGCTTTGTTTCCCAAAAGAACTGACTTCAGGGTGGTAGCAAGCCAAACGTTTTTCAGTTTGTTTTGTCACAGATAGATATTCATTAAAGATCAGCAAGTGATGTAGAGGCTGTAATTATCAAAATCAAAGTAGTATTATCTCCCTCTGGTTTATTTGGTACATCAAATCTGATCCAATAGCCTTATCTGAGTTACTTCTTCCCATAGTTCATTATTCCAAAACTGCTTGTGTAATTTTTAAGATGCGTTGCTTAGCTGGTGTGTCTGATGCTCATTCAGTACTATTGTCTTTTGCTTTTCAACTCACTCACTTCAAGCCCAGTTCTAGATCTTTTAAAAATTAGTGTTGAAAGTAGGCCTGAAGAGTTTGGCTAGACTGCATTAATTTTTTTTCCCTGTCATGATACATAAAGAAAAATTAAGCAATGATATTACCTGTAAAAACATTTATAACCTGATATGATTTATGTAAAATTAACTCGAACTGGTTCCAAAAAAATAGTTCTTTGTTTTGTGATGCATTTTCTAGGACCTTCTCATGGACATCTATAGAAGCATTGGAGAACCTGACAGTCTTTATGGCTGTGGTGGAGGAAGAATGTTACAGCCATTGGCAAGGTATAATTTATTCATGTTCTTATGTTCTTTAAAGGCATTGCTTTCGTTTGCTAGTAAGGAACTTAAATTGGAAACTTTTTTTTCACTTACAACAGGATAAGAACATATGAGCATGAAGCAGTGTGGGAGAAAGCCCTTGTAACATATGACCTTGAGACAAGCCTCTCTCCATCTACTCGCCAGGCAGGAATAATAGAGGTAATATTATTTTAGAAGAGGAAATGAGTGTAAGAAGTGATATTCATCATATCGAGTCATTTGTAGTGAGTCCAAAATTGTTTTAGGCCTGAAAGTGATCTCTTTCTTTAAGTCTAGACCATTGTCATAGGCATCCAAACTGTGTAATATAAGATAACTCAATAATTGTTCTGACAACATTAAGGTTCTTATTCCTCTTGTCACTCACCCATAATCCTCATCATGGGTAATGAATTTTGTGAAATAGTTAAAAATAAGTATATTCAATATTATTCCAGATTTTGGTGAGTTCCTAAAATGACAGGATATAGAAAGAAAGGTCATTTGTTATTTTTGCTATCTAGTTCTTTAAACTTCTCCATTATGAAATTGAATTTTCTGATACAGTACATAAAAAGAATGTATTTTATTTTGAACCCTTAAAGCCTTTTTAGCCTAACAATGTTTATACCAGTTCTGTAATAATGAAGCTCAGATGTATATGTGTTTCTCCTCGTTTAATTTTCCTGTGGTACTTTTAATTTCTTACCACAAATCATTTAGTATCAGTGTTAAAATTCCATTGTATTTGTCCTTTGTAGTGGCATGACATGTAATCTGATTAATTGGTCACAATTATAAAGACATTATGGCTTTCTAACAGACAGGGGTTATAGGAAATACTTTCAAATCCTCATCAGGAGAAACAGTTCATTAAAAAGTAAAATCCATTTTGACTTACCACCCAGGAATTATGGCATGGAGAAATGTGAGCTGATCATTAATTTGAAGCACAGTGTGAAAATTTATTTCAAACAATGCCGGCCACAGTAGTAATAAAACCATTTTCCTGGAGTTGATATCAATAGTGTGATTGGTAGTCTTATTATAAAGTTTTCATCTTACATGTGGAGTTTAGAAATAGTTATGGTCCTGTCTGTCAGGCAAAGGTTTCTTTGTTTCCAAAAGTAAAACAAAGCCCTTAAAAAATACCATTTCAGTTTAAGAAAGGAGAAAAATCAATTTTGAGTAATTTTCTTAATTCCAGGCTTTGCAGAATTTTGGGCTTTGCCACACCCTTTCCATGTACTTAAAAGGGCTGGAACATGAAAACACTGAGTGGTGTGCAGAACTCCAGGAAATACGCTACCAGGCAGCATGGAGGAATATGCAGTGGAGCCACATCTCTTCTGTCAAGTAAACCACCTTATCTTTCTGCTACTTCTTTAAACAAAAGGCAGTGGGGTCAGATCCAAGCTAAAAAAGGACAAGATTAGAATGTAGTTTCTGTGAAACAGGTCATTTAAAAGCAGATTTTTGCTTCGGCTTGTGTGGTTTGAATGCATATCACTGCTCATTTTCCTGGGAAACTATACACAAGTGATTCTTCTTTTTGATTGTTTGTAATGCTAAACTGAAATTTTCCATTTTTCCCTCATATTGTAGTTGTATGTTAAATATGAGAGAGGGACAGATAGCATCTAATTTATAAAAATATAGGGAACATATTACTCAGTAAGCCACAAGAGATTATCAAGTCCTGCATAAGCAAACACTGGTATTGATTCATGGCTAGTCCCTCATAAGGAGTAATGTCCTGGAGAGAGGATACTTCTGGATGCCTGGCAGCAGTTATTTGATATGACTGACCAGGATTTAGTGTAAACTCTGTCCTTCTTTAGTACAGCTGCATCATTGCACAGTTTAGGAAGAATACACAATAGACTCGCTGTGTTTTGGCAAAAGCAAAAAAAAAAGTCTGATGATGAGATCTTCAGAATTTTTCTCCTAAAACTCTTACAGCAGGATGGGGAACATACTCTTTGTGTGTTCATTCTCTTCTCCTGCACAGTGTTAAGATCATTGTTTAGACCCACCTAGAGAGCTTCACAAAGAGCCTGTTGAAGGGCATATGCCCTGTCATGGTCAGGACAAACTTCATATAGGTGAGCTAGAACAAGATTCAAGAACAGCTTGAATTTATAAAACACTAAATTAATTTACAATGTAAACCATCACAAGTGTTTTTATCATGCAAAACAACAACTTATCCAACTGCAGAAAATGTACAACTAAAAATATCTGTCACAAAGACAAAATTTACTTCTTTATAGGGAAATACGGTTTTCATTTTATTCTACCTTAACTTTTGTTTTATTTGCTAGAGATGAAGAAGGAAGTCCAGGGTACCATGAATCATTGTACAATGCTCTTCAGTCTTTACGAGATAAGGAATTCTCTGCTTTCCATGACTGTCTTAAAGATGCCAGGTTTGTACTGTATGCAAATACTGTGATGTTAGAGAGAGAGATGAAGACAATGTGTGTGTTTGTAGTCACAGGTTATGTATGAAAGACTATCATGGGGTTTTATCAGTTCAAATAAAAGACTAATGCTTAGAATAAAGACTACTTCCAGACTGCAGTTTTAAATTTTTTGTCTTCAGTTTGTCATCTGTGCATGTGTAACTTCTGTGCTAATTGAAGGTACATTTCATGTACACATCCCTTACTTGGTGGACCTCTTAAGTGGATTCCAGTGCTGAGTGCTCTTCTTTAGCTGAGCTATCATATAGATTTTGGAGTTGCTATGTGCTTACTGTGTTTTCATTTATTGACAAACTTATTTTTTTTTTAATTTTAATGATAATACAAAGTAACTCTAGACTGAAGAGATTTACTGTTTAAATACTGTTCACTGTATGGAAACTATGTTAAGGATATTTAGAATTACTTGGTGATATTAAATTAAAATAATCTCTTTTTCTCTTAAATCCATAGGGTGAATGAAGTAGAAGAGCTGTGCAAGGGCAGTCTTGAGTCTGTTTATTCATTGTATCCAACCCTTTGCAGACTACAGCTAATTGGAGAGTTGGAAAATGCAGGTCTACTATTCACCAGGTGATTTCTTAAGATGTTTTCACACCACTTCCTCAGTTTTCAGGATTTTTAGTAATCAAGCATAGCACAAAACTTAAAATTACCTAAACTGATTGTATTCATCAACATCTCAAACTTCATATTGAAAATAACAAGGATTTTAGCTTCTCTACATGAAGACAATTTTAGATTCTCTTTATTTCCAGACTGGCTTAATTCAGTCAAATTTGAGTTATTTGATATTGTGCCAATATACTGTTTTAAATAATTGTTTTCTTTCTTTTATGTTGAATTGCCTCATACTCCAAGGTCGCAGTCATATCTCCTAGCTTCTGTTTTACTCAAGTAACTGGGTCTTCCTCTTCTAGTTTCTTTTCTAAAAATGTTTTCCATTTCTGTAATGACATCCATAGCTTTACTGAAAGCTATTTCAGTTAGATTAATTTTTTTTCATGGACCTCTATTATCATCAATATACTTCCTGAATTTTTAAGATTGCTTTATAATCACAGGAAGGTATTTTTCTCTGTAGTGCTATTAACAGTGAATTTTCTCTGCTATGGTTGTATCACTTTGATAACTAATGTTACCCTACAGTCTTTTCAGCAGCCCTATGTTTGAGTGTGATTCCCTTTGCTGGTGGACCTTTAATGCAAGTTTTTGATGTTTAATCAAGAATATTTACAGAGGAGCAGTTCACCTGAGTGTTCTACTTCATGTTTGTTAAAACTGGGAGGCTTCCAGTTGAGTCTGCATTTGGTAACCATTGTAGGGTTTTATGACTATTTCTTGAAGTGTAGATTTTGAACTTTCTCAGCAGTTTACTTTTTATTCATCTTGCATTTCACTGATATTTAGTGAGAATTAATAACAATTTTTCCTTTTGGGAACAATTGCAGATCTTTTACTACTCAACAGCTGAATGATGTTTATTTGAAATGGCAGAGACAGTCCCAGCTTCTCAAAGACAGTGACTTCCATTTCCAGGAACCTGTCATGGCTCTGCGCACTGTAATTTTGGAAACCTTGCTTGAAAAGGAGAGTGAAAATACCAAAAGAGAATGTATTAAAGACCTCCTGACCAAACATCTGGTGGAGCTGTCTAGGTTGGCAAGAACTGCTAAAAATACTCAGGTAACTAATTTCAGGAAAGATCAGGAGCAGATGTTTAGTTTTTAATTTTTTTTTTTAATTTTTTAACAGTAGTAATGTTAAAGTAATTGTATTCTAAGTTTATTCAATAAATCAACTAATCTGAGACCTAAATGATGTAGAATTTATGAATAAATTGTATTTATGGGCATGTTTTTTGAATTTTGTTCCTAAGTGTAAGCCACTGAATGAGGTAGACAATACAAAAATTACATTTTTAATGAAGAATGCTCTTCTAGCTCTGTTTCACGTTTTGATGCAGTTTTACACATCCAGCTTTCACTTGCATCATATGTTGTGGTGTTCCAGAGTAAAACTGCAGAGATAACTTCATTGCATCTCTGTATTTACTGTTGTCTTCGACGTTTCATACTCTCAAAACACCATTGCACTGTGGTAAATCTCTTTCTGTGAATGACGTGCTGGGATTTGCAGTATCACTGTTTTTTCTCAGTTGCTGATGCATTTAAGGTCCAGAGGTTTGTCCTAGATGGTGCATCTGGATGAGTAACTCCACAAGAATTTACAGAGCAACAGTATCCTCCAAGGACCTCTACAGAAAATAGTTCCAGCTAAATACAGAACCTGGAAAGGTGTTTAACACCGCACATTTGTGAAACTAAATTCAACTTTGATTTCAGAAAGGTTCTATCTCTCTTTATGAATAATGAAATCAGTAGAACAGCACTATCTTTGATTTCATGAATTTGCAGAGGTGCTTCACTCAGTGGCTCTGAAGCTGTTGGGGAGAATGATTTCAGATATTTTTGTCTCATGCCTGCCCAGCCACCATCACCATGGCAGTGAGTGTCCTGTAAGAGCCTCAAGTTGGTTAAAAACATTATTTCCTCTTTGTGCTGTCATAGCTAAGTAGTGAGGATGGTACTTTACCAGTGATATGTGTGAAGATGCAGGCATGCAAAAGAATTAGTATATGGTGGTGCCATTTTTAGAACTATTTTTCTGTGGTCTGTAATTATGTAGTGCATGTAATAATGTAATAATAATTACTAAGCTAGAAGTCCATTAATTCAGTAGGTACTGATTATAAAATTTCTCTACCTCCAATTTAAAATGTTAAACACAGATACTTTATTTTACAGTTTGTGAGGTTTGATTCTAGTCAATTTTTTTTGCAAATGAGGATTTTCTGCAAGTATATAGAAAAATAATTTCATATCTTTGCAAATAAATTCTTAGCGCTGGTTGGACAGACTATGCTGCAGAAATAGAGAAAATAGAGAAAGAGTCTAAAAACAAAACTTGCTATGAGATACAGATATTCATGATTATTTTTTCAATTTCAGCTTCCAGAAAGAGCTATGTTTCAAATCAAACAACACAATCCAAATGGAAATGGAGTTTCTGAATGGCAGCTTGAAGAAGCCCAGGTTTTCTGGGCTAAAAAAGAAGAGAGTCTTGCACTGAATATACTTAAAACGATGATAAAAAAATTAGATGCAGCTTGGTTTCAGGTATGTGTTACACAATGTATAAACTTAGGGGAATTAAATTATTTAAGATCCTAATTCCACTTTCAAAAATTTTCCCATAGAAGAAAATTAAAAGCCCATCTGCAGTATTAAATACAAAATCTGGTTTGTACTCTCTAAATGTCTGAAAGCAAAAACACCTGTGTTAGCAAATCTTGTTAATGGTTTTCAAAGTTAGCCTGTAAGATTGGCAAATGTAAGAATTCATTATTCATAGTCCAATACTAAACCATGTCCCTAAGCACCACATCTACTTGTCTTTCAAATACCGTTTAAATAGGGATGGTGACTCCACCACTTCCTTGGGCAGCCTGTTCCAATGCTTGACAATCCTTTTAGTTATTAATATCCAGTCTAAAAACCCCTGGTGCCATTTGAGGCTATTTCCCCTTCTCCTGTCACCTGGCAGAAGAGGCTGACCCCCCTGGCTGCACCCTCCCTTCAGGCAGCTGTAGAGAGGGATGAGGTTCCCCCTGAGCCTCCTTTTCTCCAGGCTGAGCACCCCCAGCTCCCTCAGCTGCTCCTCACAGCCCCTTGTGCCCCAGACCCTTCCCCAGACCCGCTGCCCTTCTCTGGCAGCGCTCCAGCCCCTCAGGGTCTTTCTTGCACTGAGGGTCCAGAACTGAGCACAGCATTGGAGCTGTGGCCTCCCCAGTGCCCAGGACAGGGGGACGGTCACTGCCCTGCTCCTGCTGGCCACACCACTGCTGATCCAGGCCAGGATGCCATCGGCCTTCTTGGCCACCTGGGCACACCCTGGATCATGTTCAGATGCCATTGACCAGCACCCCCAGGTCCTTTTCTGCTGGGCAGCTTCCCAGCCACTGCCTGGGGTTGTTGTCACCTGGTAATTACCTTGTGGAACTTCATACAGTTGGGCTTGGCCTATCAATGCAGCCTTTACAGATCACTCAGGATGATATTTGTTAAAATATGCTCTACAAATACTTGACTAGAACTTAATTTTGTGTACCACGATGCCTTTATGTCCATACCTTTATGTTTATCTGTGATGGCATTCTTTGAGTATTTCTTCAGGATAAGACATTTGCTTTGAATCCATGTATGTTCTTAAGGATTATCACACTTCAGAAAAGCTGGATTATTTTGGGCCAAGTTCTCTAGACATACTGGGGCAAAATCAAGAGTTGCTACTCTTTTGATCTCTCCATAAATCAGTTGATGAGGCCCTCGAAAAATTTTGTCCTTCCTTACATTTACCCTGTCCATATAAGGAGAATTTATGTTTTCACAGCCTATGATGTTCAAATAGATATTTCAGTCAGTGTTGCCATCTTGGTCACATGGTCTTCAGTATGTACCCTGTATTACAAGTATTTTGCAAACTTATCCTACTCTACAGTTAAAGCTGAACATCCAGTCTGGAGAAAAGTCCTTTGGAAACCTGCTCCATGATCTTCTCAAAACACTTTTAATCAAGTTTCTATGTAGAAGTCCATCTGAAGAATCTGATGATCACACATGGTTATTGTGATCCCTGACTGTTATGGAGTTGTCTGTAGTACTTCAGACTAAATGGGAATATTACAGAATACAGTTCTGAAAACATGCTGTGAATTTTTAAAATTTTTATTACATTTTGTCATTGGTTTATTCTGCTTTTGATTGTTCCAACTATCAGATATTTTAAAATATGTACTCTCCTTTAGCCTTACATAGAATGTGAATGTGATTTAAGGTTATTGACTACTGTAGATGTGGATGGAAAATCACTCTGTAGATGCATTATGTGTAATAGGCCTCAATGATTGAATGCTATTCAGCATTCCAAAGCTTTAGAAATTGCCTACCTCGTATGTAAAAGATGTTTTTGTTTGATGCCTCTCTCTAATTTTTGTCCCAAATCTTGCTATTTCAAAGGTTGAGAATGATCCTCGCCTGAAATTGATGTACACAGAGTGCCTGAGGCTCTGTGGAACCTGGTTAGCAGAAACATGCTTGGAAAACCCTACAGTGATCATGCAGAAATACTTAGAAAAGGTACATCCAGTCTTTGAAATGTGCAATCTTAAAGATAATGCTTTGTTAAAATACAGAGTTAAAATGTTAAGTAGATTTTTAAGTGTAGCCTTTATATTTCTGCATTGAAAATATGATTTCTTATGTTTACATTATGATTTCACATTGTGTTGTGTAGCACTGTAGTCTTATAAAATGTTCATAATATGACTTTGTAGAAATCACAGTGAAACATCTTTTTAGCTTAGAAGTGCAGTGATTACAACTACTAGTTTAGTTTCCCTTTCTTGTTTCCTATCCCTATCTCTTCCTTCTCAAGACAGATGATTCACTCACCAGCTTTTCAGTACAGCCATTGTATTTCACAGAACCACAGAATCAGGTTGGAAAACGCCTCTGGGATCATTGAGTCCCATCTGTGACCCAACAGTGCCATGTCAACCAGACCATGGCACTGAGTGCCACATCCAGTCTTTCCTTAAACACCTCCAGGGATGGTGACTCCAGCACCTCCCTGAGCAGCCCACTCCAGTGTCTGATTACCCTTTCTGTGGAGAAAATTTTCCTAATGTCCAACTTGAACCTCCCCTGGTGCAGCTTAAGGTTAAGGTTATGTCCTCTTGTCTTATTGCTTACCTGGGAGAAGAGCCTGACCTCCCACCTGGCTACAGCCTCCTTTCAGGGAGTTGTAGACAGTGGTAAGGCCACACCTGAGGTGCTGCAATGTCTTGTTCTAGTGTTTCAAAGTACTGTAATTTTTTTGTTTTAAACTCTTAGCCAGTAATAAAAATATTTGTATTAATATTTGTCCACTCTGCATATATTTATTTCATGCAAATTTGTGAAACTCAACTTTCTCTGTTGCTATCTATATGGTTTCCTTACTCTGATGATTTGAATCCATGACTTTCATATATATTTTTCTTTACTTTTGGTACTTTTTGGACTGTCTTCCATTTTTTTCTCACCATCTTGTGATGCAAGGCTGTAATACTATTTTAAAACATCATGCCTCATTACTGTAAAAGATACCTAAGCTTGGAAAATTCCTGTATGGCTGTTAAAGCTGTTTCATACAGGATAATCTTTTTTGACTGTTTGCACCGAAATATTTCTCAAAGATTAAATTGACTTAGGAGAAAAATATTCAGCCTGTTACATTTATTTTGTATGCAAATTTATTCCATCACAGGCAATATTAAATAATCTATTGAAGCAGATGACCCTGCCTGAGCAGGGAGGGAGTTGAAAAATTTGAGCTCCCCATGTCCCTTCTAGCCTCAACCATTCTGTTTTTCTGTGATAACAGAGTTTCATCAAGTGTTACACAGCACTGTTTATCTGATCATTGATCTTACCATTATTGTAATTTCTCCTTTAGGCTGTGGAAATTGCTGCAAGGCACAGTGGAGAGAGCAGTGATGAGCTGAGGAAAGGAAAGATGAAGGCTTTCCTCTCCTTGGCTCGTTTCTCTGATAATCAATACCAGCGAATTGAGAATTACATGAAATCCTCCGAGTTTGAAAATAAGCAGGCACTGCTGAAGAAGGCCAAGGAGGAGGTGGGGCTCATCAGGGAGCGTAGAGTTCAGACCAACAGGTGAGCACTCAGATGGAGACTGGAGAGTGTGGAGCTGTCACAGGCTCCAGCTCTGCTCTCTGGGCAACAGCGTGGGTCACATCTCTACAGCTGCATTTTCCCTTCTCCACAAAGCAGTGCCCAGATCCGTAGTGCTTGTTGTGAATGGTTTCTCAGCTGTGCCTGGACATGGTCTAGGCATGAGGTGGATCGTGTGGGCCAAAATTAAGCCAAGGACACAGTATGGGTGATCATGGCCTGGAATTCATGTTTACTCCTTTGATCTGTGCAGTTTATTTGACAAAAATGTTACATAATATAAATAAATGAGATGGGATTTTTCTCTATTACACGTTTAGTTAGAGAGTAGAATCAAATTTAATAAGAATTCTTAAGGATTTAGTAAGAGCAACTGCAAGTGAGCAGAAAAGGATGAACTTCAGCTGCTGGAAAATGAAGTCTACACAAATAATCTGTACTGAAAAATCACATTTATACCAATATTGAGATTAAATCAAGAAGACAGAAGATAGAAAGTTTACTTAGAGCAGTAGGTCTGTGTGCACTTATAGCAAGGGAGTAACTCCTACAATTGTTTATTTTACTGTGCTTGTACATAAAGAGCAACATAAAAAATGTTAAATTAGTGAGAGACCTGGGAAAGGCCTTACTGTAAGTTCATTAAGAAATAATTTGTTGTTTAAACATGACATCTGTGCACGTAGATACACAGTGAAGGTTCAGCGAGAACTTGAGCTGGATGAAGGGGCAATACAAGCCCTGACCGAGGATCGTAAACGCTTCCTGTGCAAAGCAGTGGAGAACTACATCAGCTGCTTGCTAAGTGGAGAAGAACACGACATGTGGATATTCCGACTCTGTTCCCTATGGCTTGAAAATTCTGGAGTTGATAGAGTCAATGAAATGATGAAGGTATCTGTTTTATTTTCCTAATGCTTTGACAAATAAATATCCATCTTTCTTCTTTCTCCTATATTTCTAGATGAACTATGTAGCTCCTTAACTTTTCCTCAAAAATTGCTTTTTTCAGTTGTCATTGCTTATTAATTAGCTTTTCATCAGTGAACCAGCTGGTTCAGGACAGAAAAAAATTTCCTTGGAGAAAAATGGTTGTTTATTTAACAGTCAAAGCACTCCCCAGCACAACCAACAAAGGAACAACACTGAACAACAAACCCTCTGTGTGCTCTGCAGAGATGCCAAATTCAGAAAGTCTCTCCCGTGGCTGTAGCTCGGCTCAGTTGCTGTCGGTCCCTCAGGGCTGGGAAAGGCCGGGCCCAGGCCAGGCCTGGTGGCCAAGGGCTGAGCTCCTGGGGCCCTTTTGGGTGTTTAGTCCAGAGCAGATTCAAACAGTTCCAAGAAAAAGGGAAAAAAACCCAAAAAACCACAGTCCGGAGAACTTCTCTGCCTCAGCCAGCCAAAAAAACTAACAAAAAGCAAAGGAGAGCTCTCTCTCTTCTGCTGTCCACACACTGCAGACAACACAGGCTGTGTGAAGGAAAACTGAAAACTCTTATCTTTATGTTTAGAAAACAACCACCTCAGACATTCCACCACGTCTCCTTCACTCTCAGATCCAGTTTTAAAGGTACAAAACTTATTTCTGAGCTAAACAGATGAATGGGGATACAATTTAGCATCAACTCAGGACAGACCTGTAATTCTCAATGCATTTTAATTTAATCTAAATTAGCATTTTTATTTGACAAGTCTGTATGATTGAACATATCTGATGATCGTTTACTGTGGTCTCCTTGTTCTTCACCTACTTTGGAATCTACCCATCTTCAACATCCTAAGGTACATTATTCTGTTTGTATTATATATACTTTTAGGTGAACAGCCATGAAAGGTAGACTAGAAAATAGTACTTCCTCTGTGAAGGGCTTGTAACATTTAGCAGACATGGGCCAAGATGATGTGATACTCACCAAATTGCTGTTTGATCACACAGCCTTAGTTCTTAAAGATGTATTTTGTTGTTGTTATTTATTATTATTATTATTGCAGTTTTTGCTTAGGTGTTTCATACATCTCTCTAACTGGGTTTTCTCCCCTACAGGAAAATGCACAGAAGATCCCTTCATACAAGTTCTTGCCTCTGATGTACCAGCTGGCTGCTCGGATGGGAACTAAGATGATGGGTGGTTTAGGATTTCATGAAGTTCTGAATAATGTAACTTCTGCTTTTCTTATCTAAACATACATTGGTTGGCTTGGTAGTGCCTACTTCTAAACAATATCCACCTTCTTCTGAGCAGTTATAGCTAAACAAATTACGTAGGTGATAAGGGTGTATTAAAAATGAGTGATACCAAATCAGTGTGGTGGGGGAAGGGGATTTGGGACTTTTTTCATTTCTTAATTTAAAAAATCAACTTAATTGATTTTTTTTTTGTGGTATAAGAGCAGTTTTATGTAGCTATAGAAATCTACTTTGAATGTTTTTTCAGTTATGGAAATACTAAGTATTACCTTTTATTTTGTCTTTGGAACCTTAGAAGTTCAAAAGAATTAATAATGTTAATTAAGTATTGGTTTTTTTTCTTATGTATTGTTTTCAATAATGGGATCTTTTTCTTTTGTTGGCAGCTAATGTCTCAAATTTCACTGGATCATCCACACCATACTTTGTTTATAATATTAGCTTTGGCTAATGCTAACAAAGATGAACTCCTCACAAAACCAGATGCAATAAGAAGAAATAAGTTAATTAAAAATGCACCAAAAGAGATCTCCCAGCTTGATGTGGTGACTACAAAAACTTCTATTCTATTAATCACATTCAATCCTTTAATTTTGTTAAAAACAAAAAAACACCATGTAAAGGGATATTTTAGTATAGAGCTCGTTAGCAGACTTCTGTTAAGAAGCAGTAGGAGGGAAACAGTACTTTTAATAATTAAACTCCCCCTTTTTGTGCATAGGTAGGTAATTATTATTGAAAGAAGTCATTGCAGGGTTAAACAAAACATGGTTAACGTTTTGTGCCACAAATAGCCCTGATTATTGGAGACGTTTGTGGTAAAAGTCCCTGATGTGTCATTCTGTAAAAGGCACTTTAGATACAAGAAGTAGTTGGGTGACTTTATGAACATACATACTGAATTGGGTATTTTTTCTTCTTTGAGGGGTATCTTGTTCCACCCAAGCAATTTGCCTTGTGCAGTATGTCTTCTGGTCCTTGATGTGTTAAAAGCCCTGCTAATAGGCAATACTGAACTGTGGTTTCATGTTAATGTTGTTGTTGCTTAATTTTTGTTAAACCTGTCTTAGGAATCCTCCTGCATCTAAAGTGTTGCCCCTTCTTTCCCCCATCATTGTAGGCCTGACATGGATTGTTGTCGTTTCCCTCTCGCCTCTGCACTGATACATTTTTTTTCACCACATTTTTATGTGGCTGTTCTTTTGCCTTTCTCTCACATGTGTAGTTCTTTTGTGATTCCCCCCCTTAGGAGTGAAATCTCAGAGCTAGGCACAGAAGGAATGCATGGACAGGCTTCTTTCTTTTGCATACAAGATTTTTTTTTTTTTCTTCAGCTGAGCCAAAATAACAGAAGTAGGCAGATGGTGGAAGAACACCTAAAATCCTGCCTGTCTTTATTTCTGAAGAATTTTTGCATGTTTTTTGCACTTTGCCTGGTCAAGTTTGTTCCCTCTCCATCCCCAGGAATATTTTACATTACTCATTATCTCAGATTAGACAGCACAGAATTTTTTCTTATAATTATTTCAGGTCATGTCACAAAGGCTCTCCATTACTGCAGTTTGCTCTGTTTTTGTAGGACATATCTCAGTTGTACTTAATTGACTGCATGTTATGATACATCTTTAATATTTAAAAGTTTACAAGATCTGATGTTTGTATTCCATTGGGTTTTTTAGGACAGAATGGAAGCTGCTAGCACTATAATGAATATTGTAAGGAAAAGAAGAGCTCATATGGTTAGAGACCTCGAAGCACTTTGTGATGCTTACATCATATTAGCAAATTTAGATGCTAATCCATGGAAATCTCAAAGAAGTAAGTCTTGGGAAAACAATTTGTGTTTTAATAGTGAGGATAGGTTTTATTTTCTCAGATTTAAAAGTGTATTTCTAAATAATGATATTTAGTTAAAAGAGGTACTTTAATTTAGATAAAAGAGTACATATTAGCATTTGTGTCCTATTTTTGATAGGTATAGAATGTAGTCTGGATTAAAAGTCATAGTAATTACTTGCACTGTTGGGCTCAGATCCTTTGTATGAAACTGCAGAAATCACCAGTTGTCTTGTGGTCATCTTCATCAGCTCAGTAAAAATATGCAGTGAGGTTTTGGGTCCCAAAAGCAGTGTAAGCTGAGTTTTGTCAATTCAGGTGTATTTTTATAGCTCTGAATTTAAAAATATTACTTCCTCTTAATTACAGAAGCAATAAGTATTCCAGCTGACCAGCCAATTGTTAAACTGAAGAATTTGGAGGATGTTGCTGTTCCTACCATGGAAATTAAGGTAACTGAAGTTGAAAAAGTATATAGTACCATCATCATGGAATCATCTTCAAGCTTTTGTAATGGCAATCATCTCTTCATCTAATTGCCATGGTTTTTACAGGTCCATCTGTGGGGATACGTTCCTGTCAGGTGGGAGGTGCAGGTTGAGATGGTTTCCTTAGCAGACCTTGATCCCAAGCATTATGTGTGCTGGATAGTGGTTTATTGTACAGAGACAGCTTTGCCACTGTTACCTCCGAGTGGTCTCTCATTATCAAAAGGTGATATCACAGTGAACTACCTAACTCACACAGGGGATTTGGGAGTGTGAATCTCCTGTTGTAGGTGCTAGCTCAGAGTTTCAGGGAGGCACTCAATGTCACAAAAGGTGTGAGAATCAATACAGCTGCCTCTTCTGCTTTTATCATTCAGTAGTGGGGAATGATCCATTCCCATTGGCATAAGCAGTTGACTGGATGGGTGCACAGGCACTCACCCCTTGATGCCACATGCTCCACCTGGGAAACTGCAGTTTTGGGACTTGCTTTTTGGTCCAGCATCTAAATTTAAATGTTGAAAAGCCAGAATTCCTTGTGTTGAAATAACTTAGGCTATGGCTATAAAGCTGAATAAATCAGGGGACTGCCTTAAGGTGTTTGACTTGAGAGGCCAGAAGTTGCCACCCGTGCTAGATAACATCTGTTTGTAGGGCTCTGGTTGGCCCCAGGTGTTGCTCCTTTGTACATCTGGATCGTTCTTTTCTTTGCCTTTCTTCTCCTGCAGTACAGACTGACAGAAATGGCTGCAGGTCTGTGATGTTGCCTGCTGGGGCAGTATTGCTCTGGGGCATGAGGGTACAGGGGGCGGCTGAGGTACAGATCCTGTATCTGCAGCAGGTTTGGGGTTGTAGACTGGGTCCAGTTGCAGCCTAGTCTAAGCCTAATGCACCCCAGCCATATGTGAGCAGTTTCTTGGGACAGTGCTAGCTGGAACAGGCTAACATTGTGTCACAGCTTGTTTAGTGGAAGTCTGCAGCACCACATCCCCTCTACCCATGAGGTGAACAAAGAGGAATAAAAAAAAAAATCCTTTGCTCAGCATATTTTCATAGCCTTTGTGGTATTATCCTTGTAGGTGATGAAGTGCTCATATTAATATTTAGCATATAGTCTGCTAATGAGGTTTGAAACCAACTTATTACCTCTTTGAGTGAAATTGAGGTAGTATTTGTGCTCATTTTAACTGTATTTTTAATTTCAGGTGGATCCCACAGGACAATATGAAAATTTGGTCACAATAAGTTCTTTCAAGCGAGAATTTCGTTTAGCAGGAGGCATGAATCTGCCTAAAATAATAGATTGTGTAGGATCAGATGGTAAAGAAAGGAGGCAGTTGGTTAAGGTGGGTTCTGTCAGTTGTAATGACATCTCAGAGAGTTGGCATGCTGGAGGGTTTTTTTTAAGTTCTCCTGTCAGTTTTCTCATGTATCATTTCTGTACCATGAGCAGACTTTTCACACTTCACTGTCAGTTTTCTCAGTTGAGGAATACTTTAATAAACAAAATTGTGAAGTATTAATAAGTAATATAATGTAAAATAATAAGTAATTATATTAAATGTGTTAGTAATTATTTTTCAGCAGTGCATGTAAATATCCAGTAGCTTACCTGACAACTACCACACTTGCCTGGTGACCTGAAGTGTATTGTGAATAAAAACCAACAACATACTGTGTTAAATACCTCCTTTCTTCTTCCTCATATAAAAAAGTATTTGCAATTCAGAGACAATCAAAAGCATGCACATGGAAATAATAATCTCTAAAAAAATGTATTTCTCCTTAGACTCAGCTGATTTCATTCTCTCTTTGAATACAAACATTGGGCAGTTGCTGGGAGGATTTTGTTTTGCTGCTAAGTATGGGTTAGTTTAGGAGGCTTTAAAGAGAAGGATGAATCACTAGATCTGCAGCCAGCAATCAGAACTGCAGTGCCAACTGGTGCTGCTTCACCTGTTGTGTGCTGGCTTGCTAAATAATGCTGAATGAAACACCTGTTTTTAAAAAGAGACCCATAAGACATGTGGGTTGATTGAAACCTGAATCAAATAACATCTGCCAAAACAATAAGAGAAAAGGTGATGGTTTAAGTTAATGATAGTTCTGTTTAAGCAGCTGAGCACTAACAGAAAACCAGATACAGAGAAAAAACAACAGTTAATTACATTTTATTGCAAGTGATTATTGTGGAAAAGTAACGTGTGTTTTGTGTGATTTTTTTAAATATTTTTTTACTTGCTGAGCAAGAAATGGATGCTGAAAAGTGTTTTTTAACTACTTTTTCTGTTTGTTGAAGGGGAGTGATGACCTGAGACAAGATGCTGTCATGCAACAAGTTTTCCAGATGTGCAATACATTGCTCCAGCAAAACACTGAAACACGAAAGAGGAAATTAAATATCCGAAGATACAAGGTAACCCTGAACAGCAGGGATTATTTCCCTGTGGCAGCAGAGAAATAAAGCGTATTTCCACCTTCTCCTCTTTTTAACTCAAAAGCAATATAAAAAGATTTTTATTTATGTGCTATTAAAATAGTCACTGCGCCTTAAAGTATGGAATAAATATATTTATTACAATTTCTCTTTTCAAATCATTAAAATAAATTTCTTGCTGCCAAATATATATTTAAATACTCTTCAAAGATTTCTTTATATGAACTTGTAATTGAAAAGAAATTAGGTAATGCCTTGTAAGCTGCTAGTCATTGAACTTGAACATACAAGTTTGTTTATGAATTCTCATTAATTTGCCTTGATATTCCTTAGTTAAGAATTAATTCTAGTCTTGCAATATTCCTTACAATTTAATTCAGAAGTCCCATCTAGGGTCTTTCAGAATCTGAATGGGATTTTTTTGGAATTGAGAACACTATTCCAAATTGTATTGGAATCAGAATTGGGAATAAAAATTACAATAAATTCTTATTGTGAATGCAGAAAATGTATTTAAAGAGGAACTTTTCCTTCCTCCTTCTCTTTTATGTACTTGGGATTATAATAATAGTGACCTCTGAATAAGTACTCTGGGAGTATAAGCTCTTCTCTTTGACAAATGAGAAATGTGCACTCTGGAATCTCTAAAGGTGTTTATCTGAGCTGCTAGCATGGTTTTAAGAATTCTCAGATGGAGTTAAAGTCATTTTTTGAATAATTTTCAAGTAAGACTGAGGTTTCTATGTGTGTAAAAATGAGCCTCAGCAGGGAAAAATAAAAAGGGTGTTGCATTATGAGATAAAGAGACTTCCATAAGAAAAGAAAATTGAAGGAAACGGGCAGTAGCTAATCATTAGGTTGTGCTGACATGTCTAGTGAAAGGTACTCTGGGCTAGGAAAAGATTGCAATTATTAGGTAGAAAAAATTGGAGTGGATTTTTATGCATGTGTATTTAGAACATATACTGTGGTCAGCTGCATGGTTTGGCCTTGTCTTTTTAAAGGAACAGAAATGTCCACTCCTGCTCTGCAGGGTGTGTATTCCTGGTTCAGTATGAATAACCCTCCCCCATGTATAACCTCCCCTCTGTGGTTTTGCTTTTCCAGGTGGTTCCCCTT
Source organism: Thryothorus ludovicianus (assembly GCA_013397245.1). Lineage (NCBI taxonomy): Eukaryota > Metazoa > Chordata > Aves > Passeriformes > Certhiidae > Thryothorus > Thryothorus ludovicianus. The sequence goes on from VZTB01016567.1 coordinate 705,687, forward strand.
TCCCAGAGAAGTGGAGTTCTGGAGTGGTGCTCAGGAACGACTCCCATCGGAGAGTTCCTTGTGAATGCTGAAGAAGGAGCTCACAAGAGATACAGGCCAAAGGATTACTCCAGTTATCAGTGTCATAAAATAATGCTGGTGAGTCCAAATAACTTTAAAAAACACCAAAAACCAAAAAATAGCTGATTCATAATATTTACCTGGGGAGAGGTGGGTGAAGTTTATGGAGAACTATGTACTATGCTTTTGGTATATCTAATAATGAATATGACCAGTGGCATGGAATGAATATTCAGACTTTCACTTCAGCTCCACGGATCACCTCACCATAAGTTTACAAATCTGCAGACAAGTATACCTGTTACTTTCTATACCCATGGTTGTGCAAGAATCTGTTTCCTTTCAAATTGCTATAGTAGCAACAGGATAATAGTACATTTAATTTTGGCCTTGTGGAGTTTTTGCATGGGGATGAGTGAGAATGACTTTCTCACAGTGACATGAAGCCATCAGATAAGCAGAGGTACCAGAACAGAGTGCAAAGGAAGTGTCTCCCAACAAGATCCATTTACCTGCACATGCCTGTAAAATACTTGCACTGCTGCATCAAGGAAATAGGAGTGTTGTTTTTGCCACGTTTTTTAGCTTCTGAGTTGTGTATGAAAATAGAATTGTTTAGTAAAGCAGATAGGTGCAGTACCAATTGCTGAAAAAAAAAAAGAGAATAATTCTTAGCTCAGAAAGAGAAAGAAGTGAGAACAGCATTTGATGGAGGGGAGGTGGTTAGAAAGAAAGGAAGAGGTAATTTCCTTCTGAAGCAGTTAGTCATGGGTAAAACATTTCTTACATGTTTAAAGGATACCCAGAAGAAACGTTCTGAAGAGAAATACAGAATCTTCATGGAAGTCTGTGAGAATTTCCAACCTGTGTTCCGCTATTTCTGCATGGAGAAATTCCTGGACCCAGCTGTGTGGTTTGAAAAGCGCTTGGCGTACACTCGCAGTGTGGCTACATCCTCTATAGGTACGGGGTCACTTACAGTGGCTTTTTAGGTTACACAGCCATTTCAGACATCCTGCTTTTGTCACATGGTGGAAAAGGCATCGTAGAGGGCAAAAAAGGCCAGCAAGAACATCAGCATTACTTTTGAAATTAAGGTTTCTGATTTGTTCCTCCACACCCCCATTTTTGCTGTAGAAGGAGGAATGAAATAGTAATATATAATGGATTGTTTTCTTAGATTCTGGTAGTTTGGGGGTTTTTTACCTGACTTTTTTTCTGTTGTTTTGGTTTAACATTTATTCATTTTATGTGTAGCCTCTGATGCTTTAGCTGAATTGAAAAGTTTTATCTTTTACTGTCTTTGTACTGGCATTATTATCCATGGCTGAGATGGTTGTTTAAGCTCTGGGGTATTTCCTTTGATTTTCTTTTCATAATAAAGAAAAAGAAGTACTTAAATGTAAGGACTGTGCATTTTGTTTTGGGTGACTCAGTTCTGCACCAAGTTTTTGGAAGACATTTGTTAGTAGATTGTATACATTGCAGTAGATCCCTTTTTAGAGAGTAACATGTTTGTGCACTCCCTTTTTATTGAAAAAAAAAAGTAAATTTGCCATTTAGTACAATTCAGATGAAAGATTTTTGTAGGAAATATTACTGTTGTCCATTCCATCAGCTAATAAAAACAGTAACAGATGTAAATTGCAAAGGGAAATGTAGTTTGGAGCTTTTCTACATCTAAGGACAGTAAAGCACTGAAATAGGCTTACATGAAACATCTTATAATTTAGATCACTGGAGATTTTTTAAACTGACAAAAGTAGACAAAAGTTGCTTTGTTGGAGGGGTTGCTAATGATAGTAATAATAACAAAACCTGATTTTATTATGCACTTACTTTTAATTTTTAATTTTTTTAAAGCTGCAGTATTATTTGATAAACTTTGATGTACAAGTAGAAATGGGTAAGAAATCTGTGGAGTAGATAAGACAATGCATATCTGTATGAGAATAATGTTCTTGCAATTTCATTCAGTCAGCATTTTAGATTTGTGGAATGGCATTTGCTCTTTCCTTGGGCAATAACTATATATGGGGGAAGAAAAATTCTCACTTTTAATTTATTTTTTCACCTGTTACATTTACACCAGTAATCTTTCTTAGGCTTTCTGACATGGTTTCAGAACTTCCATTTTTCTTTCAGTTGGCTACATTCTCGGGCTTGGAGACAGACATGTTCAGAATATCTTGATAGATGAACAAACAGCAGAACTGGTACATATAGATCTGGGTAAGTAGGACAGCAAGAGAACCATAATTTTTCTGTAATTTTGTTTTTGTTTTTTTTAACTTTTATTATCCTTTCATTTAGGGGTTGCTTTTGAGCAAGGTAAAATCCTTCCTACACCAGAGACTGTTCCATTTAGGTTAACCAGGGACATTGTGGATGGAATGGGTATCACCGGTGTGGAAGGAGTCTTCAGAAGGTGAGTGCTCCTGAATTGCACAGGGATAAGGAGGCAGCAGAGTACTTCCAGCACTGTGATTGTTACATGTTAAATAGTTCTGATGCTTGAGAGGGGACTCAGAGTTCTGCTCGTAACACCCAAACCTAAATGCTAATCTTTAGCTTTTGTTTATATAACCAGTTGCAAGTTCGTATTGTTCACTTGCTATTGTCACCCTCTTGTGGAATTCAGGGAAGGCTCATTATTTCCAAAGGCTCCACAGCTAACTGTGATTGATTCAGAATGATTTTTTTTTTCTCTTCAGAAGTGTATTTCTTTCACAGCTATACTATATATTTGGAGCTGTTAAATGTCTTTGAACCAATTTGTTTTAACTCTTTAATTTCTGTTCAATGTAAGTAATTTGGCATATTTTTCCCCTTATGGATCATGTATTTTATATTACTTTGCAAGTGCAAAATCTAAATCTTATAACAGATCTGCACTACAAAACAGAAGAATCTCAAACTAGTGGAGTTTCTTTCAACCTCCATCCTGCCTTCTGTGAATGACCCAAGGGATTCCTAAATAGCAGCACATTTCTCATTCCAGACTGTGATGATGGTTGTGAATACTTGCAACCCCCAAATTTCATGCCTTTAAAAAGGTACATAGTGTAGGTGTTGTCTTTCTAAGGCACCAGTTAAGGGTAATAAGTAGTTCCTAGTCACCTTTGTCCCATGAAGGAGCAGTCACTGCCATTTCTAGTCTAAAGATGATGCTGTCAAACTCACAGTTTGGTATTAGTTCTGAAGCCATGACACAGGAAAGCCTGGCTTGTTGGGCTCCAGCTGAAGAAGAGTATCAGAGGCACTGGTGCAGATGCTGTTTCTGCCTCAGCCAGCCTGATTTGTACCTAACAGTACAGGTGTAAGTGGCAAACAAGCCCTTGGCTGTGAGAGTGTCAGTTCACTTTGGTGTGTCTGTTCCCATCCTGAGGGAGACAGGAGGCCCAATCCCTCTGGGGAGGAATACCTGTCCCACAGAATGGTTTGGCATTCCTTCCAGGAGCTTAGTTTGCTTGGGAGTGAACATGGGTAACCACTACTCTGTCAAAACTCATTGGGGAGATTTCAGAAATTGTTTTTAGTCTGGCTACTGGATCTGCTCATTTTATGGAAAACAACCCTACCGAGATTCCCCAAAGTGTTCCAGAGCACTCCTGGCACATTGTTTTCATCCAGCCAACCAATTCTGCCATTGTGGCAGACCCTAAACAGGCAGTGTCAACTCAGTCCTTAATTCTGCATATCAGAATATTTCAGACAGTGAAACAGGTCATCCCTTTCCACAGAGAAATAATAATCAGTGGACTACAAAGTCCTCTCTTGGTTTTACATGTCTAAATTTCTCTTTTTTCTCACCAAGTGAAAATATCAGAGGTTACTCCTATGTTAGTAATTAAACTTGAAGTAGAGTACAAATATCCATTATTTAAATTACAAAAATATAATTTCATTTTACCAGAATAAACCTTAAATACTGTAAAATATTTTCTAGATGCTGTGAGAAAACAATGGCTGTTATGAGAAATTCTCAAGAAGCTTTGCTGACTATTGTAGAGGTAAGCATTTTTTTATTCTTTTGGACAGTAACCTGCCAGAATGTCTTCAGTTTCTTGTCTTTGTCTTCATATGCATCACTGAACCAAATACTCATTATGAGAGTTTTGTACTGAATTAGAACATTGTGGTGTTGGTCAGATTTTTTAATTCATGTAATCTTTGATAAAGTTTTAACCAGTTTGCATTTTCTGTGAGAACTGTTTCCTTCAGGCAGTTCTCCCTCTTCAACACCTACATGCTTCTAGCCATAGTGCAACATTCCCAGCAGGAGTCATACTGATTGAATGAAATCCTCTTTGCATAAGTCAAAAAGAAGAGAATTAAACTGATTTTTGAAAGCAGGTTATACTGTGCATTAAAAGCTAGTGATTCTCTTTAGTGCCTAGCTGTGTATTAAAAAATGACCTATTCACTGCAAAACTTTGTGAAGTATTAACAACATAAATACCTGCAAGTGATCAGAGGCAGTTTTGTTGTTGGGTCATTTACTAAGCAATTTAGCCCAATTCTATTGATTAAAAAAAAAAAAAAACCAACACTCACCTTCTTAATATTGTGGCTATTGTGAGCATTTCTGCAGTGCTAGGGCATTGAACTAGCTGTAATTAACAGTTGAAATTAAAAAGAGGTTTATTCACTGTGTAGGTGCTGCTCTATGATCCTCTTTTCGACTGGACCATGAACCCCTTGAAAGCTTTGTATTTGCAGCAGAGGCCAGAGGATGAGGCTGACATGAGCTCTACACTTGGTACTGATCCACAAGAACCTAAAAGAAAAGCCAGGTGCAAGATTTTTTCCTTACCCTCCTCTTGCTGCACTGTTGCCTTGCTTTATGGTTTTCTCACTGTGTGTTGTTCACATTGTTTAGGATCCATACCTACAGCACCTGTTTTTCTTTTTTTATTCTGCCAGCAGTGATGACCAGAGTTTTAACAAGGTGGCTGAGCGTGTTCTGATGAGACTTCAGGAGAAGCTGAAAGGTGTTGAGGAGGGAACAGTGCTCAGTGTGGGAGGGCAGGTGAACCTCCTCATACAACAGGCCATGGACCCTAAAAATCTGAGCCGTCTCTTTCCCGGATGGAAACCCTGGGTGTGACTTGGAAGGATCCAGCATGCTTTTAGAAGAAACCTATTTTTTTGCACCAAGTGTTTTAACATTTCGAACTGGTATTTCACAAAATTTATATCAGGAGCAACCATGATGCCTTATACATTTCAGCATTTGGTGGATGGTTTGAGGATTTTTTTCAATAATCTGTTACTGAGAAACATTTTTTTTTCTGCTTAGGTTCATCCTACAGTCTAAACCAGCAAGCACTGCTTTGATGTTCCTTGTGACCCACGAGGACTTTGCTTGGGCAAACTGGATCTTAAAAGATGAGATTCATCACTGTTGTGTATCTGCTAAAATGCTGGACTCTTGTATCTGGTAGTGGTAACATGACCATCTAGAATGGATGAGCCAAAAACCAGGACTTATGGTACAACCAGCTAAACTGCATTTCCAAAAGGGGGCTATGCTTTAATCCCACAGTGAAAGAAAACCAGAGGAGTCTCATGTGTAATGAATCAAGGGGTTTTGGGGTTGGGGTTTTCTAAGCATAGTTAAATGGACACTTCTGTATATAGATGACTACTTTAGGTCAAGTGTAATATGGCTGCTTTTTTTTTCTGTTGTAAATTAAATTATGCTGGTACTTTATATTACTGTAATTTCATAAAACAATAAAAAATATTTAGCTTTTGTTGCTCTGACTTCCTTGACAAGACACATTGACTATACAGTGAAACTTAGCATATTGGAAATGCCTGTAAAGCAGTCACTGTATCTGCAGCACCTCTCAGAAACACTGAAGTTGTATTCCGAGCACAAAAAATTCTGAGTGCACGTGGTTTTACAGAAGACATTGCTCTTTCTTAAAAGTAAAAAATTGGGTGGTCAGTCAATATGGATAATCAGAGAATCCATTCAAATAATGGTCTAACTTGCATAGTTAATCTTCCCAAATCATCTTTATATTTAGAAGTATGAATAAAGGTTGGTGTACCCTTACATTATCTTAGTTTACATTTCATGCATTTTTACAACAGTATAATTGAAGAACTCCTGTTCCAATCAGCATTTAATGGGTTTTTATTTGTACAGTGTTCCCACAACTTTTATGCTGTGTCTTTATTTTATAAGATATTTTGCTGTCTACACAGCAAAATGAGTCTTTTGTAGTATGTTTTCATGCAGCTGACATAAATTTCTGTTGATCCTTGCAACCAAAGGCACATCCTGGCTTTTTTTGGAGGAAATACTGTTCAGGGGTACAGTGATCTGTTTGTTCTCTGAAAATCAAAGTAACTGACAGAGAACACACTTTTCACTTTTTATGTGAAATTTAAAGGACACTTAGGAAAGGGAGAATTGTCCTATCAAGCAATGGCAGGCAGGAAAGGACTAAACAAAAAGTCCTGAAAGTATTTTTCTTCACCACAGACTGCCCTGGAGTCATCTATAATGTTATTGTATTCCATATCTAGCTGCACCCAAAAATTGTTACTGTCTCTTATTAATCATTGTAGTATTTTTGAACATTATATGCTCAGTAAAGGGCATATAAAGAGCAGATCCTGCTCTTATGTGATTTTTTTTTTTCCCATCTAGATACAGATCTTTCAGATTCTCATCAAAGTTGTTAACACTTCCATACAAAACCCAGCTTTGCCTCCACACAGCTACCTCTAACTTTTTTCCCCAAACTACCTCTGCCTGTAGTAGAGATTTCCTGGAGATTTCCCATATAGATTCTAAATTCTGGAAGACCAAATATTTAATTGTAGGTGCTTCTCAAGCCACTGCAGAGAAAATAATGGCTTTGGAAACTATCCAAAAAGTGCTCTACACAGAGTTCTGACTATATAAAATAAACAACAATTGTGCTTCTCATGACTCACCTGGAATTTCCAGACACCATCCAGTCATTGTACCCCTGAGCTGACCTTAGCCTGGACACTGCTCTTGGATTTAGGCCCATCAAGCCAAAGGAAAACCTGAAATTACATAGTTGTACAGTAGCTGAAGCTTGTGGTGTGCACATTCCTCAGCATACCTCCCCAACCCACTGTCCTGTTTCTTCTAGGGAATTTAACTTCTTATCAGCAAGGTCACACATCATAAATTTTATCAAAGCAATCAGTTATTATTAGACAGAAAGCTACATTTTTTTCTTCAAGTCTCCAGCCCTGCTTCCAAGCCCTTATACATACCATGGAAGTTCTGTATAACACTTATCAATAATCAAGATATTTTGCTTAAATGAGTACTTCTCATGGGCAGCTCCCAGAATGAATGCTTCCACAGAGGAGAGACTCTTGGGGTGTCCTGGCCTGTGCTCAGGCAGCTGGCACATCAGGACTAGACCAGTACTCCTTGGTCAAGATTTTCATTCCATGAAGTTTTCCAAGATACCTGAAATAGCTCATGCATTATGTAAGCCTTTAACTGGCAAGTAACATCACCTTACTCAAAAATTAGAAGGTTAAGTCAGTTACTCTAATCAGACATAAAAAAAGGAAGCAATGTTTAACCAACCTTGCTTAGTATCTCTTACTCCCTTTGTGTTCACATCGGTTTGCATCTCCGTTTTCTACCAGACTCTGACTGCACCCACAGTTATAAATGCTGTTCAGCCAAACCCCATGCAAACCCCTGTCCCTTTTGCACCCTGTTTCTGAAATGAGCTCTCTGACAACCTAAAGCTGAGAAAAAGCCAAGTGGTGCTGCCCAATCTGAGCCCATAAAGCAGGTGATGACTGAGCAGTGTGGAGCATCAGGGATCCAGCTTGTTTGACCCATGGCCCTTGGGCTCCCTAACCCCTTTGTTATTTAGCAATACAGGCAAAGACTTTAGTTCAGCAAAATCCAAGGTGAATTCCATGCTTTAGGAATGAATTCTTTAGGGCTCAGGGCTGATGCTGCAGGCAAGCCCTGTGGTTTGGCTTCATGTTTCCTAGAAGCAATACCAACCGTGACAAAACACCCCCTCACAACATCCTTTCCTGAGGAACTTCTGTGTTGTCAACTGCCAGAAGTAAAGCAAATAGCCTTGGACAGAGAGAACAGTCACAGTTTAGAGGGGATCACTTTACAAAATGTATTTAAGTAAACGTTACTGAAACAAGATCACAAGTTAAAAGATTAAAATCCTGGTAATAAGAGCTAAAAGTGAAGGATCACTTTGTAAAATCTTCTTCAGCTTTCAGTATAAAGTTTGAGCATTAATTCAGCAATCTACTATGCAGACGCCTTGTGCTGTGCTCCGAAGAAATGCATTCTGAAAAACTAAATTATTGCAAATGCATTTTGATCAGAACCTTGACATTGGTGTTTATAAACAGCTGAGTCCACTATAAATGCAGCTGACATTTGCTTTTTCAGTCAGGCAGTGCTTGTTTAGTCAGCTTTTGTACTGGAATTGCAACTCCACAATGGAGTAGACAAAATATAAACAAGTACTAGCAAAATGACCACTTAGGATTTGTATCCATTGGAAAAAGGTCTTTCTCAGAAAAAAAGTGAACTTACTGGTGTTACACCTGGTCCTGATATGAAATCTGTTTCTTGTTCTTGTAAGGGAGTAAAAGCCTCTGTTCCACCAAATTTACAGTGTGGATATGGATCATGCGGTGGCTTAATAAACTGGAAGTCTAAACAAGAGTGGGAATGCAAGTAAATATATAATTTACATCTTCAAAATTACACTATACATATACCTGCTACAAATCCTTATAACACTGACTTGAAATATTAAAACAACCAAATAAATCAAAGTTAGAGATAGTTCTATTTGCACTGCAAAAGTGGAGATATAAGCAAATTAAAATTCTCTAACATGGCACATCTAACAAAGTAGTTTCTGTAATTATGAGACATATCTGGTATCAATTATCTGAGGTTTGGGTCTTTTTTTTTTGCTTAATAATTTCCAATTCATATTGTTCCATTGTTTAAAAACCAAAATTATTTCTTACAAAATATGTTAGTTGGCCAATTCTTTTTCTGGACAGCAGCATGAGTCCTAAATTACATCAAACCATTTCAATCATCTCCATGTAAAGGAAAGGAGAATCTGGTTCTTTAAACAATTTTGTTTTGGTTTTTAGACTTGCCTCACTACCTTAATCAGTTGATTATGTCAACACACCTATGCATTGCATAATGTGTAGGTAGATCATCCACACTAAGAGCCCCTTGGCTATGTCAAAACACAGAAACTGATGCCCTATCAGCACACAGCTGTCCTACCAGTGTAATTAAAACCAGTTTTAAATCAATTTATTTAGGTCTGTGAAAACCATTGTGGGTGCAAACCTCCATGTGACACACATCTCATTATAATTATCTCTTATCTGTTCACCTTAATTCTGTCGTTTACACACAAGGTCTCCTAAAGCACTGACAATACACGAGGTATTGTGTTAATGCAGACATTATGTACAGAAAGATAAACACAGACCTTTGAGCCTCTGCTGCTCCTCAGGATATGCAACGATTACTTAAAGCAAAAGTGTCATCGTTCAGTTCCAAATTACCAGTTCTACTTTATGTAAAACATGGAAGTCCCTGTTTCTCACTGTCCTTCTCAACCACTTTCCTTCTCACTCCCACACTGTTTTTGAGTCTTTGTTCTAATGGTTATAAAGTACACTTTTTTTTTTTTTTTAATTTACAAAAGCCCTTACTGAATGTGGCTCTCAGCCTGTCCCTCCCCTACTTCACTCATTGTTTTCTGGTTTCATTACAGTATAGCTGTAGTTGAGTTGTAGCTGAGTTGTAGCTGAGGGGTCTTTTTATAGCTTGTTGCTATGAATGAACTACTCATCTCTTAATTATAGGCACACTTGAAGCTTTTAAAATTAAATAGTGCTTTAAGGAATTGCATGTCTATAAAACCATTTTAAGAAACCAATATGATTTTATTAAAAATATTTTTATATTTCTGTTGCATTTTCCAGTTACTCTTTATTAGAAATACGAGTATCTCAGTAGGGAAGTGATCCAACTGACTACACACCAAGGAGTTTAATGGATTTCTTAACTTGAGGAGGAGGCTGTTACAACATGTTCTCTATATAAAATAAGTAATTTACTTTTATTGCTGGCTGTCACAATGCCCTTAACATATCCAATTTATGAATAACTCATTATTTTGAGATCAGTCTTCCAAGTCTCTCTATGAGGTAACTAGAATTTACTGAAAATGCATTATCATCTACTAAGAAGAAAACCATGGCTTCCTTGTAGAGTTGCTCAAGTTTTATGATCTGAAAGTGATTTATCCTTGTGGATTAATACAAACCAGTTGTTTCTCTTGAAAGATTCATGATACCACACCCATGTATTGATGTGTGGCCTTTGTCAGTTTTTTTTTTTTTACAAGAAGACAATATTTCCAAGAAGTGGAAGTGTTAAATAGAAACTGCTGCAAAGGACTGCATTTGCAGCCATTGGTGAATTGTTTATCTTCAAAAAATGCAGTCAGAACCAAAATAAACTTAATTCTAAAATAATGAAGTGCACATGCAGTGGTGTTACAATCTTGCTTAACAAAACCCTATGCCAATAATAAAACACAATAAAACCAGTTAAAACTTTAGAGCAATTCAAAAGTATAGATGTGCCTAATGCTTCATTTTCCTGGTGTATAATTGAATTGAGTATACTAATGACATTGTGTGCACAAGGCAAAGTTAAATAAGGAGGAAGAGGTTTGAGACAGAAACCAAATCATTACAGAAAGAAAGCTGAAATTTAGTAAAAATGCCAGACATCTGGGCAATAAACTTGCCCCCTTGCAGCAATTTCAGGTGAGGTAGCCATAATACTTAGTTAAATACCCCCCAAAGCATAGGACATTTACATAGGTAATGTATTTTTCTATGATTTTTTTCAAGTTATTTAAACACCAAAAATCAAGAGACAAGCATTTTATGCCTAAATCAAAGCAGACTTTGATTTAGGCATAAAGCACAAAGACACTTCAAGTAAAAGAACATTTAAGCATTTCATACCATTTTTCAAGTGTCCCTGTAGCACCCAAGTCAGAAGCCTGCACACCATAGGCTCCCTCTGTAGCTACCAGAGCTGGAAAGGCACTTCCCCAGAGCAATTTTACAGCAGCCAAGATATTAACTGCCCTGCAGAGAGACCAGCTTCTTCCTGCTGACTGTAGAAGGATCTCAAACAACTCTTGCTTCTTGCTGATGTATTTCTGCTAAGGGACCAAAAACAGGTGGAATAAATCTGGCCACTAAAAGTCTGCCATGAGAATCAGGTGCAGCTGAAATCAACAGAAAAACTGAGATGGAAAAAAAAAAGCTGTGGTTTAGTAAGAGCACAACCCCCACAAATCTCGAGGCCAATAACATTGACAAGTGGTTAGCACTGCAGAGGTTGTGGATTTAGGAATCTAGTTTTATCTACTTTAACTTTCTTTGCTGAACACGTTTAGTGAATGCAAATATTCTTAATGCTTTCATGCAGGGGCAATTCTGTGCATCCAGAATGAATACCACAGAGAATACCCGATATGGTAAAGAGATGCTTACAGTACCTAGCCTGACTTTGCTGACAGTATCTGCTGCAACACCCAGCAACTCTGTCTGCAAGTGGAATGATAATGATCTGTAATGCTTGCATCCTACAGAGAAATTAGGTCAGAAAGTATATTACTGCGGATATTCTGTTTCAATTACTTGGCAGTACTTGCAGAACTGTGAATTACTTGGCAGTATGTGGTGGTACAGGCTCTTGATCAGGTTTAGGCCCTTTAGCAAAGAAACTAGAAAATTTGCAAAGCAGAGTGAGGTTTCTAGCAGACAAAGCTGCTTTAAGAATACACCATCTACAGTCTCCCAAGAATAAGTAAAGGAAGTCAACTTGGCCTATAAATATTTTTATAATTGTCAAGCAGCTTTCAAGTGGCTTGTAAGAAATGAATTCCAGTCCATCATAATTCATTCTCAAAGACAGCTGCCTTGTGTGTTTTTAGTTTCTTCTGTTCTTCCTTCCCTCTAGTTTTGTTTGTCTTTACTTTGATGTTCAGCTTTGTTTTCCCTTGGATCACAATTTCAGTTGTTGTCAACCTCACAGCGCATCTGTAACTGTGGGACCCAGAAAAGACTGAGAGCAATCAAAAATAACTGTCTGATTTAAATTACTGTAATGAGCCTCATTTTACAACTATAGCAGTGAGACAGCCAGCAGTGGAACCCAACAAGCCACTGGTAGAATGTATCTTACTTTGCATTGCACTCCCCACCATCTCCTGAGGGTAAACGCTCCTCAGCAGAAGAGGAAGAGCTGTTCCTCTAACACCTGCCAGTTCTTGGTTGTAAAGGAATATATGGGCATCCTGTAGAGAAGTACAGACACATAAGAAAAAGTGTTTGTAACTTACAGTTGTGGAAAAAAGCTGTGAACAGATTTTCCTGTTCCAACCTTAGAGAATTTAAGAACTTGAAATGGTCTAATAAATTATATTCATGTAAGAGAAACTGAACACATTTTTAGAAGAAATAGTCTATTTTTATAATAGAATATGTTAATAGTGAAAAAGCTTTTAGAGAGAAGTATGTACCAGTATATAAGTGCAGTCCCACATTTACTACATAGAAAGTAGCTCTTTTTCTCCAGTTTAGAATTTAGATATTCTGAAAAATAATGGTTTAGTCCTATACAACTTTCTTTTTTAATAAAATTAGGTCATCACATCCATATCCTTTCTTGAATTCTTTTCTAGCTGAAAGTAACTATTGTGACCCTTGAAGAATCCTTTTCCTCCTCCCTTTTAAGTAATAAAAGAGGATATGTGTATGATGAATCAGAATCATCTGATGGACAAGCAAACATGTAGGATAGGTCCTCACTTATGGAAGAATGACCTCTGTAAGTACCAGACCCTGAATTAAAAACAAAGGACATGCACAGAAGGAAAAAAGCGGCAATAACAAAAGGGAAAGCGGGCGGGAGCAGTTTTGTGAGTGGCCTTTCACAAGAGCTGGTCCAGCAAACAGGCTTGGGTACCATGAGAGAGCAGAAAGGAGATGAGAGGTGAACCTGAGGCTGAAGAGGATACCAGTGAAAGTCTGGAACAGTTCTGTCATCATCCTTGAGGCTGGGATACACATGCTTTTGGGCTCTCAGGCACATGGTGTGACTCTTGGGGTGTCCTGTACAGGGGCAGGAGCTGGACTCGATGATCCTCATGGCAGCTTTCACGAAGATGACAGAAAGCCATTCCTGAACAATGAAAGTACTCCCATTTCAGATTTCTGAGTCCATGTATTTTCCCCCCACACTCAGCCTGACACTGAGGTGCAAGATGCAACACAAGCTGAAACTCATGTCGTGGCTTGACAAATGTGTTTCCCACCAGCTGGGACTGGGCAGAGAAATCTGCCTTTTCCTTTGAGGATGAAGCCAGGAGGAGGGGGTGACTCACAGGGAGCTGGCACTCCCATAGCAAGCCCTGTCTGCTCCAGGCAGGGAGGTGGCTCCCAGGGAGAGACTCTCAGTCATTTTTTAAAAAAAATCAGTATTTGTTTAGTATGATACTTCTCTTACTGAATGGTTCTAGAGTTTAAATTAAAGTTGCATCAAGAACATTCAGGAAGGAGAGCATTGGTGAGTATATCCTGTCAGAATATCCAACTACTTAAAGAATAATAGAAGAAGAAGGAGATAATACCTACTGCCAACAAAACAGATTTTGTCACTGATTTCAATGACAGTTGAAGACATGCAATTGGATCTCCCAATAGGGACATTTTAAAATGGGTGTGTACGTCCATTTGTATTTTTATGTAATGTCCATCAGTTTGGTAAGTAGAATCTGTGTTTCTTAAATCAGAGATTATCAGATAAACAAGTAAATACCTTTATTTCTGGATTGCCTGTGACCAGTTAGATATAGTAGCAGCATGCATACTACTTTGACAACCTTTGTCAGTAATGTGAAGACCTGAGAGATGACTATCATATTCACACTGTTCATCCAGCCCCAGGTAACAAGAATTTTAAAATGTATCAGAGAAAGAACAAACTTGATTTCATTTTAATTTATTAATCCTTCTTATCATGTAGCATATTATCCTGTATTATTTACTTTATCATGGGCCAAAAAACTCTAACAAACCAAACCCTAAAGTTTTTTTATTTTAAAATAAACCTCTTATATATGGTTAGTGCTGTTAGACCAGCTAGATGGATAAAATCAGGTAAATAAAAGAGGAGAATGCCTGTACTGATTAAGCCAGGAGATACTGTTCCACAAAACCTTCTGCCTTTTATATAACAAGGAGTTTCAAAACCCTTGATTGAAGAAGAGGACATAAAGCACAAGAGAAAACACACCCTAGATTTGTTGATGATATTGCAACTTGATTTCAAAGACAAAGACTTCGAAACAGTGATCAAAAAGCTGTGAAAATTACATAACGTCTGCTTGAAAGCAGGCCCAACTATACTCACAAGATAGCTTTTGAAACTACTCAGGCCAGTTTTAAGAGCCAGCTCTTGCCAGAGGCCTTCATCCCCATCAGTACTCCAAATTAAAATTTATTACAGAAAGCAATTACATCTAATTTAACATTAAATTAAAGTGCAAAGCTAAATCCAGACAAGTATTGGTCTGACAATACAGGCAGAATACAAATGTAGGTGCAATATTATACAAATAAGGCAGCTATAACTATAAATGCATGGCATTGTTCCGTGGAAAAACGGAGAGGCCTCTATAATAAGCATTGGTTTAACTGAAAATACAGGGGCTGATTTCTCTACTGTGAGTGAATGCTTGATCCTGGGCAAGTGCCAGGAAAGCTGTCACAGCTCTCAGACCTTGAGATAGCAGCCAAGGGAATACCTGCTGGCTCCAGGTATTGACGGGAACAAGTGTTCTGTGAAGTCGAAACAATAATTTTGTAACTCATGATTTGTTTCCTTTGCTTGCCTTCTTTCCCAAAGGAAAATCTGTCTCAGCAATTAGTGAACAACTGATCCTTCATGAATTTATTATTTTTTTCAAGGGGAAGAGGAGAAACTTTATAGACTTAGATTTAACTCAATATAGAATATTTTGTGTGAAAGAGAGCCTTAGCTTAGTTTTACTCTGTCTTCTTTTCAGGCAACCACTTTTAAGTCTTTGAGCACTATCAGAATATACTTATTGAATCAGAAAATATTTATTTCCCATGCAATTGATGAGTATGAAAAATTTTAACCATGTATTATCTTGGGATAATGCAGCATAGTGATCCACTTCAAGAAGTCCAGAATTAATAATATGGTTAATTAACACAGTTTTGCAGTAAAGGTCAAATCATTTTAAGTGAGAAGCCCCAGAAAATGTCTAAATTCTTTCTTACTTATTAAATTGGGTTACTTAAGTGACCAGTATCATAATGTATTTTCTCTTTTCCTACAGAATTAATTCATTTTGTTCTCAGAAACAGACAAGAGACCACAATCTGATATGATGCAATTTTCCAGGGCAAATTTAATTTTTCCAGGGAGTTTAGTGGGTGTTGATGTTGTCTCCATTGCCCTGAAAATGACAGTTTTTCATCCACATTCATTGAGCTCTTCATATCTGGGCAGAGGTTGTGAAAATAATACCTGATGGTGTAACCATGAGAAATAAATTTAACCAACAAGGAACTAAATTTTATCTCCATAGCTTTGCCAGTTATGCATATAATTTCTTATTCACTTCAGGGTTTTAGCTAGTCTTTACAAATGATGGAGTGGTTCAAGGGAATTGACTGAGGGGACAAATTGTTCAGCTATCAAGTTCTTAGAAATAGGAAACGGCTTAGCTAGATTTAGATGTCCTGTGTCTTAACCCTAAAGATAAGCAAGCTAATTTTTCATTAGTCTATGAACACTAGGTGCTTTTCCCTTAATTTTTTCATTGGATCAGGTAACCTTCAAGACCTTATCTATTGTTACAAATCTTTATGCACTCACCAAAAATCCAATGCTGGTCACTCTAAAGGGACCAGAGTCTGGCATTTCTATATAAACACGATTTGTATTCCCCCTCAGAAGTGATTTTTTAATGGCCTCCTTAACAAGATAATCCATCAAGGAACTGGTGACAACTGCACCTAGTAACCTACTTAACAGATCCAGTTTGACAACTATTATGCATGTCATCAAGGCAGGGTGTAACTTGATATTAAATATAGCAAACACATTTGACAGTGGACCACAGGTACTTGAGAAGGTTGAAGGTGGTGACTCCTGAGCAGAAGAATCATTTGGCTTTGGGGCAATAGTGACTTGGGGCTGGAATGGAGAAAACATCTACTGCACATGAAGGCAGTTCAGATTTGAGCAAATCCTTGAGTTTGTGGACAGCACTCAGAGCTGTGTGTTCGTGAAGGACCTCCTGAAGGTTCCATCAGATTCACAGGACAGGCATAGGATGGTAGAGGAGACCTAGAGGAGACTTCATTCAAATCGTATCTTAAGTGAACATATTGTCTGTTCTGAGTTGGTCAGTTCAAATTTTACAGGGAAAAAACAATTCTCCCATGTCTCTCTCCATTTTGAAATAAAAGATTCAATTGATAGTGTGTGTTTCTGTGATTGGAATGGAACTGCAATTAGGGAAATATATATATGTGTGTGTATATATATATGTCTTGCAAAAGAGTAAATAGCAATAGCCATTAACAATTCCAGTGAACAATTCACTATACATATAATACTATTAATATTCAGGAAAAAGTCACAGCTTTTCTGGATCTTTGGGAATATTTTGATTTGAGACATTTTATCACATGGAAATTTGCTGTCCCACAAGTAATCAGAATTTTGAAACTATTTCACAAGAAATACTGAGAATTATTCTGCATCTTATCTATGTACTACCTGTGTTTAAGTATTGCCAAATATTTACCATTGTTAGAAAGTGATAATCTGTGTGATCTCTACCACCTTTAAATAGTTGGGTTTTTTAAAGAGTCAAAAGTTAATTTAGTACAAATCAGGTATTTAAAATTCACACCCACATTTCAGGTTCACTTACAGGAAGTTTGGTTACCTTACAGACACAAATAAATCTTTCAGGGAAAAGAGGAAATGCCAAAGTTTAAATAACATGGAATGCTTGTAGTGTGAAAAGGCATGCCAGAGTTTGTCAGTGAGGGTTAGTCCACATTTAAAGTACCTTTGTTCCTAAGGCAGAAGAAAGCAGAATTTATTGGCAGAGATGCAGCTTCTATCAGTAACATACATTCCCGACATTTTCTAAATAACACACCTTGCCAAAAAGCCTGAATAAGTTTCAGAACATTTGGCAGAGTGAGTTGAATCTCTTCACTGCAGGTTTTTGCTTGAGTGCTTATGTCAGAAGTACAATGTCTTCTTGATTCTTCTGTATCTTATGTTTTAGCAAATAAAATTTTACTGTATAATTCAGGCTCTTATTTTCACTGTTTTGAATTATCTAATCTTGGAGATCCCTATCAGTGTACAGCAATAGCATAGCCTGTTCTGAAATATCCCTTCAAACTTATTTTGCTTATAAAGTTCAGTTCATGCTTTGCCTTCACTACAAAGAATATACCAATCTATCTGTAATAGGCATGCTTTTTTAAAAAAAAAGAGTAACAACTTTTACATGCAGAGTGGTTTTTGTTCATTTTGAGATAACAATGTTTCTTATTCTCATTATAAAGTGAAATGAATTGTGCTGACAAAACCACTTCCTGAGGTAAAAGCTGATGGTCTTGAGCAAAACAATCATCATTTGGAAGCAAATCTAGTTTTCAGCCTAAACCATTTCCACTCTGACAGCAGATTTCCATGTTAAAATTAATAAGATACACAAATATCTTTTTGTTTCAACAGTGAAAAATTTGGTGAGAGTAACATGCAAGATGAAATCATGTTGTCATGGGTTGCAGTGTAAAATATAATCAGGGGTGTGTTATTCTATTACCATCCGTTAGAACTGGGATGGGGAGTAGTGATGTGATCTTCTGTTGATAAGCCAGTTGATAAGAAACCATCAAGAGCAGTTTCCTTATCTC
>VZTB01016567.1:723986-810606 GCA_013397245.1 Thryothorus ludovicianus
TATTGAATGTATTTTGTTTAATTTTTGATTTATTTTCCCTTTTCCTAATAAATTGTATTTCTGACTTGGAGTATCTCACTGGTTTTTCTTTTCAAACCAGAACACGTGTTGGACCTGCAGGATATTAATATGGTAGCAATCATTTTGGTTTATCATGGGTATCAGTCATGAGATGGCAGATCTCTGCAGCTAGACTGGTGAAACAGCTTGGCTGGGCATTTTGAGAGACAAAGAATAGCTGAAAGTGTGGCTACTGTCGATCCAAAGACAGGCAAAATCATCTGCTAATGGTTAACGACCTCTCTGAGCCACACAAGCTACAGGGGAAGTTAAAGTCTGACAAGCACAACTCAAATTGAACATCTTTCAGACAGGTTCTATCCAGGATAATGGACTTGGGTTTTCAGCAGGAATGTTATCATGTTTCACATGTCCTGTATGGGTAGGCCCTCCTGGCATTCTGCTGAGCTGTCTTGAGTCTGTCCACACTATACTCAGAACCTGTGCTACAGAGGGATCCTGACTGACTTTTTTAGTGTTGGGATTTATATGGGAATATGTCACACTCATTCACCAGTGGCCTACATAGTATGCTGGTATTTAAGCATATGTTTAACTTATAAATACATTCATATTCTCATTGACTGCTTAAAATCAATAACTTTGATGGTTCATAACTGTACTCATAATATTTTACAATTGTCTCATATCTGTAAAGTATTTGGCTTCTTGAAGGAGCAGGTCTTGCACCTTCAGTCCAGGCCTGTAATGCCAAATCAACGTTTCTCATATCCGTCAAATCTTCTGTGTACTGCATGACTAGGATATATTGTGATAATGTAAGGTAAATTATTATATTACATGTATCAATATTATAAAAGTATAAATGATATTAATATATTACTTTATAGCCTTATAAGCCAACACGTAAAAAAGATATGTGCAAAAATTTGTCAGCATTATCAAGGGAGACATAACCATGCATAGTGTCAAAAGTGTCAGCACAGAAAGGCTGCGTTGCCTCTTGGAGACACGCAAGAGTTGGGTTCATCCTTCTGCTATGTGACTAGATAAATGCCTGTGGTGTGACTAGTTCATAGAATAATGAACATCTGGAGGTCACATAGACCAAGCTTCATCTCCTCGGGGAAAGCAGTTAAGGATTCTTCTTCCTTTATCTAATTGGAATTTCCCACGATGCAGCTTGTTTCTGTCGTTAGGATTTCTGTTGTGTCCCTCTGAGAACCCTTCTCTTTCTAGGGCTGACGCAACCCTGCTCACTCAGCTTGTCCTCATGCACCATGTGCCCCCATTGCCTTTATCACCTTGGTGGTCCATGCTGAGTGCCAATGTTTTTCTTGTACAGGGGAGTCCAAAAATGAATACGGGATTCCAGCTGCAGTCTCACAACTGCCAAGCAGGTGGGAAGAAATGCCTGCCTTGACCTGCTGGCCACACTCCTGCTAGTACACCTCCTGCTTGTCATTGCTCATATGACAGGACTCAATTAAGGAATGTGCCGCACATGTTTAAAACTACTTCAAATAAACATGCAAATAATACTTTTTCCCTTATTCTCATAGCAAAATCCAAAATTAGTGCCATAACTGTCTGCAGTATAGATTTTCCTATTAACAACTCAACACAGAAGCACTGTACTCAAAACTCAAGCATTAGTACTTATAAAGCCTCATCAAAATGCTATAAAACTTCTCACAGACAAGAAGATTCTAGCTGTAAAATCCTGTGAACTTAAACAATAATGTATTAATATAAAATCTTGCAGTTCACCACCGTCCTTACAGACAAAATTTTTGCAAAATTGCAGTGCTAAAGGAGTTGATAATATCATAGGTTTATATAATGCTTCTTTTCCTTATTATAGTTTCTTTGCAAGCTTCTCAGACGTGCTCCAACAGGTGATGTATGTTTTCTCTGTCAGCTCTCCTCCCTAACTAAATAATTTACTTTGTAACGTAATAAATGTCGGGCGTATGCTTCCCGGCACGGATGCTTGAATCTAACATTCCATCAGACAAGCCTTGATTATTGGGTTTTTTTAATTATGAATCTACAAGGCGGGCCTGGCACAATTCTGTCACGAAATCAGTATATTGGTGATCTTGAGGTAAATATAAAAAAACACAGTCTAAAATATATACGCATCTGTATCTTCTTTATGTTCAACAGATCAGAATTTACTAGGTTTGGTATTTCCAAATATGGATTCCTAAATATATTAGGACATACACATAACATAAAAGCAGTGTTCACTATATGAAGCTACTGTTAACGTTGAAGAAATCTGAAAATTAAGATCCTTAGGTAAAGATTCTGCCTTCCCAACATTTCTGGAAGTCAAACCCCTTCTCTGCAGATTCCTGTGTTTGAAAACATTGGACCTGGGCTTTAGGATACTATTTCAAACAAATAAACCTGTCTCTGCCATCACTGGTAAATCCCTGATTGAAATAGCACAGTAATTTTAGCTTCTCTACTTAGAAGCTAAAATCTCTATAGCAAAATTTAGTACTGTGGTATGGTAACAGTTTTCCAAAATTACCACCAACAAGAGATTTTTACACCTTTAACAGTGGCTGTTCAAGAACTACCACAGTATAATACAAAGTCAATGTATGCCACTAAAAAAGTCTATTTAATGTATGTATTACACTTTTCTTGCAAAACCAGGTTTTACTCAATATTCAGCATTTCCTGTAACACACCAGCTGGTGGGTATCATCCTCTCATCAAACTCAAACAGATCTGACATCTTTTCTGGCCTGGTGGGGCAACTGTTATGATTGTTCTTCATTACAATTTAAAATGCATATAGTAGCACCAATGCAAAGAAGAGAGACTTTGCCTTACCTTCTTTTACCTTTGGTAGAGCTATAGTTATAAACGGAACCAGATTTTCTCAAATTCCTATGGACTTGTAGTAAAAGTTCACCATCTCTCTACCATGTTTTAAAATACAGCAAGAAGATGAATGCAGTCATATTTTTCAGGCTATTTCTTGCCTGTAAGCTATAAAAGCATCTGTAAGGCACTCTATTGACAAACTAGTCTTTGCCTTGAAGTGACGCCTATTACAAAAGCAAGGACTTTTTTTGGCAGAGAAGAATTAATAAGTTTCTTTCCCTTTTTACGAGGGAAGAAAGAAGGGATAAAATATTTACATTTATTTATATTTGTAGTTTAAATTTTATCTGATTCTTCTTTCAATTTGAAAGACTTCTGTTTCAAGCAAGGCAAGTTTTTCTATACAGGTATTTCCAAAGAACCATGAAGTATATGACTCCTCCTATTCTCTCCCATTTTAAAAATATAAATTAATCACTTCTGGACTTTTGATTTGGAATATGTGGAAAACTTAGTTGTTCAACCATCTTTTCTGCCTATCTTGCCTTTGCTGAGCGCATCACCTCCATAAACACTGGTGAACATAAAACCTCTTGGCATAATGGGTAATTTCCCCAAATAATATCATGTAATACAGTAAAAATGACTGTACACATAGAACGAAAGGGAAGCACATACTCAGTCTTAAGTGAAAGCTTCAGCAATGGAACCCTGCTCCTGAACTTTGATGCAGAAAATTTTATGTCACATGAGTTTAACATACATTTATAGCCTGAAGTTCTAGGACTGATTTTCATGCTAAATGAAAATACAACCACTGTAAATATGAGTGTCAGAACCAGAACAAAGAGGATTATGGATAGAGCAACAAGATAGTTTTTTTTTTCTAAACTGGCATAATGTAATAAATAACGGATGGACAGTTGCATTGACCTTTTTAGAAAGCTGAAGTTCTTTCCATATTTAGTGTACTGCCTTTCTTCCTGTTCTAATGCAGAAATTTTATGTAATTTGCAGTGTAGAACCAAGAACAAAGTCTGCGTGATGTGTAGAGCACTAAATTTTGTGCACCAGATAAATCAGACAAGTCCACTGACTTGAAAACATCTCCATTCTTTTTAGTGTAGGGAGAATTTGGTATCCATGAAAGCTTTTATCTGACTGTAGTGAGTCAGGAGCTGCTCAGGCAGGCTGTATTAGCCAAGATGAAAACACAGAAATGGGTGCTTGTGGGCACTAGTCTTGGTATTGGTGCCTCCTTCCAGGACTATTTATGCATTTTGAAGTAGACAAACTTGAGCAAAAATCAACAGAGCTGCATCCAGGACTAGGATTCTTCTGCCCCATCCCAAGGCAGGCTTTATCATAACGTTATGACCAGATCCTTCTGCCCTTATGAGTTTTGCATTATTAGCTTCATGGCTGCACATGAACTTCAGAAGAAGACCTGGAGCTAAGGCACCCTCTGGAAAAAATGGCTTTGAATTGAACCAAGGAGGACAACCAGCTTCCCAACTGGTTTACATGGACACTAACCCCTAGACTCTTACACAAAAATTAAACCTAGGTGGTCTAAAGCTCTGCTAACAAATTTCAGACTTCACGTAGTTTAGAATACTGTAGACAGTATTCTTGAACTAAGACACCAGTGTTTCCCATGACCTGAAATTCCCAAGTCCTTTCGTGGATCCGTGCCTACATTCACAGATAGTCACTGGCAGGGACGGGCCTTCAGAGTGGTGACTTGGCACCCAAAGCACTGTAATTGTGATAGCAACAGAGTTATGTTTTAAGGCAGCATTTAATTCAGGTGATTCACAGCCATGATGCTTACAAAGAGATTTTTCTAATCTCTCCCCTTCCTCTCCATTTTCCCCTTAAACTGATGAGTGTTATATCATGTTGCCTGTTACCTGTCATAGACCACAAAATAATTTGAATGCATTACCAGATCTGATATCTGTAAATCTCAAATATTCATTTTCTTTATCTAGTTCAAAAATTGTTTTGGATACAAGAAACAATTTAACACTAAGGTAAACTTTATGAAGAAATCATAACACTGTTTTAATGTATCACAAATGCTCCTTTAGAATAACTTGCACTGACTCATGACAAGATCTTTTGCGGTGACTAGCTCCTCATAAAACTTCCGTAAATAGGACCCATCTGCAACACGGGCAGCTCTGTGCTCTTCTTCCTGAAGATGCAGTACATGAAACAAATCCCCCAGATACTCCCCACTGCAGGCTGGTGATGGTCATGGAGCCAAAACTGGGAGAACCAACACTGTAGATGAGTACCAACAATGTAGAATGAGTGTGAAAAAGGGTATGAAAATACAAGAATATATAACTAAGAATGTCTGCTACTGCATAAGAGTCTTAGAATTCACAGCTTAATTCCTGTTCCTGCATTTTAAGTGGATAATTTTCTCCATTCAGTACAGTTATAGATCTTCCCTTAAAGGCTTTTTCCTGTGGCAATTGCACACTGAGTCCCTGTCATCAGGCTGAAGTACAAGTTCCATTCCATCCCGTATTTCAGGTTTGCTGGCTTGGCGTTCGGCATATTTCTGAAATATGTAAACAACATTTAAGAATGCTATAAGCATCAACATATAATTCATGAAGCAGAATTTTCCTCCTCCCTTCCACCCAGAAACCTGCCTTTATCCAGACTCCTTATGTCATTGTTTACAAACTCTGCACAAGGTGTCTGTAACACACCTACTAATAGGCTACACTGCCTCTGAAAATCTCCTTTCATGTTTCTGCCTATTATTATGGTAACTTGAATACTGTCATCAATTGGGCCTAGCCACTTTATGCAGATAATGCATAAAAATGTCATTTTTGTACACTGAACAGTTCCAAAATTTGTGTTAACATGTGGCTGGTGAAGCTGACATCTAACTGCACAGCAGGACAGGAAAAAGAAATCCGTACTTTCAGAGAGGAGAAACTTCTTTCACTAGAGATTTGCATTTTCTAAGGAAGAAATGACTACAGGGCCTGCTTCACCCACTACACTCTACGAGTCACACTTCTGGAACTACTTTTCCATATATTCACTGTTTTGTAGTAGAGTAGCTCATGATATAAGTGTGAGAAGTATGAAGGGGAAAAGGAAGAAAACTGGATACAAAGGTTATCTCTTACAGAGATCTATTGGGAACTAAATACCAAGTAGCAATGAAAACAGGGCTGATTGGGGATGGGCGTAAAAAAAAATTCCCGATTCTGTAAAATAACTGTTATGTCAGGTAGCTTCTTTAATGAGGAAGCAGGGTTTAGCAGAACTCTTCACACTGATCTCCTATGAATAATATGTACCATGTCTGCTGTTGATCTAAGTAAGGACTGAATATGGAATTTGTAGCACTGGGAGCATTAGCAGCTACGGACAGAGTAATTAAGCCATCTATTGCACTCACCTGGAGCACTTTATAATAGTAGCAGTAAAACCTGTGAGGCTGAAGTAATTCTCTTGCCATTAGCTGTCCTTCTTTAGCAATTTTTCTTGCTTCCTCATCATTTTCCTGGAAAATTCAGATGGAACAAATGAATAACAGAGCAATCAGTGAGGTGCCCAAAGCCTGACTAGCATTACAAGTTTTATTAAATGGGCTATTCAAATCTGCAAATTTAACTGCAATTACTGGTAGATTACAAAGGCATGATTAAAATTGCAGATTTGTTTAAAAATACTGGATTGCTTTTATTGTCACTACTGCTACCTCAGGGCTATCAATAACAGCTTTCATGACTAACTGTGAAATTCTGAGAACTCAGCTGATTACTGCTCTACCGTTTTGTCCAAGCCACAAGCCTCTAAAAAATCAGTTCTGATATCTCCTAGATCTACTTAGTTTTACAGAGGACAAAACCACAGCTGTTGTCCTGTCCAATGCAATGGAATTCAATTCTTTTTTAAAATAACTGCATTAATTCATGTACTTATTCTCAAGCTTTTTAGGTCTATGGTTCAAAGCTTTTAGTATTCTCCTCTGATTCCTAAGGCAGAACTACAGTACTCTCAGAAGAGAAACCCCTCCTGTGTTTTTTTAACCAGCACTTTGACTTAAAGCACAAATGGTGTTTTCAATCACACAATTTTATCTGCTTGCTTACAGGATCCTAGCCTCTCATTCTGAGCATGTTACAGAGAGCAGTAATTTTTTGTACATTCAAATAGAACATGCAGTAACTTCTGCTCTAGTCAGGGCCTTAAAAAGCTACAGCAGTAATTAAATAGCATCTAGGAATCTGGTTGTTTCTTTCACAATTACCTTAGCCAGTATACTAAGGCTCTGACTCATGAACTCTTCTGCCCATGCCTAAAATGAACACTTAAGTATTGCCCTAAATAGAGATGGTTACTTCAAATAAGGCCTTCCCATTTTATACTAACAACAAAATATACTTCCTTTATTCCAGGACCTCAACAGAGTTCATGAAAAATACCTATGTGCAAATACAAAACAAGAGACTATCAAGAGAAATTGTTTGCATGTTTGTTTACCACTTTGAACTTGAATCAATAATGGAACTTACCTTAGCCCATTTTATTTTCTCTAGCAAGTCCTCTAAGTTTCTCTTAACTGGAACATAATGTTTCCAAGGTTTTAATCCAATATAAAAGTGTTCATAGTACTGGGAATCTTGCTTCAATACCAGGCTGTCACCCAGCAAGAGGTATGGAAACCTGTAAGCTGCTACGGTGCCATCTACATTCACTTGGTATTTGTACTACAGCATGAAGAGAGAGGAAAAAAAGGTGAAATGTTTTGTATCAGAATGGGAGCACTGACTGTATAAGATATTATTTTAACAGGCAAGAAGTAATCATGTTTATTAATTTTCATCTTCAAACTCGTTTTAGTGTTAAGCATGTATAGTTTCATGGATAATGCAATTGAAAAAGGATTTGTTTTCAACACAAGGCTGACAGTCAAGAACCTTTGTGTCACATGAACTGCCTGATGGGAATCTTACTGAAGTGCTCTGGGATAGAGCAAGGGCTACAGCAGGGAAGGAAATAAAACCAATCTATACTTCAATTCAAACAGAGTGAATTTATCCTGACTTAACATTATTATGTGGAATAAACTGAAATGTATTATTATATAAAACAGGCTGAAACATTATACTAAAATAACCATGAATGTACTGCTTTGGGAGATGTTCTTGACTGTTACAGCATTTCTGAAATATCAATCTTCAGAACAGAATTTCACTTGCAATTTATTATAATGGCTTTATACAGAACTCTGTCCCCTTTATTTTATATACCTCTCTTGCAGTAGAATTTGTATGTTAAAGTACAAAAAAACAATCATCTATTTTTCTAATTTGTTACTACAAAGATTCTTTCTGACATCCATAGTGTACTTGCAATGGATATAAGTTGTGTCCATTGTTTTCATATTTACCCCAAATAAAAGAAACCCTGATGGTGAGAAATCAAATTTCTCCGTCTATTAAAAAATAAAAGTAAGCCAAGATGTCTCTCTAAAGGTCTTTCTTGGCTTTCTTTTCAAGTGTGCCTCACTAGGACATTGATTACAAGCGGCTTATATACCCTGCATGGACCCATGCTCCCACAGCAGCATAATTGTCTTGTTTACTGGAAAGAATTAACAAAAGTAAGCCTTGTCTTTTCAGTTGCTAAGAACCTGGCAGCAAAACTAATCCAAAACTTCAATGTGACTGCTACCTTAAAGAAGTCAAAGAAGCCCATCAGCTGAGCCTTCCCAAGCTCTTTTTCTTTTTCTCTGAAGAAGAAATATCCAGTTATTCCAGCATCTAGCAGCTCTGGATTTTCCTTGGATAACTTGACAAGATGGAGACGTTCTTCTCGGCTGTCTCGACCCCTGAATAAAGCCCGCTCAGTTTTGTTTTCCCAGGAGGGACCTACGAGCAGTGAGTGATAAGGCAAAAGCAAAGAGCAGTGAAATGTTCAGGATCTCTTCAATGCAAATAAGGAACTTGGTTTGACAGTGGCATTACACTTGGAGACATGGGAGGACAGGCATGGCTTCCCATAACCACTTATATATCACAGGGTTAAACTTCCAATTCTGGTTTGAATTTTGGGATAAGAAACTCATAAAACGAAGAACAGAGAATTGCTTTTCCATTCATCAATTTTGTATTTCAACAACTTCATGTCTTGAAAGCTACATGAGGGATTATAATAAAATATTGTAAGGAAAATACTAATAGTTAAAGCAATTCTCAATCCATAAAGCCTGCTACAAAAACCAAATTTCTTTAGTAAAATCCACTTCTGTTACCCAGAAATTTAGTTAGGTCCTTGAAGAACCACTAAATGATGCCTTAACAAAGAAAATAAAAGGCTATGTTGTGTCCTCTAAATACTCAGCAAGAGTCTGAAGGACTTTATCTCTGTATCTCTGCCTACTGCCTGCTTTTAAAAACATTAACTAGACTCTTCCTCACCTTTCTGCTGAAAATTTCCCTGAAGGACCTACTAAATGGAGTCTCTTACACTCTCCTAATTGGAAAAACAGCTCTACTAAATCAGTAAACACACAATGCCTCTAACCAGGTCTGATCATTTAATTGAAATATTAAATTTAAAAACTAATAAAGAAAAGAGGAACTGAGAACTAATTAAATAAAAATAAATAACTTTCCACTCCAGTTTTACTCCTTAGGTATTGCTTATACCATTAAGTATTCTTTAATTTCCTGAGGGGGAGGAGGACACTTGTCAGTAAAGCTGACTCTTCTTTCAAAGCCAGTAATGCAATACAGGAGATCTCACTCTGAGGTCTGTTTTCATATAGACAATATTTTCTCATTTGAAAGAGGCTGCAGCATAGTATCAGCCTCTTTCGGGAGTCAATTTTTCATAAACAGAACAACCGGCAACAGCACAGTCAGGAAAAGGGTTACTATTTGATTAGAAGAAATGTATTTGAGCCTTTACTGAGGAGAAAGACCTTTTAATCACACTTAGTTTTCCTCTGCCAGGTCACCATATGTATCTTCTGGATAGATACATACATTTAACATAAAATGCACGTGTATTGCAAACTGGACTTCTTAAATTTTGGTTCTAAATGATACACCTGCTTAGTGGCAGTGATGAAAAATGTCTGCCATCTGTAAAGACTAAGCTGCTTGTATTCAGAGAAGTCCTAGGGCACTTCTTTAACACATTATTTGAATGCAATTGCTTCTTCGATGGAAATCACAAGTTCATTTTAAATCCAGAGTCTCTAATTCACCTGTGTTTCCTTGAATGGAAAGGAGATCGTTGGTGACCCCACGCAGGGTTTCCAGAGTTGAGTGGGTTACATCATAGGTGGGCAGGACGATATCTCTGGAATCCCCAGAGCCACACCAGGAGATGACAGGGACAGGAGCAGGGGTATCATTAGCTTTCCGATGCTCGACCGGCCAGTCGCCAACATTGAGATAAAACTCCACGTCGGGGAGACGAACCTACACGTGGACCCAAGGAAGGAGAATAACACAGAGAAGCTGTTTGTCACTCTTACATCTATTCCTCAGCTCTCCCGTGTCACACAGACCCAGCGCACTTACTGCATAGTTCAGAGATTTAGCTGTGCTTAATGTATGAATTCCAAACTTCTGCCCTGAGAGCGAGTATGAAAGGAACACCCAGAGGCCACAAAACAGCCTGCAGTTGGGCCTTAGCCCTTGGAGCTTTCCAAGCATTTTCATTAGCCAGGGCCAGCCTCCACACATTACTCCTAACACACAGTGCTGTCTTGATGGAAAAACGAATGTCAAATCTTACTTCAGGAATTATACATCTGAAAATACAACAACAATTGCAGTACTGCCATATTTAAATATGTTTAGCCTGGACAAGAGTCGATTGAGAGGGGATCTTGTCAATGCTTACAAATATTTCAAGGGCAAGTGTCAAGAGGATGGAGCCAGACTCTTTCCAATGGTGCTCAGTGATAGGACAAGGGGAAATAGGCATATTCTTAAACCACCTGAATATGAGGGGGAAACTTCCTTACTGTGAGGATGACAGAGCCACAGAACAGATTTCCCAGACAGGCTGTGGATATTCAAAACCCACCCTGGAGGCAATCCTGTGCAACCAGTTCTGGGTGAACCTGCTTTGGCAGGGAGTCGGACTAGATGTTCTCCAGAGGTCCCTTCCCACCCCAACCACTCTGTGATTCTGTGATATTGCCTGGATAGTCTGACATGACCCAAAGTGATACCTTCCTGGCCAGAGACAGGAACATTTCATCGGAGAACATTTTGAAGTCTGTGTACTTCCCTAGGGAGCGCCGGTAGATGTGATTATCCAGAATAGTGTAATGAACAATAGCACCTCTCGTCTGGGTGAACTTTGCTGGGATTTCCTTAAGCATTCGCTGCAGGTCAATGGTGGGAAACGAAACAAAGTCTTCCGTAATCTGAGGTTCTTGGGATGGACAGGACATCATGGTCTGCCAGAGCTCAGGGTCTTCTTCAGGACAGTCACAGTATTCATGATAAACTGGTTCTGTGGAAAGCAAAGCATCCAGAGTCTGTGATTTTACAGCACACCTAATTCATACATTACAGAGGCTTGGCATTTTTTATACCATGTTTTCTACAGTTTACCTGGGAAATCATCCTTCCTAAAATTTCTGGAATTTTGCAGTGTAACTGAGAAAACAGCAACATTCTTCTCTTTCAGAAATAGAAGACTTAGTGTTATCAGAGTGGAATTATTCTGCTAAATGAAGCTAAATAAAGTTTCTGTGAATCTGCCAAGCACATGGGGGATTCAGAACTATATGACCTGTCCACAGCTACCACAGCCCAGTTTCAAATAGATCCCAATTCCGAACTTTGACACGTTACATTGTATCAAAAAATACCCTTACCTTTCAAAATATAAGGTGATTGAGCCACGTGCTGATCACCATAAAGTATCTCAATTTTTAAGCCTTTTGTGACACTTCCATACATCCGATACCGCATAAGGAATGTACCATCATTTCTATCCAAAGGCCGAGGGGTGTAAATTCTGGTGACTTCTTTTGGTGAAAGTGCTTTAATTATCACTTTAAACTGTGTTCTCCCTGGCAAGAGGAAAATAAAACCAGACAAAGCCACTTTAAGCTATTAGAATCACTGATTTATATCTAGTACATAAAGGTAAGGAGCAAACTTCACTGAATTAAGACCACGGAATTTAATTTATTTTTCACTACAATTTTTCAATTATACCAAGTTGGTAAAACTAGTTTCCAGTGATGAAATATCATCCTACCAAATATTCTTAAGTCATTGCACACCTCTAAACAGAAAACTTGCAGATATAGATAAAAAGTTAAATATTTGATTACAAGACAGAAGGAGAGGCTAAGAGTATTTTGAAGCTAAGATTAAGTTTTATTCTAAGTTTTCAAGTTAGTGCTGAGGAACAATAGTTTTCTTTAGAGTAAGAGAGACAGGAAAGCAAGTTAAAGTAACAGGAGAAAAGAATACTTGCCAGCTTGCGGAAAGGTAGTTGCAGCATGCAGGAGTCACATACAAATTGTTCAGCTTTGGGCTGCTGCTGACTGTCTTGCACATTTAAAGTCCCAGCTACTGAAAAGCAGGGATAAGAGAATGACAGTAGAGATGCTCCCTGGACATCTGTCTGACCTGTGCTTAAAGATCATCAGCATTTCATCATTAATGCACTAAGATATGGAATCATTTATGGACAATATATTGTTTTTATGCATAAACATAAATGTTTTATTCTTTAATTCTATCACAAGTAGTCATTGTCAACTTTACTAATTAAAAAAAAAGAGGGGGAAAATAATTCATGAAGTGTGACAGTCTAAGCATTGTGAACCAAACAAATACAATGAATGCTAGCACCAAGTAGTATACAGAAATAAACGTAACTGAAAAATCCAAATAAAATCAAGATGTTACTAAAATCTGAATATGTCCCAACAGCACTAAATGACTGAGGTGCCACAGTTAACTCTATACTTTGCATCCACAGATAAATGCACTGATGTGGTAAGTACCAGTCTTTTAATGATCAATCATGTCTTCCTTACATCACTGGATCATGAAATTGGATTCAAGTCAAACACTGTGCAAAAATATTCCAATTAAATGACTCTCCCAAAGGAATGAACATTTCTGCATCTAAAGGTCACTGCAAGTCACATTTAACTTCATTTTTAACTTGCTTCAAAGTAGCTGACTTTAACTGAGTACCCTCTCCCTATGATTATCACCTAGTATTATTTGGATGAAGAAGTATTCAAATCCAGGGCATGTCATGAGGTTCACATAGAAAACAGTTTCCTGTTGGTATCATGTCTGTCTCCTTCTGCCAATTTTATTAAACAGCATTTTTACAGGGTGTAGTGATTTCCCACGGAAGAAAATTAAGTTTGCAGTTGTCATAAAAATGAGTGAATATTGAGAAGTCACAAGTCAAATATTACTGAATTTTACATCCTTGCCCTCACCTACAGGAAATAACTACATGGCTCTTTTTCCCTGCTGGTTATGTACATCCTGCTCTAGACAAGAGGAGCCCTAGATCTACCCAAAGGATATGTCAGTTTTAGTTGGTGGCACTTTAGACATACGAATCATTTGATAAGGGAAGTGACTGATAACAAAGCTCTCCTGGAAAAAGCTAACTCCACCGAAAGTGAAGGGGAAGAAAAATCAGATTGCGTATTTCAAGTAAGTACAAATAATTCACTGGAGGCAACAGATTTCTTGTTTGTAATTTACAACATTCATTGTGTAATGGGGCCAAGGCCTCTGCTGCATACTTAATCATAACAGCTTTTTGCTGATTTTTATTTTTTATTTGGAGGAAGTTACCATGGTGCTTTCACTTGTGTTATTTTGTTTCTCTCAATCCAAAGGAATTATAAAAGAAAAATGAGTCCTTGTTGAATCAGCACCACTAGTACTTCTCTGCTACTCTGAAAACTACTGCAAACATGTCTGGGACAGCATTTTAAGTACAAAATAATTTCCCAGTACTGAAGAGAGACTAAAATATAGACACAGTCAAAATGGGATACTTTAAGAAATCCAGATAATGACACCTGCTTTATGCACTTTTTTCTTCTGTGCAGTCTGCAAAAGAGGTACGCCATGCATGGAGGAACAAGTGATGAAATGGAGGGAAAGAGGGAAAAGATAACAAGATACTGATTTAGGCAAATTGCTAGAGAAGAACAAAAAACCTAGTCACCTTAGTTCTGACATGTATAATGAAGAGAAATTAAAAGATCTGAAAAGAAGATTTTTTATTTTTTTTTTGATTCAACTGTTTTACTGAAATCGTTGCTGGTTACTTTCAGAGATGGAAATCACAAAATCGATGGAGTCACTAAAGAGACACGAATTATTAGCCTATACTGTCAGAGAGTTGGATGCAAGAGCATAAATGCAGTAACAAACAAATACAGGTCTCGTGTGTGACCATCACAAAAGCCCAGGGATCAGGGTCTACCAAAGACCCAGAGGGAGTTCCTGCAGTGCCCAGCTATGAAGGGGACTTCAACTCTGCACAACTCTGCTTGGCAGCACTGGAACGAGAGCATGTCCTGCTCTTTGAAAGCATTTGGTGAAACCTGCACAAATACCTGGGAGGCCTTGAAAAATATTTGTTAGCAGAGTATGTAGATCATCTGAGTAACAGTTCACAGCTGATTTTATCACAGTCAATAGTATATAAAGACATGTTTGGCAGTTGTTAAACCTAGGACAAAACCTAGCAGAAAAGAAAGATAATGTACATCCAAGTATCCAAAGGAAAAAAATCTACACAGTTTACACTAAAAGAAAGCTCTGCATTTTCCTAATCTTTGAAATAATTTTTCTAGGGAAAGAATGGATTCTGCATCATTTGACATCTTCCTACAAAGGCAGGTCAAACAGTTACAGCCTCTGGGTTGAAATTCCAGTGTAACGTGCAATGGTGCATAACAATTCGGGTGAACAGACTTGACATTCAGAAAACAAATCTGGATTAAAAATCTACTAATGATGCTATACAAGTTTTATAATGGATCCCAGTAAGTGCCAATCCACTTGACTGAAATTCTAATGCACACAAAAAACAATTTAATAGATCTGGACAAATTTCATAAATGTGATGCCTTAACTGTAGCTCTGCTGCTCTAATCACAGCGTTCTGCAAGGGAGGTGAAAATACAGATTTTTTTGCTATCTCAATAGGTATATTTTTGAGATATATTCAGGTTACACTGGACAGCGTGCCTGAATAAATTATTTTATTAATAATGAATAATTAATTGTAATTCATAATAATATTTTACAGATTTGAACATTTAAAATCATTCAAGAACAGAAGTTTATAGCCAGGGTCTCTATGAATACTTTAAACGGTGCTCATGCAGTGGAATATGATCAACTCTACCATTAATTCTTTTAAGGATCCTTGGCACCCTCCTAAACAATTCTTGGCGTGTGACAGCAGATAGCACAGGCCAAGGCAACAGCTCTTCCCTGCTGGCAACACGCATGCTCTGTCTTTGACTGGAGGCCACAGCAGGTCATGGGATGAATGGAGATCACTCCATGCCAGATGGCATTGGGACTTGGAAACTTTCCTGGGACACTGAATTTATTAACATAAATATGAACACACTGCGATATAAACTAGGTTCTCAGTACCCAGGTCCTACCAGTTTTTCTTGGAGGACTTACACTAGCACAAGAACTCCAATTGAACTCCACACCTTTCCACCTTTAGCAACCTGCTGTTTGAACCCAGGGCTCTCCCTGTGCAGCTGCTATCAGCCTCCACTGCACTGGCAGTGAGCGCACAGTCGCATTCTGGACCATAATTACAAAACTGTGCTGACATCCAGCACCAAGCTGCAACAGCAGATGGAGAAAGTCCACACCTGAAATATCTGAAGTATCCATGCTTCTGTCAGACTGAAGACATGCCCTGTATGATATACGTCTACTCTTTAATTCTGCAAGCAGCAGCTTTCTAACTAACAAGACATGAAGAGGCCGTGCATACTTGGAAGGTGCCCTCCCCGTACCATCTCTGTGAACAGTAAATAGTACGCAGCAAATTAAGTGGCTTCTATCCTATGTAAATTAGCAACATAGGATTTCCTCTGAGGCTAACTCAGGATTATCTTCATTATGGAATCTGTGACAGAAAAGTAATTTTTATTCCAAATTTAAACTATTAATATAGACTGTGTAGAGTTAACTTGCAGCAGGAAACAGCTGACTGGCATCGTACCACTGGCCTGCAAGAACAAACCCAATTCCCACCCTCAGGAGAAGTGTCATGGGATGGTTTGTGCTTGTGCTGAGTAAACAACAAATGAAAATTACTCCTTAACGGAGCAGCAGTAGGATAACAGAGCCCAGAGGGCTCTACTGACCGAGACAGAAATTTTAAGCAACTGGTGCGTGTGCGGCATTAAAAGTAATTACGTTACCACTTCCCAGCTGCGTACCGGGATTTTACGTCCACTAGCTCCAGGAGCACTGGCTCTTTCTGAGCTTACTGGTTCTTTGCTGTAAATTCCACACTGTTGAGAGCAGAGGAGGCACCGGGCAGCACCAGGACAAAGGAGGGTCTGACCATGTGCTTCGCTCGCCATCCTGAGTGTCCCGGGCGCGGGGACAGCCCGGGAAGAGGGTTGGCACAGCCATCGCACGGAACGGGGAAAGGAAGGAAGGAAAGAAGAGGGGAAGGGGTGGGCACCTCCAGCCAGGTTCTGCGGCGGAACCGCAGCCCGGGACGAGGTTTCCGCTCCGCGCCCCTGCCCCCCCGGAGCACACGGACGGTACCTGGCGGGGAGCGGGAGAAGTTGCGCCCGGCCGCGCTGACCGCGTGGATGTAGAAATACCGCACGGGCACGGTGAGCCCCGCGTCCAGCCCGGGGCCCCACACCAGGCTCCGCTCGGCGCTGACAGGGTCCGCCGGCTCCGCCGACTCCGCCGGCCACAGCAGCGGCCCCGCGGCGCCCAGCAGCAGCAGCAGCAGCAGCAGCCCGTGGCTCCCCATCGCCCCGCCGGCCACCATTGCCCCGCCGGCCACCATCGCGCCGCTCGCAGAGGGGTCTGCGGCCTCCTCGGGCCCTGCGCGGCCCCTACCGCTCCCCGCCCCTCGGGGCGGCCCGACGGCGCCGGGACCGGCTAGAGCCGGGGGGAGGCGAGGGGAGGGCCGGGCTGTCCGCGGGTGGCTCAATCCGGCACCGCCTTTCCTGGTTCTCCTCCTCCGGGGCGTCCCGCGGTGTCCCCGGGGAAGTTCGCCCAGCCCTGCCCGTGTGTGCCGGAGCGTGGCCTGCCCGCGGGGCTGAGGCGCGGGCGCGGGCTGGGAGCCGTGCGCGTCCCCGGAGCCGCGGAGAGCGCAGCACAGCCGCTGGGGGAGCGGGCTCGGAGCCGCTGCTCTGCGCTTGCCTGGCCGGAGAGGTTTTTCTTCCCTGTGAGCGCTTTGCGGGACGCGCTGAAGGGCAGATGATCGGGGAGTGTGTTGCTCCCTCCAAAAAGAACGCGTCACCTGTGGTTTAGGATACAATTCAGCTGGCAGCTGAACAGCTAGCCTGGAATTTAAAGGGGAAAAAAATCGTATTTCTCTATCGCTTATTGTTACTGCCTTGTGTCAGCTGATGTACAGAGATTGCTGTAAAAGGAAAAAAGCCCCAAACCCTGATATAATTAAAAATTCCTCACAGTTTTTAGGATTTCCCATAGCAGTTGTATTTAAAGCGAAGGACAGAGCAGGCACCCTGTTAGGATGCACTGACGCGTGGTTCTCTGTCACTGGGCTCAGCTCCCTGTCCCGGAGAGGAGGCTCAGACATCCCCCCATGCCCAGGTGCTCCTGAGGTCTGTGGGTGAGATGATGCTGGTGGCCCTCATCAGTGCTCTCATGCTTGGTGAGGTGGAAAAAGGGATCACAGTATGATCCTCTAGAAAATGTAACAACAAAGTAATTTCATGTATTTAAAATGTTGGCACAGTAATGAGGGCAAAACTCCAATGATTTGTCTCCTAAGTTTGTTTTATCATGTCTACCATTTGCTGCTACTAGGAAGTATTTCAAGGTATGAGTAGATGGGAAGGCTTACAAGGCTGTAGGAGAACTTAATCAAGCTTCTGGGCAAGCCTGGATTTTCACATGCAAAGCAATGAGAGCACAAATGAATTCTGCTTAGTTTTGAATAACATGAACTTCAAGTCTCTGTGCATACAGACCATGAAAAACAGGCTCCTTGAAGGGAGAATTATCAAGTCTGGTTTCCTCCCTGCTTTTGTCTTTAGTCTCTTCAGTTCCCTCACTTCAGATAGCCACAGATCTCCACTGACATACCATGTGTGCTACTCCCAAGAGGTGAGAGAAAACTTGTGCTGAGTTGCAGAGTACAGGGCAGGGCTGAGGTCAGGCAGGGACATCAATCTGCAGATGAGGATCAGTCCCTGTGAGGGGAATCAGGGTCAGACACCTCTCTGGGATAGCT
Source organism: Thryothorus ludovicianus (assembly GCA_013397245.1). NCBI lineage: Eukaryota > Metazoa > Chordata > Aves > Passeriformes > Certhiidae > Thryothorus > Thryothorus ludovicianus. Next base: position 742,353 of record VZTB01016567.1, read on the forward strand.
GCCTGTCCTGGCTCAGCCAGCAGATAGGGCCAGACTCAGCAGGGAAGGCAGAGGAGAGATGGAGACCAGCTATGCCATCAGTGGGGCAGGGACTGATGGCCCCAGGCTGGGCTGAAATGTTGTCACGAGCCATGGGCAGGGAGAGTGGGGGAGCCCTCAGGAGGTGGGGAGATCAGGGCCTGATGGTGCTCTTGGGCTCCTGTCCTTGGGAAGGAGCCATCCCTGTTCTGGTATGGGCTGGGAGCAGCTCTGAGGGAATGGTCCTGGGAGGGACATGGGCCACCAATGAGCCCCAGCAGTAACAGAGGCCAAGAGCAGCCTGGGCTGAATGAACGAGGGCAAAGCCAGAGGTCGAGGGGAGTCATTATCCACCTCCACTCAGTGCTTGTTAGACCATATCTTGATCCTGCACCCAGCCTTGCGCTCCCCAGTACAAGACATCAATAAACTGGATCAAATCCAGGGGAAGCCACTGAGATGGCAGAGCTGGAGCACCAGCCCTGTGAAGAGAAACTGGGGCAGCTGGACTTGTTAAGCCTGTTAAGAGATACCTTCGATAAGGGGGTGGACCTCACAGAAGCCCCCAGGAAGATCATGAGATGGTGCAGTGCAGATGGGTGAAAGACAACTGGCATGAGTTGGAAGAAGAGATGGCCACCCTGTAACATCTCCATGTTATAGGCTGAAGCACAGGTGTCCAGAGAGGCTGTCCAGTCTCCATATTCAGAGATTTTCAAGCCTCAGCTGGATGAAGCCTTAAGAAGCCAGCCCTGACCTTGAAGCCAATCTGTTGTGAACAGGAGGCTAGATCAGAGACCTTCTGAGGTCACTGAGGTCCCTGACTTACCCTTTGATGAAACCATGAAATTTCTGTCCATGGAATTTCTTCTTTCAAATGCCATCAAGGCAGTAGAATGCTCAAAGATCATCTGGATAAATGCATGACCTACTGTGTGGACAGAGGTCTAGACAGAAAAACCACCTTAGCTCATAAACCCTGTTTCCTTCTGAAGCCAGACTGAAGGACTGCATTGCTGAGCTCAGGTACCACAAATACTGACTGCAGTAATTAAGGCTGAAAGACCCTGATGAGTCTCACACTATTAACATGGCATGTGGCAGCCAGGTTTCACTCAGGCCTAATTGCAGCTGAGGGGATTTTCACGTGGAGCTCATCACCTTGTAAAAGTACTCATCAAACACTGCCCTTGGCCCCCACGTGGAGTATTGGCACCTCAAGGCAAGTTGTAGGCATACAGCTCTCTAAGGGTTTAATGTGTCTACTGTAATGATTCTACCACGGATGGAAAACTATTCGTATGCTGGAAACTGAGCAGCTGGCAGGGCAAGAGAAGGCAGCACATCCTGCCCGTGCAGGAGCCCAGCAGCTGATGTGACTACAGCTGTGACATGGACCAAGGCTGCAAGCCCTGCTCAATCCATGGCTCTGTTGGCCATCAGCATCCTGATGATGTTGGCAACTGTATTAAGATGTTGGATTTTTATTTTTTTTAATAATGTACTGCATTCACAGCATGTGAACAACAAATACAGTACCAATAAATTTTTTCATGTAAGTGCAGAATTAATTTCAAATAGTTTAAAATGTGAAAATCCTGTAAATTATCAATATTTATAGAAGATATTTTTGCCAAAGAAAATCTTGGAAGAGTGGAAGTGTCAAAATTTGGCTCTGCTAAACTGAATGGAACTGATTGCTATTCAAAAGGTATTTCTCCCTAAGTTTTCATGCAATTGACTGTTAGAATACTGTTATTCAGTGTAAATTTTAGTTTGCAGACCCTCAACAGTCTTCCACAACTGATTTACAATTAAAAGCACTTTTTACTTACTTACATTAAATCAAGCCACCTGATTTCCTATCATACACAGCACAGCAAATTTTAAAAAAATTATGCCTGCAAGGTGAACATTTAATCCAACTACTGTTGAATGGGTATAAAATATTAACAAATAAAGACATTCTAAACCACCCATACATAGTCAAGAAAAACTGTATGACCATTTACTTCCTTTGTACACATTTCTTTTATTATTCTTTATGTAGGCTGGTATCCCATAATTTTGGATTAATTTATTTTGTAGAAATGTACAACAGCAGAAATTCCGCACAGATACTCAGCTGGTTTTATTGTCTTACTTTACAGGATCCTGTACACACAGAGAATAGAAACATTTACAGAAAAACATAATTTCTCCTTAGAATACCACATTTTACAAGACTGCAATTATACAGTAGTCATTTCCTTCCAGCATTGCCTGTGACAGCATATTCTTACATCCTTGTGTAACAGGCATGTCGTAGAGATCAATTCTGACTATAAATATACAGTTTATGTTAGTCCTTCTATGTACAACAAAAGACAAATTACCCTAGCAAAAAGTAATAATGTTTATGTATCAATACAGATTTGAACTACAGACCCACTTCTTCAACGAAGCTTACAGTATGAAAAAATAAGGATACCTCTTACCTACTGTAATATTTTCATCTTTTACTTTCTTGTGGAGTAGTCAGTGATACAAGCATTGCTTGTTTTGTGTAAAATATATTATTTTAAAATACCGGTTTACTGTCCTTTAAGTTAGAAAAATATAATTATGTCCTACAGAAATTTTATTGGAATAAAAAGCATATAAAAATATGGACCATCATTTCAGACCATATATGAAATTAGAAATAAAGTAGAAGAAAATGTATAATTATTTAAAAATATGTCTTCTGCCTCAGTGAGCCACTTCTGATTTTTCATAAAAAGAGAACAAAGCTTAGTTAAGAATTTAATGGCCAGGGACAAGTTTTGGCTACTGAGTAATAATATTACTCATAATACAATAATACAATAATATTATATCCATTGCTGAAGAAGAGCCAATGAACACGTTTACACTCATTCAGTTTAGAGGATAAAGAGTACAGTGGTCACAGTAGGAACAGTTGAAAAAAAACAGAAAGAGATGGTAATTTAACAAAGGACAAAAAGCCTTTTTGACTGGTTTTATTTACTTTGCATGTAAAAAGCTACCAGTCTGTGTGGTGCAGTGGTGCCCCAGCCAAGTGCCCTCTCAGGCTGCCCCAGGTGCTGTGCCCTGAAGGAGCCCAGTGGCTGCAGATGCCTCATCCTGAGACCAGCCAAGCAGAGGCCTCTGCAGAATCTGGGGACCTCACAAATTAGGTATATTTATTATGTATATATATTATGACGCTCACTACTAGGACAAGTAAAGATTCAACCTATGAGGTTAATACAGGAAATCAACAGGCTAAATCTTTTTATATTTTGAATTGTTAAAAGTGTCTGACTTTTAATCTAAATTAACCTGTTTCTAAGTCAAAGGTAGAAATCTGGCCAATTGTGTCAACTGTAACCAAAGCTGTGCTGTTTATGAATCTTCCATGTCTGGAAAGCAGATTTCCATGCTCAGCTCTCTCTTCTGATCAGTTTCTCGGTGCTGTGCCCTGTGTTGAGCTCTTTCTCCTGCACTAGAAGTACTTCTGCAACTCACATTACTCACTGCTCTTGCAATGCTGGACAGTCCTGGTGTGGAATCTGCCTGAACAGCATAGCAGAACAAATGCCACCAGGGACATTGCTGCTACACTTCCCAGGAATGCAGAAAAAGAACATTCATGCAGAATACACTGTAAAGATTTAAGAGGTTTCATTTTGTGAGGATATTTGTTCAGTGGGAAGGATTAGCATTATCATGCTTGATAATGAGGAAGGTTGAAGAAACAGCAAATTATCAGCAAAGTAACTTCTTGGTTTCCGGTTAAGTTCTGTAAGAAAAAGCGGCTCAAGCTAGAATTTATCCATTCCAGCACTGCGTAGCTGGCAGCAACCTAACTACTGCTTGCTGACTCAGAGGAAAGCCATCCCTAGACTTACACTGCCCAAAGCTCCACAGCTGTTTACTTTCTATTATTTGGGGAAGGGATTTTTTAACATTGTTTTTCCCTGTTAACAGAAACAGAAAAGGTGAAGCCACACATATAATACAAAAGTCAAATGCTCAGCTAATATAACATACTAACTCCCTTCAAACTAAGGAAGCTGTACCAATTTACAGCAGCACAAGAATGGGCTCAGCGTATTTGATGTGTTTTTTCCTGCCCAGAAACCACCACGCTGTTGTGCCTTCTTAGTACCACAGTCCCTTCATAGCTCTGATTCTTTATCTATCTCATCTAGGTAATATTCATCATCAGTGGTGGTATCACTGTCTGAGTCCGAGTAAGCAGCTGGGTCCTCCACGTAGGTATCAGTCAGCTCTCGGGGGGATGAAGCAGCTGATGACATTTTGCTCCCAGCAGAACTCGAGCTCAGAAGCTCAGCTCTGTTTATAGAAGAGCTCTCTGTATCTCTAAAAGCACTAGGGTTATTAAGAAGACATGGTCTCCATAATCGCCCTTCTGTGAGTGACCTTTTGATATTTTCCAGGAAAGCCAGCTGTTGCTCTTTGCCAAAGATACCAAATTCCACAGATGGATACATTAAATTTCTAGTGCTGTAACATTTTTCATCGTCTGACGCCCAGTTTTCATTCTCATCACAAGACAACAGCTCTGAGTAAGATTTAAATCTCTTCCCATGTATGCCATCTTTGGGTGGCATATTGCTTCCTGAGGCAGAGGTCTCAAGGGGATCTTGAGCACAAATGCCCTCAGAGAGGTGACGCTCGCGCTGACTTTTCGCATGGCTCTTGTGCCACTGATAGCTATTGAGGTTAGCGTTTTCTAAGCTGGTAGGCTGAGAGGTATTTTGACGCTGACCAAGCACTGTCTGGGAAGTCAAGCTTTGCTCTGGACACGTGTCTGCCTGCAAGCAGCTATCTACATAGGTGTTGGAGTTCTTGTCAGTTAAAGGTGGCGAGGGAGGTGCGCAGGCATGGCTGCTAGCTCTTCCTTTCTCTTCATCCACTAGGTATGAGGTAGTAGCACTGGGAGCGATGGGATGGCTTCTGCTTTCTAACCCGAGATCAAGAATTTGGGAATTCTTATTTCTTGTGGTTACTGCTTTATCTGGAAATATGGTCGTGAGTCTTGGCCTGTTTTCAACTTTCACTGCAGTTTTTTGAGGACTGATGGCTTCCTTCTGGATGTATGAACTTGTAAAAGGCCTCCTTTTGGTGTTAACAAGCAAAGAAGGATCATTCTGATTTTCAGTCTTCTTATTATCAGCTGTTGTTGGTCTTGGAATATTCTTGTCAGAGTTCAGACGGTGATTCTGATTTTCATTGTCCAACTCCAGGAATGGACGGTGGGAGTCCATTGAAATCAATGAGTCAAGGGACACGTTTACCTCTAAAGAAGTAGCACTTCCATCATTCTGTGAAAAAATGTTACTTATGTGTGGTTTGGGCGGTAAATTTTTACTTGAAAATTTACGACTTGTTTTGTAAACAGCTGCCAATTTATTTTTAATTGAAGGTCTGTTTTTCCTTTTTTCTATATCTTTGACTTTGTCTCTTGTGCAGTTGGAGAGAAGCTTGTTTTCCTCTTCTGCACTCTGTGCTATGTTCTGATCTTGTGTAACCCTGGGGACTTTATCTTTTATGTTTAGGTTGCCCTCACTATGCCACTCTGATTCCTGAAAACCACTGTAAACTTTACCCATATGAGAACTCTGTGAGTTTTGCCCTTTTTTAATTTTCAAATTCTTTATTTCATCTGTATCTGTGCTAGCCACTTTGTCCAGCTGAAATAATGGATCAGCACTGGGAGCTGTGCTTACCTCAGATGCTTTGCTTGGAGACTCTGGAAGCACTCTGCTACAAAAGTTTAAACCATTCTCTTTTTTTCTTGAACTGTCAGCCCTTAATTGCAGTCCACTAAATTTATTATTACACAGAGGGGTGGTTCGGTGTAGGACATCTACTCTCTGCTTAACTTGGGTGCTATCCCTGTACACATCTTCCATGGGAGTAAGTGGCACATCAGCATGCTCTGTGTTACCACTCCTTCCAAGGGAACTCTTCTCTCTGGAGCGGAGAAATAAACTATTCAGATTTTTCTTGTTCACTTTCGGTGGCTGAGAGCAACTTTCAGAGCTTCCCTTCTGTACAATATTTTTATTTGTTGAATTAGAATATAAAGGAGTCTCTAAATGTCTGCCTGGCTTGGGAGGGGTTGATAAAGTGGACATTAGTGGTGTGGCTCTTTGTAAAATTTCCTTCTTTTCTTTTACATATATTTCTGCCTTTTGGCTGCTTGAAGCATCAGAAATGGTCTTACCTGACTTAGCCACTATTGCAGTGGATTGTTGACCACCAAAAGAAATTTCTTTTGTCACCACATCTGAAAGTACATTTTCTGCTAATGAAAGATACGCTGAATTATCTTTCTTGTTAGGTACCACACTCACTGACTTCTCAGAGCTAGGGGATAAGTGAGAATTCTCTTCTTCACTATCAACAGCAGTTCTTAAATTCTGAGGTGCGACCAGAACTGAAGTTACTTGGTCAGAAGAATATGAAGGCACCTCTTTTTCAGAAGTAGTAGGGAAAAAACCATTTGCTAAACTCACATGACCTTCATTTTTCTTGTTTTGTGTTCTTGGTGACTGAGCATTTCCTTTGGGACAAGGTAAATCTGCATCCTCTGAATTATCTCTAAAGAGGCTACAAAATGTTTTTGAATGCCTCCGTGGTAGTGTGTAATAAATTGAAACTAGTTCATGATATTTGACATGATCTTCATCAACACAAACTGTAAATGTGCTTGTGGTTTTATATTTCTGTAAAAAATTTCCCCCCTCCTTATAATCTGAAAACACAGAGGATTCTCTTCGACTTAGATGCTTACATCTGTCTGTCAGATCAACTGATGTACTACTACTTATTGAATCATTAATATTTTTGGTTAAAGGACTGTGGTAATCTTTGTTACCTGTGGCAGCATTTAATGATGCTGATGTTAAAAAGGAACATTTTGGGTCTAAACAAGACACATCTCTTTGATTAGAATAAGAGGTGTCAGCTCTATGCAGAGTATCAGACCTTAAACAATTGTATGTTGTTCTACTTTCTCTAGGTAAAGAGATGGGTGTCTCTGACATAATGCTACCAGCAATGCTAGCTGATTTTCTAGGCAAAGTGTAATAAATAACAAGGGGGTCAGAAGATTTGGAGCTGTTTCTGCCAGGGGAGCCAGTAATGCTGCAGCTACTGGTATGTCTTGGTGAGCGGTCTTGCTTGTGAAACCTTCTGATACAAGGTGAAGTACTCCTCATTTTTTCAGTTCCTTTTTCAAGGCAAAAATAACTTAAACTATTTTCAGAGGTATTGGGGTCTCCATCAAAGCTATGCATATAAATATTTCCAGAATGTCCACTGCATGAAGAACTAGTAGTGAATTGTCCATTACAGTCCTTAGTAACTAAAGTGCTTTCATTTTGCAGTGTTTTCTGTGAAATCTCTTTGCTAACCCCTGTTCTACTCAATTCAGCTGTTTTCCCCCCTTCTGCTTGAGATTCACTAGCAGTGCAATTTATCGAAGAGCTAGTTAGTGTTCCTAAGCATTTAGCATTGTCTTTATGAGAAAGTGCTTGTGGAGAGTTTGGTGAGAAACTAGATGAGCCCGTAGGAGGACAGGACAACGTGCCTTGACTGTTTGCTAATTTTTCAGTGGATAGGGCAGGAGTAACATTCAGTAGTGAGGATTGTCTCTTTGTAGTCACTTTGTTAAGTGCTTCTGCACTCCAATTATCATGTTTGATACTCTCTTTTTGTGCTACATAATGTAGATTATGTTCCTGTTCTTTCTGATTTGGAAGAAAAGGTTCCTTCCTGCTCCCATCAGCTGGCAAAATAGAGGGAGGCTGACTGAACACACTGTTGGGTGGGCAATCATCTTCCTTCATTTCTACATTTCTTTTATCACCATTTGATGTATAAATGTTTGCCGTATCTCCTCTGGCAATGGCCTGGGTTTGTCTCTTTGTGTTAAAGAGAGATACGTCTCTTTGCCACATGGCCGAAGCAGGGCTGCTAGAGGAAAAACTCCGTGCGTTGATGTAGCTTGTATCTGCTTGTTGAGGGACTGACTGTAACAGCATGTCTTCATCTGGCTGTTTCACTCCTTCAGCCTTTCCCAGGTGCACAAACTCTGCCTTAGTACTCCTCTGGGTAACAACAACTGAATTCCTGTTCAGTCCTGTAGGTGTTGGTTGGTCCTTTGAATTGGGAAAGACTGACTCATCAGTTCTGATACCAGATGAAGAAACAGAAGAGTTACAACTTAGCCAAGACTGACAGCCCTCAGTGAATTCTGAAAAATTTCTGTTTGCACTTCTTGTCACCCTTTTGATACTTGTATTTTCTGGAGAGTACATGTGAAAATCATTCTGCAGGCGCTGCGAACCAAACTTGGCATTCTTTGTATGTGCCCACTGCTGGTCATTTAAATTAGCCATAAATGCTTCAAAGCTGGCATCAGGGGAAATAAACACTTCATCACTGTAACACTGAGGAATATCAGCCCAAGAAGGATAGCTGTCTTTTCTTCCATAGGAATTTTTTTGGTTTGTGTACAACTTGCCATGAGAAGAGGTATCTCTGTAGTAGGATCTAGAGAGATTATTTTCTGATTTGTATAAAGGATAGTTTTCCCAGTTATCAAAGGCCAACAAAGAAGCAGCTTTGTCAGGGCAACTAACTCTACTAAAGCAATTAGTGCTTGAAATAGATCTTCTGTAGTGGTGTTTTGAGTGGTAGCTTGGGTATTTCTTAGTTTCTTGTGAAGAGCTGGGATATCTACCATGGTCAGTAGAATGAAACTCCATCAGTGATCGAGTTCTAAACATTGTTTCTGGAGTTTGTTCTGAAGAGTCTGGTGTGTTGTTCCATACAATGGAAGACAGAGGAATTCTCTTTGGGTTCTGTCGACCAAACCTTGGTACAAAACCATTCTTGCTCTCCCTTGCCAGTGGATGTTGTAAACTAGATGCTGATAGCTGATCAGAAGATACTGATGATGGACATCTCCGAAGGGAACACACAGAGTAACTTCTGCCAGCTGTATCCCTGTTGATGCAGCCCTTGTGCCTAAACCCGCTGTTCTGTGTTACGGAAGGGGGATATAAGCTGCCCTCCGAAGAGCGTCCGAAGGAAACCGCAGACAGCCTCCGACGGTGCAGTCGGGGATTCCCATCGGCGCCATCACCGTAGCTGCAATCTTCTGGAAAGGCTGCTTGGTGCCAGTTTATATATGCACTGTGTAACTTCCTTGGTCTGATGAAAATCTTGTGTTCATCTTTGGCCCTTAGTGTTCTCAGTCCATCTGGGAAAAATGTGCTAGGCGTGTCACTCCAGTCATTTCTCTGTTGCCCCCTACTAGCAGTCTGCCTCTTTGAAGTAGGGAATGCACTGCTACTTTGGACATTTGATGCACTGCTTGTAGAAACTGTCCTGTCCCAAGCATCTTGGGTTTGTTCCTGGGCCAGCTGGTCATCCAGATCACTTAGAACTATACAGGGAAACAAAAAAAGGTACTTGGTTTTGTTTTCTTTAATGATCTTCTGACTGATTATGTTAAAAAGTTTAATGTACTACATTAATAATCAGAACTGGCTTTAAAAGGAGTCAGCTTCTCAGCATTCAAACCCTTCCCAAACCACACATTCTTCCTCCATAGGACCTTTCAGCAGTCACCCATTATGACTACAAGAAAAATAATGCTCTCCTCTATGACTGCTCTTTATGTAAATGTTAGTCTTTATGCCATTTAAAAAAAGAGCGAAACAATTTGAAGCCTGAGTTCTCACTCACACACTGTATACGTGTATGTGTATATGCACAAACCTTCCAAATATAGTCTGTAAGCAAAAAAATCCCTGAAAAGAATTCACTAGGCAAATATGGACCTTTCTGTGTGCTCACAAAGCACAGTTATGACATAACTATAAGAAAATAGAATCCCGAGAACCATCAAACAAGCATATTCAGTAGTCTGGCATGTCCACTGTTTGTTTCATTCATAAAAGAAGTTCTCTTCCGAATTGTATGAGCATTGAAAATGGCATTTTCTGGATAAGAAAGGGTAATTAAATAGTTAGGAAGCTGTGATTCAATCTAGCAACAAATATATATTTATATAAATATATATAGGCAACCTCATGAATTGGAATTAAACACTATATATAGCTCAATTAACCAATATATTCAGTCAGAAGATTGACAGTGATGTATTAAAACTATTTTTATTGTCAAAACCAATTATGTCTTTTCTAATTGTATTCTTCTGCTATTTCTAAAATACCACACATAATATACAACGGACATGATTGTTTTGGTACAGAATTTCCTAATCCACTTAAATACATAAGACTGAGCAATCAGTCATTACAGATCTGTGCTATCCCTAAAAAAGCATTGAGAAAGCATTGATAAGTATGTATAATTGGAATAAAATGTGATCCAAAGGTACTAAAATTCTCCATTTTTTTTTTCTAAGTCTCTCTTCAGCACGCAAAAGAGAAGACTCCTGAGAAACTCAGTTTAGAACAAGAAAAAAGATGAGTTGTTTCTGAGTCTCCCATTGGGAGGACATGAGCCAAGCTAAAAAGGAACGTGCAACTCTTCACTGGGGTTACATAAAGGCTCCCAGAAAACTAACTGAATGCTATAATGCCTCTTCTGTGGTTTGTGGCTTTACAGTTTATAAGATCAGGCCCAATAATTCATCATTATCAAAATTATGCATGCAGGCAAATGGGATAGAATTCTCACATACCCATATGTCTGCACCTAAAGGGTGCAGTATGGGCTCCTGGCAGAGAGACACAGCAGAGAGAACTGTGCACAGTTACATGGGATTCTTCTGAACTGTATCAGTATGAGATGAAATGCATTCTAAGAGTGATCACTGACATCTCCTGAAGTCAGTGTTGGAGTAGACAATCTGCTGTCAGACAAAGACAACAAAAAGTAGCCACTCTGCTAGAAATGAGCCATGTTTTACAGCCTGTGCTTTTGCAGAAAATTCTCTCAAACCACGGTCACTTCTGGTAACAATACTACCAAACAATACAAAAATAAAGATTAAACACACTTACCACTGAAAATCTCCTTCTCTAGTTGTTCATTCCATTCCAGTGTACTTTTCTCTGTTGTTTCATTTTGGTTTGTATCAAAAGAATGACCACTTGTTTCAGTTGACATTGAGGGATTACACATTTCAGCCTGTTAAAAATTGTAAGGTAACCCGGTTTCAGTTCTACATGTAGGTTCAAATCACATTTCACATGTCACATCACAAATTGTGTCACAAGTCCCAGAGGTGAGCAAACTCTGTCAGTCCATTAAATTATGTATTATTAAAATACACTACTGAGGGTTGTAAAATTTCATGCATTTTATAGACTTCTACACATATAATAAGGAGAATTACTCATCTTCTCCTCATCCTGTAGCATGTTTTGGATAAAGGTGTAGTTTACTTAATTTATCCAAATGCATCCTTATTGCATTGTATTTCTCAGTTTAGTTTTCTACAATCATTTCTTCCTTGACCAGTGTATTTTAAAATACACACACTGACCTTCCAACAGGGAATTAATACTCTAACACTACAGTCCATTTTCTTATTGCAAGACAGCACTTAGTGATAAAAGTGGGTAAAATATCATCCTATTCCCCATCTATGTTTGGATTAAATGTTAAATTGAGAGGTTCTATCCCACCCATATTTCTCTCAGCTCACAGATGGAGGAAGTGCAGGCAACTGTTTAACTGCTGAATTATTATAGCTGAAACGCTTTCTCCTTTTATCAAAGAAACGCACCCTACTACTTTTTCATTTGCCCTATTCCTAATATTTTACTAGTCTAGCTATAATATAGCTTTATATAATACATTTATATAACAAACAGGATTCACTGATAAGATCTTTGCAAAGTCATATATTAATATAGATTATCCCTTTGTTTTTGAAATATGAGAGAAGGGAGGTGGCCAGTTTACATCCTCTGTGCCTTTGATTATACACTGTATACTTTCTTAGTCCCCTCTGTGGCTATACCACCCAACTGAAGATGAGGAAAAACACGTTAGTAATACAGGGTAATAAAGTAATTAAGATAGAAAATATAATCCTTGGAAGAAAATCTGATATTTCAACAGCATGCACTTAAATTACATTAGAAATAAATCTGTTGTTTTTTCCTTAAAATAAGCTTGTGCTTATAAAATGAAACATGCACCCACTCAAAAAAACCCCCAAAATTCCTACTTCAAAATTTACATTTACATGGTAACTCTGTGCATGGAAATGTTGCACAAGAGGTTCTAGTTTACTGGCTGCCCAAGCCAGCTCTGCTTTCATCCTTGTACAAATGAAATGAAACAAAGTAAATACACTAGATTATTGTTTAGTGTGAGTTTTGATCTATTTACAGGTTGGTTATAGTTGCCAAGATACGTGAAGGTCTTGACCTAGGAAAAGATCCATGCAATTATTCTGTCATTATGAGAGAACTGAAATCTGGCAGAGCTAGAAGCAGGGAAGGCTAGGAAAGCTTTGGACTTTAACAGACAAGCAGTCTACTACATGCAGCAAGCTCACAACAGACATTTTACTCAGCATTTAAAATCAGAACTGCAAGACCACTATTTAAACAGATGTTAAAGCAACAGCCTACACCACGGGGACTAGTTTTTGGAAAATCTATATTTAAACACTGTAGACTGTAAATTGATAAGCTACTTACCGTTGCCATTTCTTCCACTTTTGAGGATGGGCTAGCAGAACTGTCATATCTGCAGGCAGAGGGATTTAAATGTTGGCTTTGAAAATAAACTTGGTATAATTTCATCAAACAGAGAATATCCAGCAGCTTCTCATTTTAACAACTATTGAGAAGCATCTGAAGAAAATTTGCTTTATGAAGAATTCATCCTTACCTCCCCCTGCCAAAATCCTGCAAAAATAAAGTGCTGAGAAAATGTACCATTCAGTTTGGCCTTGTCAGCTTGCAAAATTCATAACCACACAGCCAAAAATTAACTCAACCTACTGACATCTCAGTGTCTGCAACAGCCATAAAGTACTTGCTTCAGACCAGCATTAAGGTAAGATGGTATTTGTACTTTTTCCAAACAATAATAATTTAGTAGGTACTACTCATAGCTTAAGTTATATACTTGTTAATCTCTGAGTGGTTTGCATCTGCAATTCTATTATTTTTCTCTTCCATTTCACCCTACTCAGGTGCAGAGCTGTGCTCTGTTCCTGCAAAGGAGGAGAGACAAACAGCAGATTGGTTTTGGTGTGAACTTTGGAACTTGCTGCTACTCACCCAAAACAGCCTTTATTTACCAATTTTTAAGACATGGTAGAAGGCTTATCTGCTTTCCTAAGCTATTTGAGGCTGTAAGGGCTTGGCAGAGAACTGGCTTGGGTGTCCCTGAGTAATGCAGAGGTTAGAACAAGCCGAGAAGCCCTGAACAGTAAAAGTACTCTGTTCGATGGGGTGACTTACAAAATAAACGAAAGAAACAAGAACAGGACTAGTCTTCACTGAGTCTATTCGAGTATGCAGATCCTTGTTTTACAACTAAGCAAACCCAGTCCCTTCAAAAGCCCTGAAGGAAATGTTGTTCAGCCTGTGCTTATTGCCAGTTCTTCCTTGTCTCAGAAACTGTTTTTTCCCAGGAAGTTAATTCTTGGGAGAAAATGAAGTAGGGAAAGATAGTTCTGCTCAATCCTGTTTGTCTCAAAGTCTTTTTGAATGACCTTGTTCTTAGGCTCTTAAAACCTCCCTGTGCTCAGGTAGACTACTTTATTGTGCTTCAACAGCAAGTATAAACCGGCTTGTTGGCAAGTTCTTTGTGGCCCAGCCTTTCCTCCTGAAGTGCTTTGTCATTTGTTTGCAATGTGCTTGCAGGCAGGGAAGAACAGTTGAAAGGTGCAATTTGTTTTTGCTTCTGTAATTGTGAACTGTAAAACCAGGATTCCTCTCTGACATGGGGTCCAACTGAAACCAAACAAGCCTGTTGACTTCAGCAGGCTTAGGATTTGTCTAGACAGTCTGAATCTCAAATTCCTAATTTTCCTCATAGCTCTGAATAAAAACAGCTATTAAATCAGGGGGTTACCTCTCCCTTTGAATGAAGTTTACAGAACCAGAACTCAGAAATGTATGTAGCTTTTCCTTTAAACTTAAATAAAGTTGTGTTTTAATGCTTCTAAAACAAATTAAGAGTGAAACTTACATTTCAGAGCTTTTACAATTATTTCCTGCAAATTAAGTTCAATAAAATCTTGTGGCTTAGCAAGTTATACTTATATGCATAACAAAAATGCAAAAGCTTTGTTAGAAGCTTTCTTCTTCAGCTTTACTATGCAAAGCCACTCTTTGGCAAAGCTCTCCCCACTCGATGTTGTATTAATGGCTCCTCAAAATAAACCTACATGAAGTAGATATGTTAGTTAGAAATGTCAGTTAGAAATGTCTTCTGATAGTCTAGGCAAAATTTAAATTTTCATTTGTGCCTCTGGCACTATTCTAAAATCATTTGTGTCTTTATTGTCACTGTTCTCTCAGAAATGACTGGTCATTGCATCCTGCTTTATTTTTCTCCCTGCTAACTTATACTGAAGAGGTTATTTTAATCTTTTCCCTATGCCAATCTCTCCATTTCCTAAACTGCCTTATTATTTTCTGTGAACTGTTTTAAATTTTACAGCATTTCAAAATTAAAGTTTGTCTTACTTTCAGAGAAATATTGCTTAATTTTAAGAAACAGTAATTCAATTTCTTTTTTGGTTAACAACACTGGGCAATATTTATATTATTTTGCACACAATGCATATACACACACTTGCCAATATTGTCTATTATTCATAAACAAGAAAGAAGCTAAATTGATGTTCAAGTTCAGAAATGTTTGCCATCTGGAAAATACTACTCAGTATGGAAAATGAGAAATGGTATCTTATACTTTTCCATTTACATACATATATATCTTTTTAATGACAAAGAAATGTAAGATTTAAAGTAAAAGATGACTATCACTTCTGGTAACAATAAAAAAAAAAATCCATTAATTGAAATCTGCTGTGAATTAGTATTTCCACAGAGGCAAGGCACCTGTCTCCCCCAGGCTACCACCAAGCTGTCTAATGTCAGTATCATCCATCTTCTTCAATACTATTCCTATCAGTACTATATAAGAGGCCAACTGAAAACCAAACACATAACTCACATATGCTGAAAACACAATTAACCAGCATTTTTGTCCAGGATGAATCACACTTACATATTAGAAAATAGTAAGGATGAATTCAAGAACACTGACACCTCTGAACCAAAAGTGATCAAACATTTCACTGCCTTCAGACTACAGTTACAAACCTTTTATTAGCATCTTCTGTATCTCCATGTAAGCGCGCTCCTTCCTGCAGCATCCATAATTTATTCTCCCAGTAAAACACCACCGCAGCTGACGGAACTGTCTCTCCAGAACTGAAAGGACCCTCTAACCAGCCATTAACGTTTAGCCACTGAAAAGCTTCTGCCAGTTAGGCTTACTTACAGGATTTACAGCGCTGCGTCCTATAGTGTTTCACTAGCTCTCCAAAATAACTCTACCTGGTAAGAGGCAGATTATTTCAGTGCTTTGCCTATGCATAAAGCAAACCACATGCCACGGCAACACCTAGAAGAGGGTGGGGGAAGTTTTCAACAGAGAGGCGTGACTAGAAAATGTAGCAATCAGCTCAGTTACACGTCAGGATTGACTTGTTTATTTTTCAAGTTATACTTGGTCAGAAATCAAAGGCATCTGACCCTGAGATATGATAGATTTTCCACGGAAAAGCCAGATAAACATACATCAGAAAAGCTGATGTAATGAGTAGGCACAGTTTGGTTTTTCTGCTTTCTTAAATTAAGAAACCATTTCATTGCTTAGATTCTACAGCAAAGCCTCAACCTTCGTGTGTGCATTGGCTACCTCACTGTGCACCAGGATAAAGCACCCTTGAAATCTGATTCTCAGTTACACAAATGTCCCTTTATTCTTCAGGGAAGACTGTGGCTCATCATTTCAGTGTTCCAGGATGAGGGGCATTACCAGGTCACAAGAAAGAGGAAGGAGAAAATGACAGGTATGGAGCAGTGTTAACACTGCATATTCTTTTTCTTTGTTGTGTTGTTATGTAAGAGAATTGTTACCAGTGAACATCCACAAAGCTAACCTCACAGCCTCTACTCAAACCTCACCTTAAATCTCCTGCTTTGATACAAACACTCCACAATAGCAAGCTGCTCTGTTACAAAACCTATGTATCAGACTAATCATAATTTCTTTAGAGGCTTGCATTCCTTGTCATTGTTTATTACAGCTGTTCCTTGTCTTACCATTATGTCAGCAGGGAGCCCCAGGCACAGACCAGAATACCACTCCGAGACTCACTGAGTGAAAATCAGCTTTTTGTACCAAAGATTTTGCACCTTTAATACTTAGACTTTACAGCACTGCACAATGCAGCTCTACCTGTGATTGCCAGTTCCAAGCAGTATCCTGAGATGCACACAAGAATAGTAATACTTCATTCATGTGTTGCTGACATATGGCCATACAGGACAAAAGTTAAGAGAGAACAGGCAGCCTGACCAGCCAGACTGTAGTTTCCCCCCACCCCTTTCCCTCTGAACAGCAGCTTCAACCCTGGGAATGGCAAAGGAGAAAGATGCTCTTCAAACTGCAGCTCCAGAGCTGCATATGAGACCATCTTTGGTTCAGATCCAAAAACCAAAGCAACCTAAAGTACTGAAACCAAAGCACTGACAAAGCACAGAAGGCAAAAGTGCCAAGAGCAGTCCGGTTTGCCTGGCTGGAGCTAAAGCTGCAGGGCTGCCTCTGAGCTAGAAACGGTGGGAACTGATGCAGCAGAGCTGCCTGGGGCCGCTACCCTCTGCCATGACTGGGGAAAACTGTGCTCTCCTATTGTATCACAGCCATAGGGCACCAGATCCCTGTGCACCTTACACCATGTCCTCTTGAGAGGGAATTGAACAGGATGCAGCTGCTCCTAAGTCTACAGTCTTTCATATTCTTTTAGTCTTTATGCAAAACCTGAACAAAATAGGTTTAACCAAAAGACTCGACCTACTTCTAGTGACTTAGTCCTCTTTCTTCTGACACAATACAGGTAATCTCTCATTGCATGACCAAGTAAAATCCCAATCTTCCCAATGAGGTGAAAAGCAAGAGACTGAAAAAACAATTTAACAAAGTTTTCTAAAACACAGAACAATTCATAGACCTTTTTAAAGCTGGAAATAATGTATGTTCTGATTATAGCTCACCGTGGTTGCTTCTGAGTTGGGGTTTTCCTTGATTTTCTAAAGGAGGAAAGCCAAGCAAAAGGTGATCTGAACCCCAGAAAGGAAGCTGAAGTGTTCTTTTGTGCTTGAGGATTTGTGCGGGATGACATTTTTATTTCTTTATGATCTAAAAATGTGATAAAAAGTAGATTTGTTTCAAGTTCTTAACAAATACAGTATTAAAATATACATAAATGTTATGTCTTCATAAACAATTCTCCTTTGCTTACCTTTTATGTCAGGAAAATCCAGTTTTGACATTTTTGGACAGACTATGTGACATACTGGTTTATAATGACTAACTAGAAGACAGAGAAAGATAAACAGGTCTAAAGTTTCAAAAGGTATTATTGGTTTTGGGTGATGCACGTGAGATATATGAAGTTGATTTTCATGAAGAAATCAGCACTCAATCACTTGAAAATCATACCTCTTTTAAAATACAGGCAAATCAAACATTTGAAAATTGAGGAACCCACAATCATTACTCACTTTCTTTTTATGTTTATAAGAAATTTAAATATGAGAACCCAGTATATACAATGACCTAACTGACTGTAATGTAACTACATAACACTAACTCAGACTAACATGTCCTCTGTATCCTAGAATTCCTTATGATAGGATTCTTGTGGCCACTAGAGTATCTCTCTTTTTCCTGCTACAAACTGCATATCACTTCTGTATTTTCAATGCAAGATATTGTATTTCTTTTGGAAGGTTATGACTTGTTTTCTTCAAATTGAACATAAACTCTGACTGTAAAAGCAGCTGGCATTTGGTGGGAAGATGAGGATGAGTATCACTTATAGATAAGGGAAAGAAACTGCAGGATCTGCACCACACCACAGTGCACTGAAGGATATAAGGAAACAAGACATCACTCAGGAATAAAGCATTAATTTTTATTTTTTTTTCATTTAAAGCAACACATGCCTGAAACAATATGACAGCCTGAAAATGGCTTATCCAATGACTGTAGGAGAAAGCAAGCCCAGAAATTAGAGCAAAGTGTCATTTATAACAATAGCAAGGGGCAGCATTTTGGACATTGTCCAAAATGAAGTGAATAATTAATTCATGTGATTTAAATCCTGTGTGTAATACATGGCTTTCCCTTCAGTGACCATCTCTGTGTACTTCAAAATGCCAAATTCTTTAGCCCTTTCAGAGCCTAATCTCTTAGTGGCATTGACTTGACAATGCAGGTGACATCAAGAGAGTCCTAATAGCATTCTGCCATAGCCAGGATGGTCTAGGGATGTAGACACAGGATGGCTTGAAAGTAGAAGTAGTGCCTTTTATTTAGCCAACTTATACAGTTGGAAGTATCAGATAAGCCTCTGAGGCACACAAGCTCTTCCTCAGATCTGAAACAGAAACAGGTGCTTTCAAAATTAAATACCAGAGAACAATTACACAGAGTTCAGTCAATTAGACCATCTCTGAAAGAGAAAAATAGTAGGTAGCTGAGGACCAGAGGGCATGTTGGAGAAAAAAGGTCAGGAAAGACTGAGATCTGTTCTGTGCAGTATCTATTCTGTAGTATCAGGAAAACTGTATTTCTTTTGAAACACATGACCCTGCGACAAGTTGCTATGAAACACAAATAGGAAGAGCTCAATGAAAAACATGCAGAAGTGTGAATAGAATAAAAACATATATTATGCATGAGAACTATCTGGATAAAAGATGAAAGACAGTAAATAATACCATGCTTTTTATAGACATACCATGTTTCTTGTGCATGTTCATTTTAGATGGCCTTTAGAACCTGTGAAATGAGATCTTGAGAAATTGCTTCCTGGTCAGGCCAACTTTTCAGGCTTTGACACTCACCCTGATTATAAGCACTGGCATGCCTTTAGCCCAGTGTTACTAGAAAAAGTTTTCTACTGGTATATTCAAACCTTTCTCACCCAAACTCATCTACTTATTCCAAATGTATTTAGGTGCTTTTAGTTTTTTTTAAGAAAACTAGGCAAACCCATATTTTTTGTGCTAGTTTTGGCTGGTATTGTTAATTTTTTCCACATTTGATTGCATGGGCTATGTTCTGGATTTGTGCTGGAAGCAGTGTTGGTAACACAGGCATGTTTTAGTCACTGCTGAGCAACATGTACACATTTAAGGCCTTTCCTGCCTCTCACCCCACCCTCAGTGTGCACAGGTAGCTGGGAAAGGACACAGCTGGGACAGCTGACCCAAGGGACATTCCGGACCATACAGCACCCACCGTGCTCAGTGTACAAAGCTGAGGGGAAAAGAAGGAAGGAGGGACATTCAGAGTGATGGAATTTGTCTTCCCAAGCAACCATTGTGCGTGATGAAGCCCAGATTTCCTGGGAACAGCTGAACACCTGCCTGCTCGCAGAAGTGGTAACTTAGTTCTTTGGTTTGCTTCCTCATGTGCAAGGCTTATCTCAGCTCATGAGTTCTGCTACTTTTAGCCTCCTGCCCATCCTGATGGGGGTCAAGTGAATGAGCCACTGAGTGATGCTTAGTTGATGGCTGGGGTTAAACCACAAGAGTCCTTTAGGATGCCTCATGTAGGGCTTGAAGTGTTTGAGATAACAACAGATCTCAGTGCAATGTGCTAGACTGAATTTATCACTGTTCTTTCTGTTTAGCTATCAATTGACAGGCTCCTATGCTTGCCATGGGGTTTGCTTGCCAGACTGTATATTACAGCCTAGTGCTCCTTAGTGGAATGGTTATGTGCCATGGTCATGGTGTATCCCTGAAGGGATTGTCACCAAGAGTCAGTCCAAAGAAAGTACACCTCGAAGCATCTGTGGCTGTGCATGTGGTCATGCTGGAGAACCTCAAAGTGTGTGGCCATGGATAAGACCACAACAGAGCAAGTACCCCCCTACAGGAAATGCAGCCATGGGTAAAGCCATGTTGGAGTAGGTGCATTTCTGAAGGCATTGTGGCCCATGGAGGAGGCCATGCTGGAAAAGGTGCATCTCAGATGGACTGGGGCTGTGGATTAGTCCATGCTGCAGCAAGTATATCCTTGGAGATATCCCTGGCTCTCCTTGGAGCAGGTATACCCCTGAGACACTGCTGTATGTGGGTAAGTGTAAGCTGGAGCAGAGGCAGGGTGAAGGCAGTAGGGCAGTTAATGGGGATATAATGGATAGTGTGGGACCTGAGCATGATGTAAATAGTATGGGATAAGGAGTAAAGAATGTGCTGGGTTTGGCTGTGATAGTTAATTATTTCCATAGTAGCTAATATGGGGTTATGTTCTGAATTTGTGCTGAGAACAGTGTTGATAATTCAGAGATGTTTTCCTTACTGCTGAGCAGGGTTTCCGCAGAGCCAAGGCCTTTCTGCTTCTCACTCCACCCCATCAACGAGTGAATCGAGAGTGCACAAGGAGGCAGGAGGGGACACAGCTGGGACAGCTGTCCCCAGGTGACCTGATGGATATCCCATACCACATGGCATCATACTCAGCATATAAAATCTAGGGGAAGAGGGAATGGGGGAACAGTGAGGGCATTTGTCTCATCAAGTCATTGTTACATGTGATGGAGCCCTGGAGATGGATGAACACCTGCCTGACCATGAGGAGGGGTGAATGAATTCCCTGCTTTGCTTTGCTTGTGTGCACGGCTTTTGCTTTATCTATCAACTGTCTTTACCTCAATTCACTTTTAGCCCTCCAATTCTCACCCCCATGCACAGTGAGGGAGTGAGTGAGTGGCTGTGTAGTGCTTTGCTGCCAGCTGGGGTTAAACCACAACCTTTTTGTACAATGCAGACATCACTGTTTTGATTGGGAAACTACCACTGTATTTACTATAATTATAGCAATTTCATTTTGATTAATAAAGATATTTTTTACAGTGAGAACAATTAATCACTGGAACAGCCTCCTCAGGGACATGGTAGAGTCCCCATCACTAGAGGTTTACAAAATGTGACTGCAAATGGTGCTAAATAATCTCATCCAGGTTTCCTTTCCTATGAAAAACTGGACCTTGAAGATCTTCTGATGTCCTTCCAATCTAGTCCATACTCTGATTCTAACTATGGCATAACAATATCAGGGATTTTCTGTTGTGAATCCCAGCTCTGCTTTTAACAGAATCTGCTTAAAGAAACATACCCATTTTGAAAATGCATCTTTGGTAAAACTATGATATGAAAAGAAATTCAGTGCAATTTCAGAAACTCCTAACTATTACACTCAGATATGCCATAAGATATTGGTTTGGTGACCATTATTATATAGATTAGGAAATAGACAAATGCAACTCACTGGTGCTTTTGCTCTTCCTTAGCTGATGCTCTAATGGTGGTTTTAACATTCTATTGACATCAATGTAATTCTGAAATTTTCTTCTTTTGATTTCTTCAAACCATTCTCCAGTCACTCCCTGCAGCCCTTTTTCAGACTTCTTTCTCTTCAGAAGTTTGCTAAAAAGTAAAAAAAAATTAGGCCATTTTAGATATTACAGGCCAATCATTAGGAATTCTCCCTGTAGTTCATGAATGTGTTTACAGTATATCTCTACATATCATGACTTTTACAAAGTCAGTGAGACATGATACATTCACAGCAATCACATAGAAGTTTTAGTGACAGTAACATTCTAAGTTTAACAAATGAGGTTATGGGACAAGGTTAAGTGGATGAGTTATGTTTGCATTACTGTCTTCCTTGAGGAAGTGCAGCTTTTTTCCTTGCAAGAATAAGGCAGGCAATCCATACGCATTCTAAAACTAATTGCAAGTAAGATTAAGTTGATCCAATAACCAAATTAGAATAAATAACATGCTAAATAAAGCATTTTTTGAGATATTTATTCACTCATTAAAGTAGAAGCAATAACAAGATTATTTTTATTTTCTAGGGGTAGGTCGCTGATGCCCTGACAGTGAGGTGTCCACTACACATTTTCCATGCAAAGAACAGTAAATTGTGAATTCACCTAATAGATATTCATGCAACATGTTCAACAAGTTTATCACATTTTCCTCTTTCCTTGATGCATAGTGATTCTGCCCGTGTTCAATATGGATGGAGGCAACTAATAATGAATATGAATGTTCTGTCACACTGAGGTGCAGCCTGAGCAAGCTACACACATGCGGCTGCAACTGAGTAAGATATTTAGCAGCAAGTTCAGCTTTTAGACCAAGAGGTCATAGGAATGATTTTTTTAGCTGGACAGAAAAGAACAAGGTACAGTTGCAAAGGAGTGGGAGTAGTGCAAGGACATGCAAAGCTACTTGTTTTCAGGTTACATTGCAGTAGTGTCGAAAGCATAGATGCAAATACAGCAAATCCACACCCCAACTGATTCTGATGGCAACAAAACAAGACTTCGTGCACAGCCTGGAGATACAATACCAGTGTTTGAGCAAGGCTTTCATGTAAATCTCCCTCCTTACCCAGTGGTAAAAATCTATGTCTAGGAATACAGATGCTCTCAGAGAACATAATTTACTTCAGTTATCAATTTAAATAAAAACTCATCTCAGACAATACTACTTCAGAGAACAAACTATAAATTAAACATCTAGTCCGGGAATAGATGTATTTTGATCTGGAATTTAAAGAGTTCATTGTCCATACTAGGTCCTAGCATGCATCTGGTGGCACCTGATGGACCGGAAGGCTGGAGGGAGACATTTTTGGGAAATGAGTATTTCCCTTGAAGAAGATTACACAGCCACATGCACGAGTACTAGCCATTCCAAATAAACTTATTACAAAGGCAAAAATGTTAATCATCGCAGATATTACCGCACCATGGGAGTGACTAAACACCGTAAATGCATTGTGCAGCCTGGAA
Source organism: Thryothorus ludovicianus (assembly GCA_013397245.1). Lineage (NCBI taxonomy): Eukaryota > Metazoa > Chordata > Aves > Passeriformes > Certhiidae > Thryothorus > Thryothorus ludovicianus. Next base: position 765,517 of record VZTB01016567.1, read on the forward strand.
CGCAGCCTAGCACTGATGTGAAACAGGAGGGGATCAACAATGAGCCAACTCCGTGACCTCACCCCTGTGGCCTTACCAAAGGGGATCCAAGATACTGGGAGGAGGAAAAGCACAGAGAGGAAGGCATGAGCTGCTTGGGAAGCGGCTGCAGCCACACGGGTGCCCGAGGAACAACCACTGGGCAGTTGTGCTGAAGTCCCGACAGCGCAGAGCACGTGTAGTGATCCATGCCCGCGGCTTTCNGGCGGCCGCCGGCAGCACCGCCCAGCGCCCGCTCCCGGCGCGTCCCGGGGCAGCGCCGCCGCCCAGCGCCCGCGGCCGGGAAGCGACAGCACGGACGGAGAAACAGCTGCTGGCTGCGCGTTTACGCATTCCAGAGCAAAGGGAAATATAAAAACCCCGCAATCACTCTAACATCGGCCGTGCCAGGCACTGCACGAACAGGCCTTGCACTGAGAAACGGAGTTAAAGTCCTGAACAAACACTCAGTTCAAAGCTAAAACACTGTAAAGTCTTTACGGGTACATGCTTGGCATTATGTGTAGTCGTTATCTATGAATATGCTGCTTTTGAATTGTGCTGTCATGCCCAACTCATCAAATAAATACTTTAAACTGCTTGTGCATATTTATATTTATACACACACAGGATGCTATATGGAACCCTATAGATGTAGTTATTTGAGTAACAAATAACAGCTAAAGAATACGAAACACGGTATGTAGTTGCAATATTGCGTGACTATTAAGTGTTTCTCCTTCACGATGACTCCCAGCCAAACCACATCATTTCCCTACATACCTGCTCTGTCAAGTTTACATGCCCCCTCACGACACTAATGAACGACAGTCGGGAGCCAGAAGGAAGGCCCATCTCAAGAAACAATTACAGCAGGAGATGGTATCTGCATGCAGTATTGCAATGAACCTGCCTCTGAGGCAGCGCTATTGTTACTCGGATTATACATTATATATTGAGACACTGCACCTCAGGAGTGTCAAAACACCTACTGCCCTCTAAACCAATTGTACTAATCCTGCTTCACAGTCTACTCCATCTCTCCTCATTTGTCTACAGCTGTTTTGAACACTTGGAGCCACTACCTTTTGAGACAAGACAACATCATTGTGACTGGGGAAAGTATCTAAAAACTATTGTGGGATTGAAGGCAAATCCATTCCCAGGATTACTTACAGGAGACTTCTCCACAAACCAGTGCAGGCAGCAACCCTAAATGACCTCACAGGCTCATTATCTTTTCCCATCTATTATTCTACACAACATCTAAACCAATGAATCACTCCGGAGCAACTTCTTCTCACTGTTTTTAAAAACATCTCTTCCTTATTGACACAAGGAATTTCTTACAGACATCTCCAGGGAAAAGTTAACCTGAATGTTTGTAGGCCCTAGACTTTCATGTGGGTCATCATAAATACTGCCAGTAGATGTGTAGCCTCCCCTGCCACTTCCTGTCAGGATAATAAGGAGCTTTAATTGCTACTGTAAGAGGAAAGGCATTTTCCTTACCATCTTCACTCTGAATATAAAGAGAAACACGTGTTCAAAGTAGTAGAAACTGGGTTGCCAAATAGGACATTCGGGGACAACACTGTTGTTTGCAGAGGACAGAGGATTGAATCCCATTTTTGCTAAAGCAGAAATTATTATTTCTATTGAAATTAGCAGAGGAGTTGGCCCTAAAGGACTCTTACCACACACCTCATAAGTGAACAAATAAACAGCAACTACAAAGAATGAGGAATTGCACCAAGTGAAGAATAAGCAGATCAAAGATCTCAGTGTCTGAAAAGACAAAACTGAAAGAACTACAGATGAAAATAGTGTTGAAAGCATTAGATAAAAAGTACAGCAGGGCAGATAACTTGCAGTAACCACCAAACTTTACTCTGTTTGTGTTCCTTGCTTTGTCAGGAAGAAAAGGCTGGGGATGTTAAAAAACAATGCCTGAAGAACCTAATTCTTTCTAATTCTAGTAAGTTCTTTCCTAATTTTTCTTTTTACTTCAACATATCCCCTTCCCACCGCTTTCTACATTATGCTGCACTGGTGAACTGTACAACTCCATCATTTCTCTGACCAGCTGTTTTTCTAGAAAGCTCTGGCTGTTGTCACAGCCACAAGTAGTTCTAAAATGCTGTCCTGAGGTGACTTTATGATGCGGAATTGTATCCCCATTCGTCTGGTTAGCCCAGAAATAAGTTCTGCACCTTTAAAACTAGATCTGAGGGCGAAGGAGGAGAGAAGGAAAAGCGGCAATATTCAAAACAGAAGCAGCATTCTCCGCTCTGCAGACGGAAGGGGAGTATCGCCTTGTTGTTTTCGCAGATTTTTCTCTCATTAGCTGAGGCCAGAAGATTTTTTTTTTTAACTCTTCAGCCATTGTTTGGTCCGGAACACCAGGACTATCATCCAGGAGCCCCGCAAGCTGCACTGTGGCCGGGACACGGGACCCGAGCCCCGGAGAGGCTGGAGAGCGAGCCGAGGACACACCCAGAAAAGGACTCTGAACTATGAAAGGACTCTCTCGGAATTTGCCATCTTTTCAGAACAACGAGCGGTTCCATTGTTTAATATTTTTCATTTTCACTTTGTTTGTGAATACTTTGCTTTTTCCACTTTTCTCGAGAGATTTATTTCCTGAACAGATGGTGCGAAGAGCCACTGAATTTTGCCCTTTAGGAAACATCCCTTTGGAAATTCCCTTCCAAACTTGTCCCAAACAAGGACAAATGCATATGGAAGTATATTTTCTTACTTATAGTTCCTTTTAAAAATTTTTACGGAAATAATTTAAAGACATATTTCCAAGTTGTCATCTTATTTAGAAAACAAAGGGGAAAAGAAGTATTACAAAGGTAAAGAAAGGCTACCACAGCTGAAGTAATTTAAAAAAAAATATTATCTTTCATTTCCTAGAAACATATAATAGCAATAACAACAACATTCTGGTTTCCAAGGTGACAGAGAAGCTCCTGTGGCAGGTTAATCCTACCAGGAAGAAAAACAATGAGTCAATACACTCTTTCCTAGCACGTCAGACATACAACAGGCCTGTTTTCTAAGGCAGTCTTAATTCTTAGTAGCTGGTATACTTTTACTCACGTTAAAGCATGTTTTGTTTATTTTTCTTTCTTACTGTTGTCTGTTTGTCTAATAAAAATGAACCAAGTCAGCCTCATTATTACATATAAGACATTATGCACAAGTAGATGAATCACAGAGGAAAAATGAGTCCTGTATTTTAGTTGCACATACTATAAGACAATGTAAAAATATCTAATTGAAAAGTCACTTATTTTTTTATTTGATATTTGTAAAATTAAGCATTCCTGCAGTAATTCTCTGAAAAGTCAAGGTCTTCTCTATTTTTATGAACTAAATGCCTTGCCAATAATGCTTGCATCTAACCTGCTAGGTCGTTGCCAATCAAATGCTCAAATTTAATTTTCTTTTCCCCTGAAATAATAGTTTTCTATCTAAGTGTTCATCCTTTTCATCCTTCTGTCATTTTTGTTATTATGTATTCATTTTATAATGCTCATTAACCCACTAAGTTGCCCTCAGATGTATTTATCTGAGTATGTGACCGATAGAACTAAAGATATCCATGGGCAAAGAGGATGTGGCACAACAATGCAGAATAAAGAGTGTGTGCGTCCAGTGCCTGTTACTGACCAGGATCCAAACACCAATAAATGGAATGGAAGGACTTTAACTCTCCCGAACAGCCACCAGGTCAGGCTGCGGGAGGGAGAGTCCCCTAGTGGTGACACCTCTGTATGGAAAGGAGCAACTGGAAGTGCCAAGAAATATTCACCTGAATGCCAGGGGTGCCCAGCACTGAACTGTATGGCATAAGTTTTCAATTCCACTTTTATGGTCGCAAGAAATTGCCAGCTCATAATTATCCCTAAATATTTAGTTTCTATTAATGTGCAAAACCAAGAGACAGAGGCAGAAGAAAGGGAAAAGGGAACTAATCTCTAGTTTTTCCTCCCGGACTCTATATTTAATAGGCAGAAGTACTTAAAACACAAAGATACCACTTAAGCACATGAATTTGATATGCAGCCTGAAGTATCCTTTCAAACAGCATGTAGGGCTGCTTAAACAGATACCTGCAAATAGAGATATATTTTTGTCCTTAGAACACTGTTCTGAGAATAGGTATCAGATTTACACATTAAGGCCTGCTGTGTGTGTCAGTGAAACAGAGGGAATATGTGAGTTAAAGGCAGAACATTTTTTCTGCTCTTACTAAATTCTATCTTGTCTGCTCATGGGGAAAACCCTTCCATTTCCACCTCTCCTCTTCTTAATTAAAAAGTAAAATAAATCACAAAATCTGACTGATTATTTCACTATATTCAACAAATTTATTCTTTTAAATTAAAGCTGATCATCTGCTTTGAGATAACCCAATCCAGTGGTATTGTGTGCATTCACTACACACACTCAACAATGATAGTGAGACTATGAGTGTACACAAAACATCAGACTCCCAATGGACATTGAACACTTCTACTCTGTAAGTCACAATGACTTTTGTGTCTTAACCCTCTATACAGTGACCAAAAGTTTCCTCTGTTTTCTGCAAAACATTAACTTCTCATATTAAACTATGTGAGATTAATATACTGACTTACACTAGCTGCTGTTTTCCTTCATCAAGTCAAACACTTTCCTCCTTGAAGCGTTTGTCTGGTTTCCTGAGCAAGAGCATAGAATGACACTTTCCTTTGACATGGAAAACTAGGAAATGTTGTGAGGGCAAGAAGAAAGGTTAATTCTCATGCTGACTACATAACTCCTCTCTGTTCTGGCAGCTCAGGAATCAGAGGCTCTCAGTTTAAACTCTAAATGAGAAGCTCAATGACTGCCTACAAAATGTTAAGTTTTCAAAACAGAGCATTAAAAACTGAGATCATGGGAGCTGAAGGTGATTAATCATGCATCTCAAGATGTAACAATGCCTGAAAACATTACTTTTAACATGAAACTATTTATTTAGCAGCTACCCTGGGGTTACAGGGAAAACATCATTTCAGCCCTGCTGGAACAAACAGAAAAGTCTGTACATACAGCTCTTTTAGCAGCTATACATAGAAAATGAAAGCTTTTAGTCCTTTGGGCAATTGGTCACTAAAAGCAAATGAGGTGGAATACCACAAGTAATGTCACAGCTGTTGGTGACTCTCCAGCTTGGACTGACGTGCCATTCCCTTCACAATGCATGCAAAACAGAGGAAAGCTCTATTCTGTGAATGTTCTATCGATTAGTTACATGGTCTCTGTAGGCTACAAATGACAGTCTAGAAAAAAGAGTGTTACTTTACTATGCTGTTAAAACTTGCAAGCTACCTACCAATATTATATGGTAACAACAAAACAAACCCGTGATGCAATGGAAAGAAAAGCCATCTATCATCTTCAAAGTGTGTCACATAGCTTCTGAATGGTAGTAATTAATGTCTCTAATGAGATTACTTCATTAATAGGAATTTCTATTAATATTAATACATGCTAATAGAGGCGATGGATATAATTCTCCACGTAAAGATTCTGATTTATTTGAAGTCATAGATGTAGTCTCAGTTCAAAAACACTGCATGCCAGGAATAAGTTTTGAGATCCTGAATTTCTGTCTTGGAAATTTTACATGGAAATGCAAGATGTACACCAGGTGTACCACATGATGGGTTGAAAGGCTGAGGATCAGGTCTCTCAGTAAATCTGAAGCTAATGATTAACAGCAGACATATTTACTCTGCCAGGGTAGAGCTGCTTGTTGATTACAATGAACTTTTATAAATACTGATAGCATGCAAAGAGACAGTCATCTATTGCAAGTAATTTACAGCTCAGTCATGGATTGTAAAGTCAACTGCCTTACTAAGACATACAATGCAGACACTATTCCTCATGTTATTGTTTGACTTTCTTTATGCAAAATCTTTCCTAACAAATAATATAAGAAAAAAAAAATACCAAGAAACAAAATACAGGCCGGGTGAGAACTCTGCAAGAGGGGAATTGGCTTCAAATTAAGAGCAAATCCTCGCTTCTACAAGCAGGTTTACATACGACGGCCCATGGGTCTGGATTAAATTCTGAAATTGAGGCTCCAAACAGACTTAGACATCTGCTTGTACAGAGCTAAGCCTGAAGTCTAGGTCTCTCAAAATACACCTCTGCAATCTCAGATAATTGTGCAGTCTCACATCAAGCAGAGTTTACAGTTCTGGACAACAGAAATAATACAGGTCAGTGTACCTGCACACAGTTTATGTGTTACTGTAACACTACAAAAGCCTCATTTGCATTGCTTTAAATTAAGGAAAGAGGTCATAAGAATTAATGAAAACTTTTAAAGTTGACACAGTGAATGTTTTTCATCTGGAAATGTAATGCTTATATACATGTATGTAATATATACTTACACAGAGATCCTCTCCTATAGTACCTTAGACTCTCATAATTTATCACAACTCTTCCACTGGAAATTGAAATATTATAGCATAATAACACTTTAAAATATTATATTTACATGTGTATAATTTTACATATATTAAAAAGCACACAAATATACACATGTAAATATGTATTTAAGAACACACAAGTCTATAATGGAGAAAGAGTCTGCAGAGGACTGTAGACACACTGCTGCAGCTGTTCCTGACTGCAGCTTTCTGCACTCAGACCCCTACTGATCTAAAAATCCAAAGACATGGCAAACAGAAGTGTTGCAATTCCTTGATTATTCCAACAACAAAGTAAATTCTACATAATTTATGTGCTATAAAGTGTAAACATACTGTACCTTTCATCATTTACTTCTAGCTTTTGTGGTTTTGTCGTGTTTATTCACAGTTAATATGGTATCAGTATATGGATTTAATTATTTCTGAGGTAAGACTGAGAAAAAGAAGATAGTTTCAGTCAAGATTTTAAAATGCAGACATTTAAGTACAGTTTATTATAGTTAACAGTGTACACATAATAATTTATCTGGAAAGAAGAATTAGAAAAACATTTCATGTGAACTTTTAGATGCATATATCCTCAGAACAAATCTCATTTTTCCCTACCTGCTTTAATGAATTTCTTGCATTAAATACTTAAGTAGCGAATTTTTTTCATATTGTAAGCTCCAAGGAAATAAGTAATTTTTCAATTTAAAACAAGTACAGGAAAGATCAAACAGAGGTCAGACCTTAGTTTATATAGTCTTGTGTTAAATTTCTGGAACAGAAAAGAAAATGGAGTCTCTGTGCCCAAAATTCAAAACTCCAATGGGCCAAACTCCTCTTGATCTTAAAACTAGATTCAGAGAGAAAAAAGATTTTTAAATGATAAATAAATTCAGTATGCACAAACCGCTGATAAAACCCAAATATGAAAAAAGGAAAGGAGATGGACACACAAATGCCATCAAAATGGTATCTGACAGAAACCAGTGCACATCAGCTGGAGTCCTGACACACAGCCCAAGTAGCTTCGCTCCCAGCTGTTAGCCAGGCCGAGAGCCACGTCTGCGGAAGGTGCAAATGCTGCATGTCTGGATGGATTCAGGAGTTTGAAGTGCATCAGGGACCAAATCCAGCAAAACTTCAGCACCTTGGGCTTCCCTACGGAAAGCAGGTGCTGCAGTCTTTGACAGGCTTATGTGACACACGTCACCTGAGCACGCCACCAGAGCACAGCTGTGCCAGCATGCATGGGAAGATAGCCAGTCTCTCTGAACAGGAATCAGATGTGTTTCTGTGAAACGCTTTTTTGAATTACTGGCATAACCAATTTTTTATTTCTGAAATACATGCAAGGACTTGAAGGCATTGGGACACTATGTAGAAGCTGTCAGCATGAGAAAATTGTTCTCTTCTCCTCTTACAGGCACCTCAATGACTCTCTGCTTGCTCAGTATAGAAAGCTGTCTTCTACCTAATGGCAATTTCCAATTCCAGCTAATGTCAATTATTTAACTTCTGCACTTGAATTGTGAAGGAGACAGAGGGTGTTGAGAATATAGAGACATTACTATTGGAAAATGTGGGAAGTGTGCAGACTTCCTACAAGGAGCACAAGACTGTAATTTGTTCACAAGTCCAAAAAAAATTGGACTGTTTTGCATTAGCTATTCCAGAATAACTCCCCATATTGACTGTCTACTCAATAGTTAGTGTTTGCTTGCTCTGCTGTGTCCAACCTATTTATTCTTGAAGCCTGGTCAATTTATCTATATAGACAGAGTTTAATAAATTCTACTTTTATCTTTAAGCTTGAACTTGAAAAATGTCTGCCTATGACTTAACAGTAAGCCTTTGTTAAAATCTCATCGATTTCAACATCATCTTACTTTTGGCAGCCTTAGTGACATTAGAAAGTGAGCTCAAATAACAATAACAATCTTTGTGATTTTCACTTTTACACTGTTTGGTCACTTGAAAATGCAAACATTAGTCTCAACAGTCTGGAAGACCTGGCACAAGGCCTGAGTTTGAATGAGCACGGGTGGAAGTGCCCTGAGAACATCCTTCCCACTCCTGTGGGTTTGGCTGCTGGGCCCTGGACCAGCTCGGGAAGAGCAAGCTGGGTGTCCTTAGAGAAAGATGGCGTGAAGATAACAGCCACAGGCCTCAGCAAGGGCGAGCCCTCCTTCCCTGGGCAGCTGCATTTCAGCCAGGCTGAAAGTTACAGCCCCAGATACATCCCCAGCTCTGTCTGTGCACAGTCTCTGCCCTGACCCCTTGTCTGAAACCCAGCTCGGCCTCAAGCCCGGCCACCTCACCCCTGGCCGGCCTGGCCATCGTGGGGCCATGGCTGACCCCGGTCACTGTCACCAGCCCGACCTTGATATGACTTCTTGGCTTGACCATGGCCCTGCCCCATCATTCCAGCCCTGCCCGTGACCGTGGTGGACCCGGCTGCCCTCAGCAGGCCTGACTCCAACCCTGAGCGTGACTCAGCCCCAGAGGGTGACCCTGGCCCTGCCATGCCACCAGAGCCATCGCTGGGCTGCCCGTCGGTGTCACTGGGGACAGGCCCTGCCCTGCCAGCCCTGTGCGGAGCCACCATGGCCCCAGCATCCTGAAAAAAGAAGAAATACATTCAGTGCCCTACAGAGAGGTTCTTCCAAATCTTACACACCTCAAAAGGTTCTTCCTTCTGCCGCCACACACACCATAGGAAGCCCCCTGCCCTCAAACACCAAGTGCAAATCTTTAGAAGAAAAGATTGACACTGAAAGGAGTTCACTACGAAAAGACAACACCAATGAGCTGGCAGCAATGCTGGTCCAGACTCTGCTCTGTAGATACAAACCTGGAGGTACATCACAGACTTTGGTCTAGCGAGCCCAGATGGACAGAGTAAAAACCAATAGAGAAAATGGCACACACACTGCCTACCTGCCCCTGGCCATTGCTACTTCTCTTTCTTATCCTGTGTGAAGCCCCAGTCCATGAGTCTAGTCCCCACCACAAGATAGGACTATTAAAAAACACAATGAGGAAATGAACTTGATATGCAATTTATCAATTGCATTTGGTTACAGTACCCCCACTCAAACAAGGAAAGTTCCAAAAATGGGATTTTTATGATAGTAATTCTTTACCAAACCAAGGAAAGGTTTTTAAATCCTGGTCTTCCCTGCCAGTTTTGCTTCTATTGGCAATTTTTTAGCATATTAGCCCTTCAGGGCTTCAAGGACGTATTTTCATTAGTGTTTACAAACCACCAAACATGCCGGTGGCACAGTATCAGTGGGAAGTAATAATAGTATCTCCTCCACAAACAAGACACAATAAAACACTTGCACCCTGAAACATTCCCGGGTGGAGTATCTCTTATGAAAGAATTTCTTTATTAATGCTTTGTGTTCAGGGAGGGAGCTCCACTGGAACAACAATATACCCAAGTAATGTCCTGGTTTCCTGTGTGCTCTTCTCACCCATGCAGCTCATATTTTTGGAGCTGATTTTAAAAATTCTTTGTAATTATGAGGAGTTGAGCCCCAAATCTAAATCTCTAACACCCAAGAAGTTATTCTTGGTCTCCAAAAGGGACTACTTTTGTGAATATGAAAAAAAAAAGCCTGCAATGGCAGACCCCTCAGACTGTAAGCAAGACAATATAATTGAAGCACCAAGTATGAATATGCTCAAATACAAACAAAACTGAGTATATCTGCACTTCTGCAACAAATATCTACCCAAGAGAAGATGGTGAAAAAATACATTTCCAACACAGGATTTTATTCCCACCTTCTATTGCCAGACCTGTGAGAGCAAATGTCAGTCAAGAGAATACAGTAAGGAGATACTTACAACAAATTAACTCAATAAATGATCTGCTGTGAGGCAGTAAGAACAGCTGTGTGCCCGTAACAAGTAACTATGTCCAAATGATTTATTGCAGACTGTCCAGAACAGTCTAAGGAGAGGATTCATCTTTCCCACAACACTCAAGTGTTGTTAATAGGTCAGCAAGAGTGGAGAACTGAGTGGAGCTGACTGTACCTCCCAATTAATTTCATTTGCTTTTCATCTTCAAATTTGAGGGTAAATTAAAATAAACCTTTGTTTTGCTGCCATCTATTCTCATTGTCATCTGCAAAATAAATCTACTAGAACCCCTCCCAAAAGCATAAACCAACTTGGAAAACAGCAAAACAAACCAAATGGAATGAGTGCTCTTCTCTCAAAAGCTCCATTTCCCTTTCCTCTTTTTTTCAGTTCCTATTCATAGACAGGGCTGATGTGCCAGATATATTCTAGAGCTGGCAATTAATTTTTGTCATTCTTGTCTGCACTTCTGCAACTTCTACTGGAAAAAAGAAAAAAATTCTTAAATAATACATGCAAAGTTAGCTCTCAAAATATGATCTAGAAACTAAATTGCTGTTAGGGGAGGTAGGTTCATTTCCCCATTCTGTGGCTCAGTCTATCAGTTGTTTTTAATATCTCATTTGAAAGTGAAGATAACAGTATTTCCTTTCTTTTCAAGGATCAATAAACAAAACCAGCATAAGACTATTGCATGCAGTCATAACAGGAGCATTACACAAAACAGCCAAGTTGCCTAAATAAAATTGTTGAAGAATACAGAATTTTAGTCCCCTTTTACATGCATTTTCTATTTATCTATAGTTCTTCTACTCTACATTCCAACTGTTCATTTTTTGGACAACATGCAACTGTACCAGCTACCTGTTCCCATGCCACATCTCCCTACCTGCTGCCTCTTTTAAGTAGCTGGCTCCATGTCTCCTGGCTCTTCTCATCTCAGCTGCTTTCTCTGGGCCTTGATGCAGTTCCAGGGGTGGAGGTGCATCTCAGACACTGTGAGACATCAGAGACCCAAAGCTGACTGGAATGACACCTGCTTGGGCACTCTCTGCCTCTCCACACTCTGCAGAGGGAGGAGCTGCCTTGGAGATAAAAGGCACTAGCTCCACCTGTGTTTCCCATAGCTTCATGCCCTAATGCTGCTGAGACTTCCTACAGAGACTGCCAGTTTTTCTGCTACCTGCCTGGCTCTGAAGTGCTGTCCTGAAGATATGGAAGGCAGTCAGCCTCTCATCACCCTGCCCATTTGCTTCATCAATAAAGGACAGAAAAGAGATGCACCTACAGGTTTGTTTAGCCTTTGGGACCTGGAGCTCTTTGTGCAAATGTTAGCTGCCAGTTCTTTTTTTCATTTCTGTCCCCAGCAGCTGCAGGACAAAGCTTAAGAAGGTGAGCTGGGTACATTCTGAAATCTTGAAACCATAAGTCAAATAGTATCTAGAATATTTTTATGTTGTGATCTTCAGGCCTGTTTTATTACATATGGAAAATTGATCTGTGGTATTAATAAGTGTGCAAGCATTCATTGCATTATTATAGAAACTGAATTGTTGGGGAGCCATCTGAACATGATACTGAACTGCAAACATGCTGTACTCCTCCCTGTCTTCTCCTGGGCATCTAGTTGTAACTGAAATATTGGTGACAAGGAACTTCCTTCCACTATAAAGCATCTGTAAAATCATTGGTTTCATTAACCAGGCTTATTAAATAGCATTTCATGACTTGAGTTGGATTTCTGCCTTAATACTGCAAATACTATTATGGAACAATGCATGTATATTAATATAAAACCCCTAAATTCCATCTCTCTTCCATGTCAATGCTTACGATAAATGAAATTTTCTTTGAATTAGTATTATGAATGAAACTGGATAGAATGTGTAAAGAAATCTGAAGGCAAGTATTATCCAAGTTCAAAACTAATACGTATTTTTCCTTTTGAATTATTAAATATAGGATTAATAAGTTTCTGAAGTATTTCCAGTGCATATAGCAGTGAGCAGCCGTATGAGTTATACCAAAGATGACTGTTGCTGCTTCTCTGAACTTGTTTCAAAGGGAAGGAGGCAGGTTCGGCTGGCTTGTGGCTGCTCACAGGTGCTGCTGAGAGGAGCCACGAGAGGGCACTGGAAGGAGAGAACTGGCCAAAAAGCTGTCCTGGAACCAGCAGGCCAGGATATAGCAAGAGCTCGGCTCCTTGCCCATAGCAAGAAGAAATTAATGTCCAACAGGACATACAGTTTATTTCTGTAGAAGAGAGAAATCTATACTGAGAGGTGTCCCAGGCCAGGCTTAGAGGCCTGAAGGCTGCCAAGGGAGCCAAGAAAGGGCCAACAGTACCCAGAGAATGTGCTGGGGCATCAGGGGCAACAGGAGTTGCACAAATGTGCACAATTGACAACCTAACCCACACGTTCCTGCTCTACACAAAGGCTACAAAGAGAAAGGGAGATGAGAGAGGCTGTGTGGAGCAACCTTTCTCCAGAAAAAATCCCCATTATACACTTCATTTCACAAAGGCATGGGCTGACTGGATGAAGAAAGATCCAGTTCTACCCAGTGAAGGTAAACAACAAGAAAAGAAAAATATATTTGTCAGGGAAAAAAATTCAAGCTCAACACATTTGAGGAAGTCACAATAAACCACAGAGAATGTTGGAATTCATCTTCTGATTTTATTTCTTATTTCATCTTTCAAAATTAAGTGGTGTTAACATTTTTCAATATAACAAATGTAGCTTATTTGTGCTTTTTGGATTCTAGAGTTACATCTGGGAATGAATTTAAATTTTTCATTGATCTTTTAAGAGATTGGCAGACAGTTATGTGCTTGCTTGTATGACATCAAACAGTATGGACAAGATCAGCGCAGTCATTAGAACCTGACTTTGGTCTGTCAGCAAATGCCTCATTCCCTCTGTCAATCCAGTCTAGATTGGTGTATACAGCTACATTGTAAATACAGCTGGTCACTGAAAACACTTTACCAATTTGTTACTGACCACTGGCTGTTATCATTTGCTCCCTAGCCCTGCCCAGCTCCAATTAGCTCTTTCCAAAACCATGCTGAAGAGCAGTTTGAAGGGCAACTGCTCTTCACCAACTTTGTGCAAAAAGAGTAATCTTAATGGAATTGTTCCTTCCATTCCACAGAGTCTCCTATATGCCTTGTTTGATTGACAGCATCAATCAAATAGCTTCAAATTCACACTTAGAAAATATCCCAGGAGCAGGCTGCCACAGTTCTCAGGCATTCTTTTAAAACTTTTAAACTGAAACAAATGTCTATGAAGTTAATTATCAAAATAATAGTAATAAGAATGTCAAGGAGGCAGGCATATGGGACAAAGGGCAACAAATGCAATTTTGTTTAGAGCCTCTGAAGCTCACTGTGGTCATATAGGAACTGCAAGATTTGGCCCTCCAGGGTGATCACTGTTATTACTTTGATTATAGTAGCGCGAGGCAACACCACACAGACTGGAACCTGTCTGCTCCTGATGGGAGTCTTTTGGCCTGAAGAGCTTACAGTCTAAATAAGACCAGGTAGGGCAAGTGGAGTGAGAAAGAAAGTACTTTTATTAGGTCCAGGAGAGATTAGGAAATTTGCCCAAGGACACATACCTTTGACAGATCCAGGGTTTAACCTAGATTTTCTGTATGGTGCCTTGGTCATAAACACTTCACCTACCTTCTGCTCAACTTGTGAATGCCTCTTCAGCTGAGACTTAAACAGAGTACATCTCAGTAAAGCATCACTAGAAACATCCTGTTATACCATGTTTATTTTGACAGCTTTCATATAGAGAACATTTTCTATTGACAAAGTCCTAAGTGCATAGATGAAGATACAAGTACAAATTTGGGGGCAGGTGAAAGCCTTAGGCTCCAGAGCAGGCTACTGTTCACAAGGCTCTCTACAGCATTGGAAGTTTCAAGGTGTTTGCTTCAGCTTTAGTCCCAAAAACTTTAGAGTTTTAAACTTAGAGCTCTCCAGCTATGTAATTCCCTATATCCAGCAAAATATTTCTCCTTTTTGGGAGTGTAATATACATGGAAGAGAAATTAATTAGAAAAAGAAAAGTAATACCAAATTATGGAAGAAAGAAATTGCCAAACTTAACTCAGTTCAGGTTCACATGCTACAGAAAACTAAGAAAGTTTTAGATGTAAGTCATTGTTGACACATAATATTTAACCATGCTCGTCATAAAATCCACTTTACTGAAATAAAAAATACACAGTACAAAAATCCACTTGACACAAATGTTACTCATTAACATTCCCTCTGTATCTTACACGAAAGCATTACTTGTGAAAAGTGCCCGCTTGCAAATCTGAGAGGACACTGCCTCTCACTTCACAATGTGTGAAAAGTCATACCTGCGGGAAGAAATTACAATCTTTAATAATAAACGGCTCGTTTTCCAGCATAGTTTCTATTAATTCCTCGACCTTTGCTTTCACTATCAACACAAATAGCTTTGATGATTGCACAAAGGGTAAATATGAGCTAGAAGCAAGGTCGAGGTGTCCTATATCTTGATAAGGCAGAGGGAATTCAATTAAATCACTTTCAAGAGTCTTGTGAACTACCTTTCAGGCAGATGAGCGCCTGGCTTTGTTTCCAAAAGCTGCCCGGATCGACTCAAAAGCCGCAGAGTTGCCACGGTTCCCTGCAAGGTCCGACACAACTTCCCGGCCGCCGTGGTCTCCCGGGTACCGGTGTTTAGCCCACACCCCATGCCAGAGGCACGGTGAAGCACAGAAGCGGCCTCCTCCTCCTCCCCGGGGAAGGAGAGGTGCCACGGGGAGCCACAGCCGTGACTCAGAGCCGTCTCTGTCACAACACGCATTTCCCAAACGTCCCGATGCTTCAGGTGCCCGGCCGGCCGGCTCCGGCGGCAGCCAGCCCTGGTGGGAGGCACTGGAGCTCCCCGATGCCCCGGCAGGACCGCCGGCAGCTCAGCTCTCCCGGCCGCGCTGCTCCGCAGCCCCGCGCCGCCCTGCCCGGCCCAGACCCTTCCCCTCGGGGCGCCCGCCCGCCACCCCCTTTCCCGCTCTCCCCGTCGGGATGAGCGTCTCCCCGCGCCGCCGGGCTGGGGCCGTGCGCTCTCCGCAATCCCCGTTCCGCGTTCTCCGCAATCCCCGTTCCGCGCGCTCCACCTCTGCGCGGGAGCGATGGGCACCGACAGGACGGGGGAGAAAGCTGGTACCTGACTCTGTCCTTCTCTGCCCGCCGGAGCTCCGCGTCCCTTTGCAGCACCTGGAAAATCGCCCTGGCTTCCTCCTCGTTCAGAAAACTGAGATCTGGTCCCTGGGGCGCTGCGGTCATGGCTTGGTTTATCGGCGGGCGGGCAGCGCTGACCCCCGCGGAGCGCGCAGCCACAGCCGCATGGCCGAGCGCCGGGCGGACCGCGCACCGCGGGACGCGCGTGTCCCTGAACGGCGACAGCGGCAGCGGCGGCCGCTCGGAACCGCCCTGGCGAGAGCTGGGCAGCTCCCTCCGGAGCGACCGCAGCGGGCAGGGGCGGGGCGGGGCAGGGCAGGGCAGGGAGGAGTGGGGAGGCGGCACTGCCGTCGGCGCCGGAGCCGGAACCGGAGCCGGCGTTGGTGTTGGAGCGGCCGCTCGCCCCGTGCTCGTGTCCCGCCGCGGTTGAGTCGGGTGATGCGCTGAGCGCTCGGCGCGGTGTTTGCTTTGGCGCTGCCCGGGGAGCGCACGCCCGCACGGGGGGGCCGCTGCGGTTCCCCCATGGCGCTGACGGCGCGGTTCCCGCCGGGCAAGCCCCGCCACGTCTCCACCCGGTCCCCCGCGGCACCCGAGTGTGGTCCTGCCGCTCCGCCCGGGCGCCGCTCGGCCCCCGGCAGCCGCTCCGTGGAGCACATCGCCTGCCGCCGCTACAGGAGGACATGCACGTAGTTTTGCGGAGTGGATGCAAAGCGGCAACTTTTCCACGAGGAAACAACGGGACAGTGTCTCCTATTTACTCTCCTTTAATATTTTCCTAAGGAAATTGTAGAGGACTATTTTTGCTCTTGACCTAGTAGTTATAGTTACATCTTGGAAGTAATTTCATCCTGATTTCATTCTAACAGCTCTAATGCAACTCAGCTCTGTGTTGGTGGCACCACCACGTATTGCTGTGTCGCTCCAACGTATGTGTCTGACTACTTTACTGTATTAGTTGAAAACTTTGTAAAACGTCTTTTGAAATTTTTCCATCGAAGAAGAGCTTTATTCAGGGCCTAACGGCAGATGGAGAAGGAAAATTATGGTGAATTATTTCAGGCTGAGAAAATTGGGGCTCTTCAGCCTGGAAGAAATGTGTTGTGGAGACCTTGTAACAACCTTTCAATATATGAAGGGGGCCTACAGAGAAGCCAGAGAGGGGAGACTCTGTTAGGAATTGCAGTGGTAGGACAAGGAGTAACGGGTACAAACTGAAAGGAGTGAAATTTAGGTTAGATATTAGGAAGAATATTTTTTTACGTGAGAGTGGCAAGGTACTGGAACAGGTTGCTCAGGGTTATGGATGCCCCAGTGCTGGCAGTGTTCAAGGCCAAGTTGGACAAGGCCTTGAGCAACCTCATCTAGTGGGCGGTGTCCCTGCCCATGGCAGGGGGTGTTGAGACTAGACGATCTTTATGGTCCCTTCCAAACCCTTAATATTCTCTGATTCTATGAAAGAAAACACAATTTTTATTACAACAAAGCGAGTCAGTAGAAAAAGGCAGGGCAGTGTGCAGCAGGAGCTGGGTTGCAGTGCACGCAGTCACCTTCCCACGCTGCAGCAGGCTGACGTGGGGCTGCAGGAGAACATTTTCCTACTAGGGAGTTGAGTGGTGCAAGTGGAAATAAGGGCCTTAGAGCACAGTGGGAATAATAGGTTGCAGGAGGTTCCTTGTTTTGGCAGAGCTTCTGGCATCACTTGTCTGACCCAAAGAGAAACTTTCCTGATTCCTGGTAACCAAAGAACAAAAGCAAGGCTGTGAGACAATTGATGAAAATGTAAAAAAGCAAACTATGAAGAATTATAATGTGGAGACGGTGTGTCTCCCAACAGAGAAAAGACAGTGAATTTTTAATAGTGTATGGGACACGCTTCTGGGTAAGGCCCAAGCATTTCTAAGTTGTTTCTAAAGGTGCAATAGCCACAGCTGTCTCTGGTGCACTAGGAGAACTTCCCTCTAAGAGTGAATGTCCTGTCCTTCCCATTCTGTTGCATTGAATGGCTGTTTCACTAGCAGAAGCTGAATATATGCAGCTCTCCCGGGGACTCTCACAGGCAGTGAATTAGATATCACTATCCTTTTCTGACTGGTACCTTCAGGATATGAGAAGCAGTTGCTTACTGTGCTTCTGCTTCATGCTGGATCTGCTCCCAGAGCTAGGGCAGAACGTGGTAACATTTTTTTTCTGTACATCTATTGCAATGAAGCTGATCAATGCCCACACTTGCTTTAAAAACAATGTTTCAATTTATTGGTGAGTTGTGCTTTTTTAACTTCTTGAGGAAACTTACAAGATATCCCTGCTTGTTGCAGAAGATTGGACGAGATGACATTTAAAAGTCCCTTCCAAACCCAACCATTCTGTGATTCTACCATGAAAAATACATACATACATACAGAATATAGGAAAGGTGTGCATTTTCTTATGGTTTTGCAAAGGAAGTTGTATTACAGTTCTCAAAAATAAAGGGTGGCATTTCCCCACAAATTTGGTGACTATCTATAATTGTATCTATCCTGTATGTAAGTCAAGAATGGACTTGTATTTCTAAGTTTCTGTCTTTCTTTTTCTTCATTTCTAGAAATCGGATTAATTGCTTCTCATCAATAAAGTATTTGTTGGCATATTTTTAGTGCAGAGAGAAACAGGGACAAGATGTTCATTTAATGTATAAGTAATGTATAGTCTTTCAGGTAATAAAAAAGAAATGTTTTTTGTTGTGTACAAAGCAATGGAATTGTTTAGAAGAGTGACAAGTACCTACACTAATGGCTTTAGAGGGAAGACTTCACAGTGATAATTATTTCAATTGCTTTTATCCAGAATATTTAGAGATTTGGGCACAGCCATTTGTATAATACGACCTCCATTTTACACACCATCTTTGGTATGTCACATTAGCACTACAAAATATGTGTTGGACCAAGACTAGAAACAGCTCCTATCTATGGAGTCTTTTACCAGAAATATATTTTGTGAAAAATAACCACTTTTCCAAATGTCTTTTCATTCCTCCACCTCACTTACAGTGTATGTCTTTTCCATATATGGATCATGATGGCAAGAAAACACTGCCTGTATTCCAGTATTTAGTCTCTAGCACCTTATGTGCTTGAATTTCTGCTCTATAAACCTAAGATAAAATACACGCTTTAAATACTTCCCATGGTTCTTAGCTGACAGCTGTTCCAGGAAGATACAGAAGTGTTTCTTGTCAATAAGTACTATTTTCTGGTTTTAAACCCTGAAACAGAGGGCCAAAATAGCATATGAGAGGCTGCAGACATGAGACACCATTAGTAATGTTAATTGTCGATGCCACTAAAGAGGATGCTGACACACATACCTTAATTATAGGGCAAATTCTTCAAAAATTGCATTTCACAAATACTACTGTACTAATGGATGCTGGTAACTCCATTTATTCTCAGTGGAGGAATTCAAAGTGTTGGGTTCTGGAAAGCCAGAAGGATTGATTCTAAAAGTTGGTCTGTACCTAGAGAATTGAGAGGAATGTGCAGAAGAGTTGGTTAAATCCTTTAGCAATTGACCTCGAGGCTTATATCAGCCTTGAGGCTTGAAAGGACTTGTCTGTTCCTGTTGTGCTAATTACTGTCTAAATTGTCTGCCAGATTAGTGAAGACTGGTTTAATTAACTCCCTTCGTTAAGTGAGAATGGCTCCATGACAAGGCAAAGAATAAATATGAAGTGCCTTTCATTTAGAATGTACTAAATCTGCTTATTGTTTTTGAAATAATTATTTCTAACACTAGGCTAGGTGAAAAATACTTGGATCATACTATTCCTAAAGACAAAAGCAATGCTTCCCCTCTGTTTAACAAGCCCATTGTTTATACCTCCATTTATTCTAATAGTTATTATTTATTGATAAGTGTTAACATCTGGAGATCCATCTGAGTTTCAGGGGACATGGAGGCTTGCAGTGTATGGTTCCCACTGCCACAGGTCAGCATCTCCAATGAGCAGCAGGTGTTCCCCAGGGTCTTTCACTGGGCCCTCAACTCCCACTTCAAAAGAGCTTTGGACTTTCATTTAGGCGTTTCAGCTGTGAACTGGTGCACTTTGAAAATTGCCTGGACATCAACACCCAAATGCTGTTTGTGTTTTTGTAGCTGTTTATGTGCTACACAGCCTCTTGAGAGGGAAAGAGGGAGCTGAGACCAGGCTGAGCAGGCTGCGGGGGGCAGACCATCACTGACCACCACCCTGTAAATGCCACAGGCAGCAGATCTGCTCCCACAGGGACAGCCAGTCTTCAAGGTACACTGTGTTCCCAAGTCACATCTTGCAGCCTGTGCTCCTTTTCACAATCTCCTCAAGCACTTCCTCTTGCTGAGTCTGTCATTCACCTGCTTCTTTTTTCCTCCCCATCCCTGGAGTGTGGGCTGCTCCCTTCCCCCACTTTTAGACTCTGCTCTGCCCACACAGCACATTTCCTCACCTTACAAGTACTGTGTTCTGCTGCTGCCTCTTGTTCCAAGGCTTTCCTACCCCATACATTGTCAGTATGGGCTCCTCAATTCCTTTCCTGTCCAGGGTTGCTGCTGCTGAAATAGACTCGTTGATCCCTTAGAATGATATAAGGACATCATAGCAAAATATGATCTGGTTTTTACCTACCAGAAGAAAGGTAAGAGCAATGACCCAAAAGCATATTAGGATTGCATAGCAGCAAGGAAAGGTGGTCATGAGGGAGATCTCTGAAATCAGTGGCAGCAGTCTGACCCTGGCTCTTCATGACACTGCCCTCTGTGTATTTGGGGCTGCTTTAGAAAATTAATCCATGACACTCCTCTGTTTTGCTTTTTCCTTATGATTGTCTGTCCTTCTTCCTCCCTTGTTTTTAGGATTCAGTTAATCACTAATTTCATTTGTAATACTCACTGGGACTGCACCTTCCCTGGACTGGAGAGAATATTGTGAATAGGATCCCTCACAGGGCAAGACAGATTGGGCTTGTAGGGTGCTGCTGCAGAGGGCTGTGGTCCAGAGAGGCATAAGAAGCGGATTGTTACCTTTACAGCTCTGGAATATAAAACCACTGCTTGGAATGGGAGGGTGAACATGTTTGGTTGAAATTATGCAGGGTTTCTGCTTTATTATAGGTCTGATGTCGTGACTGTCAGAGCCATAGGTTGGCTAGTGCTGCATATAACATCTGCTCTCTTGGCAGAAACTAGGCAACCTTCTCTTCCTCCTTAACTAATATGTGCATAAACATAATCTCCAGAGGCCAATACCTGGGACACGGCAGAATTATACATTTAATACATTTAGGTCATATGCCAGTGCATGCAACCTATTAAGACAACCTTGACTAAGGGTACAAAGAACCAGGCAGGACGAAACAATAAGAGATGTCATCAGAAGCAAGAAGCATAAATCCTGGCTAATAACATAATTAAAAAAAAGGAAAAAAAAGAAAAAAATACAGCTGGGAGGAACAACTTGCTGAAGATCTCTAAACGAGGACTAAACCCTTCTTCAGCACATCAAGAAGCTCACCAGAGACTCTGTAAAGCTGATCAATGATTGCAATATAAAAGAAGCATCATGGAAGACTCACTATGACTTCTAAAAAAGCCCTCCTACTTGGCAGTGTTCTTTTTGAAGGATGGCAGCAAATATTTGAACAAAGCCAAGCTGAAGTAATCTGCTTGTACTTTTGAAGACATTTCTTAGTACCACCAACAACAGCATCCAAGGAAACTTAGTAGTTATGAGATTAAATAAAAAGTCATTTTATGGGTCAATAACAGGTTACAGCTTGGGAAATAGAGGGTGAGAGGACAGGTTACTTATTATAGTGGAAAGTCAGTGGTAACAACTGGTCACAACCACTGGTAACCACTGATTTTCCCAAAGCTCTGTGCACACATTTAGGTGACCTGGAAAAGAAATTAGTAGTGAGGTGAGCAAGTTTGCTGGTATGGTGGGAAGTTTGTGAAATGAAGACACTCAGGGTAATAAGGACAAAGGCATACTGTGAGGGACCACAAGAGGCTTTTGTAAAACAGAATGACTAGGAAATACGGTGGGAAAAAAAATCCTGGCTTCACATAAAAGCAGCTTTCACTAGTAAGCAATGGACTCTGACTATTAACATTTGGATTTGAAGTCTTTATGATATGCATTACTTGTGAAAATATCAGAAAAGAAAGCCAAATATTGGAATTTATTAGAAAAGGAAAAAACTCCATTGTTTTCTACAGCTTATATATGAACATGGAATTATGTATGGAACATAGATTATATTACATATTTCTATACCATATAAACATAGATTGCTGTTTATATATTCTGATTATAAATTCATATATATTCTCCGTATAAATGAGGGAATTAGAATATGGAGTTCTATTGATTCTATATGTCTATGTGTTATAGAAACTGTGTAAAGTACAAGAATGAGGGGCTATCATTCTGGATTCTAGACCCATGGCTGTAATCAGGAATCATGTGTTTCATGGGGCTGTGGAGGGCTCCTTGTCTTANATATACCATGTAAACATAGATTTCTGCTTATAAATTCATATATATCTTCTCCATATAAATGAGGGAATTAGAATATAGAGTTCTATTCATTCTGTATTTCTATGTGTTATAGAAATGGTGTAAAGGAGTTAACTTTGGTGTTTCTTGAAGTACAAGAAAGAGGGGCCATCATTCTGGATTCTAGATCCACGGCTGTAATCAGGAATTACGTGTTTCACGTGGCTGTGGAGGGCTCCTTGTCTTAGATAAGGAGTTCCTGAGGATTCCTCTTCTTTTATGCCTTCTGGTCAGCTGTTCTGCTAATGTGATTGTGACCAGCTGCCATGAAATTTTGTTGGAGTGGCTGTCTTTAAATAGTTTTTTGATATTTATTACTAGAAGTTTTAACCTTAGGAGCCAAGCTGTTCTTCATAGTCTTAAAATTTTTGCAGTTCAGCAGCAGCAGCTAAAAGAGGACTGTTAGAGTTGAAGCAGAGTGGTGGGCATACAAATGGATAGATGAGGTTGCTCTGTATGATGGGACAACTTTATAGGATTGGGAGTAGACCAATTCAAATGACCTGTGCATTTTTGCATTTAAACTGCTTTCAGGAATTAAATTCAAACTCAAAACTTCCCTAGCTGTGCCTTAATTTCATATCAAGCCAGCTTCCATGCTTATGCTAGATTCAGGTTTATGTGAACCAGCACATGAAAAACAGGCAAGGTATGTAAAGTCAAGTCAAATCTTGTGTGACAGTGAAGACATACTCAAATGCCCCTGTGCTTCCTTCTGCATGTGCTGTTGCATAAAAGCTAGCCCAAATCTGACGTTTGACCTAGTTTTGGCTGGGATAGACAGATAGTTTTCTTCTCAGTAGCTGGTATCTTCTTGTGCATTGGATTTAGTATGATAACATGTTGATGTCTTTAGGTTTCTAAGTAGTGTTTCTACCAAGACAAGAACTTGTCAGCTTTTCATGCTGTGCCAGCAAGAAGGCTGGAGGGGCACAAGAAGTTGAGAGGAGATAGAACCAGGACTGCTGACCCAAAGGGGTCCAAAATGGATGTTCAGTACTCATGACATCATGCTGTATATGAATTAGGGCAAAAGCTGGCCAGGGGCTGCTCTTGAGAAATGGCTGGGCATCACTTGGCACGTGGTGAGCTGCTGCATCATGTATCACTTGTTTAGTATATTCTAATTCCTATTATTATGGTAATTAACACTATTATTATTTACTTTCTCTTCTGTCCCATTAAACTGTTTTTATCTCAACCTGCAAGTTTTATCACTTTTCTGATTCTGTGCCTCTGGGAGCCAGCTTACTTGCTGGATGGGGTTAAAGCAGGACAGCATCATGCCATTTATAGTCTCTGGAACTGCTAGGGTTGTGTAGGGTGGTGTGTTTGTTTTTTCACAAAAAAAGCTCAAAACCCTAATACAGTTTTAGAGCAGCCAACATGGCTTTACCACAGATTGCCTTCAATGATGACTGCTTTGGGGATGAAAGGCAAGCAATTCATATTGACTATTTTGACTTTAGCAAGACTATCAAGACCATGTTTGGTTGTATCTTTTAAACCATTTTTGAGAGATATGAATGTATTGTCTACAAGGTTGATGAAACAAATGATTGAACCATCAGGCTCAAACAGTTCTGGTTAGTAGCTGAAAGTCTAACTGGTAGCCAGTTAGGAGTGGTATTCTTCTGCATTAGATTGTGACCCTGGTGGTATTTGATAACTTTACTAATGACCTGAATGATGAAATGGAATTCATCCTCATTAGCATGTGACATTAAATGGTGGGGAAAAGATGGCACACTGGAGGGCAGTTATTCAGAGGGATCTCAACAGGCAAGAGAAATAGCCTAACAGAAACTTCTCGATGTTCAAAAAGGCAAATTAAAAAAGCCAACCAACCAAACAAAAGAGACTGTTAAAAAAGGCAAGTAAAGCCTCATCTAAAACTCTTTGATACAATTGTACCTGTACAATTCAACAGGCTAGAACAGAGTTTTTTGTGAAAGGACCTGGGGGTCATGGTGAACAACCCAACCATGAGCCAGCAGTGTGCCCTTGCAGCAACAAAGCCTAACTGTGTGCTGGGCTGCATTATTAAGACTGCAGCCAGCAGGCCAGGGAAAGTGGCTTCCTTGTGAACTCAAGAGGCTGCATTTGGAATGTTGTGTTCAGCTTCGGACTCCCAAGTACAAGAAACATTAGCATGCAGGGACAAGTCCAGTAGAGGAGCATAAAGCTGAGCAGAAGGCTGTAGCCTGTAACACATGAGTAGAGGTGAGGTAAATGAGTTTGTTCAGTCTGAAGAAAAGGTTAAGAAAATTTACTTGTATACAACTTTTTATTAGATGGTTACAGATATCTTGGGAGGTCCAACACAAAAGGACAAGTAATAATGGACATAAATTCCATGAAAAAATTTAAATTCACCATTATTAAAAAAAGAAAAATAAATCCTGGATTTATTTGGATTGGAAGAGACTTTTAAAGATCATTTAGTCTATCTCCCCCAGCCATGGGCAGGGACATTATTATTCACAAAATCAAGTTGCTCAAAACCTCACCTTGCCTGACCTTGAACACTTCCAATGATGGAATCATGGCTGATCCAACATTATAACAAGCTGTCTAGGAAAGCTGCAGATGTATAAAACTGGAGGAGACACTGAGCATCTAACATTAGAGTTAGCCCAGCTCTGAGAGGGGATCCAGCCTGACAACCTCCCAGAGTCCATCTGGATTACAGTATGCTTCTGTGGTTCCAAGTGGTTTATAGCATATATGTCACATTTAACTCCTCAAAACAAAAATCACCAGAGACAGAAAATATTTCTGTTTACTGACTGCAAGATGCAAATGTAACCCATTGTGAGGAAGTTGGTTTCATTGTATATATCAGGTCATCTTTTACTAGAGACTAGTAACCAGATTACTGGGGAGAGTCACTACCAGCAACTGTGATTAATGTCCTTAGAATTTAATGATTTCCAGAGCTGGGTGGAGAAGAAAGGTAATAAATGTTACAAAAATTATTACTTCAGTTTTCATTTAATTAAGAAAATTAAAATAAATTAAACACAATAAAAAAGTCTCACAATCTATAATAATATTGCATAACAGAAAATCTTAATGATATCTTTGCTAAAATTGTTTTTGCGTGAAAACCCTGTTTTAAACCCTAAAACAAGTACAATTATTAATGTCCCAGAGAAAACTCTGGCTTTATTTACTTGCTCTGTCTTGGAGAACAAGGTACAACAACTTTGATGTAGCTAAATCAGAATGCCTCTGTGAATATGCCAGGGGAAATTAATATAAATTGTGGCATGAAAATGCCTTTCATTCCAGCAAAGCAGTAGATTATTGTTGGGAAGGATGAAACAGGAAAGCCTTGCAAATACGATTGCTTCACGGAAGACTTTAAAATTGTAGAAACTATAAGTGAGATTGAAATGAAGGCAACCTTCGACATACCAAACCTTAGTTGCTAAGCAGCTGGAAGGCTGGTATGTCCGGCTGAGAGTAACCCCCTCTTGTTTAGANATCACAAGAATAAGGCAAAATCCTTCCTTTATTGTGTTTGCATAAATACCTCTAATGGTGGAGGGGAAGGAGTATCCCATTCACATCCTTCTCTTAAATATCAGTTACTTTTGATGTTGGTCAGCTACAAATATAGCAGATCAGAAGAATAAACAGTATTATTGAGTAAAAAACATTTTACCTTGGCTTTGTGTGTAGCAATTAAGTTCCATCTGAAAGATCAGGTAAAATACACATTTGTGCTTCAGTTCCACTGCCTATAGCTTATCCTCATCTACATTGATGATGAGTCCAAATGCCTTCACCTGCCAAAGAAAGTAATCATTTTACTAAATGTAAACACTTGTGCTGCAGACAGCTCCCTTTAAATGAATTAGCATAATTACTTTTATTTTCAATGAAGAAGAACAAATGGTTATAGTACACAATTTATCTCATTCTAAAGTAGACATTTAAACAGGTCAGATGAATCATGCCTTAAAAGAGGCTGTTTCTCTCCATTGAATATAAAGGGAGTCTGGCATGACTAGCTCCAAATTGTAAACTGTATACATCTAAAATTAGGTGAGAGGAATCTCATCCCACCTGTTTGTGCACTTAATAAAGGAAGAATACCTATACAGTATAAAATTGAACAAACTGTCCCCAGGCTTTGAAAGAAATTGTTTTAATCTTGAAGCAATCTGGCGTTTAATTTAGGGTTTGATTTAACTCCCACTGAAGTCCATAGCTCTATGTTTTGAGGGGAATTTAATGAGTCTTGTCAATTACTGCTGTTCACTCTCTAATCAAGCATGCTTAATTAAATTAAAGGAGAAATTGATACCAAATGCTTAATGAGAAATTATATACTATAAATACAGGTTATATTTTGAACAGGATTTTTTTGTAAATTAGTTTTTTCCCCTTCCATCTTATAATTAAATATGTAAGCATTACAGATAAATCCTTAGTGATAACTGTCTTTAATAATTCTAATTCAAGTAACATCAGGAAATACACATGTTTTTCCCTTCCACAGGATTATTACTTATTTAATTAATACCTGGAATATATTAAATAAAGTCCATCAGGATGTCATCGCTGTGTTGAAGTGACACCTTTGAAACTTGTTTTGCACTGTCATTTTTGCAGAGCTCCTCAGTGCTGGACCCAGATAACAAGAGGCTTATTGAACTATTATAACACAGAGTGCAATGGAGTTGTAGATGGAAAATCTTATATAAACTTTTGGGCCCTATTGTCAGAGATGGAAATGAATGGTTATCCAAATGAAACAACTGAAAATTTACTATGTAGCCAGGGTGGTCCTAGTCTTAATGTGGGGAACTGAGGAAACAGTGGGCATGCATTACATGACTGTGACTGTGACATGTAACACAAGGGCCTTTGCTGGGAGAGATGAAGCCAGAAGATTTGTGTTCCATTTTCTCCTTGATGAATTCATGCTAAATACCTAACTGGCTTCACAGTTCACTGATTTGATGTGCAAGTGGTACAGAGGTCTGGAAGGAGAAGAGAGAGGGAACTCTGTGAAAGGAAGGAGCTAGCACCTGAGTGAGATTTACAAACCCTGGAGTTAAATGCTACACATCTACTATCTAATTCAGTTTCTATTTCTACCTGTAAATCTGCTTCAGAGTAATATATTTGAGAAGACAGAGCATTACCAGGAGCTGCATGAGAGAGAGATTGCCTTGCTTTGGCTCTTTGCTGAGAACTGTGTGTTACAAGTTCCCCAGACAACCCTTGTTTGGCAACCCTGATGCAAAGGCAAAAGAGGTCAGCTTGGAAGGATTTTAAATGTATTAAAAACTGAAGTAGCAACTCTGCATATTAATAACAGGATTAAATGAAAATAAATGGATCAGTACAGAGAGGCTGAAAGCAAAGGACTCTCTCCAGTGCACCTGGCAGTAAATGAAGAGGATTTAAATTGGTGGGGAAATAGAAGCAACTTCAATACATTAGAAACAATAATACAGAATCAAATGCCTTTTATTTAGCTTACCCCATTCTTGTGGGATGAGATTTTCTGCTAAACAAGCAGCTCTCCTGTAAACTAGCTCTACTGTTCCATTCCTAGCTTTCATCCACACAACATCCTGGCTACCTTTATTGTGGTGCCTAATCTATCCACTTATGAATAGTTGGTCTGTGTAAGCCTGTAAGAGAGAACTGTGTGCTCTGCAGAGCTCTTTAGTGAGGGGTACTGGAGATGATAGCTTGTAATGCTAGCAGGGTAACTTCAGCCCCTTTGGTACTCTTCTTCTGGGTCAATCTGTGCTTGAATTGTTCTAATTGTGTCAACCTGTATTTAAAAACATTTGGTGCAGACTAAGTTAAACCTTAAGTCCTGAAGGAATGCAGAGTTAAGAAGTTTTTCCTGTTCCAATTGAAGTGACTACATTGGTGGTTTTCTTGGAAATTATCACTTTTTTAAATGGACCATACAGACTTTGTATTTCATACTGAAAAGAATGTGAAGTTTCTGAGCATTAAAAAGTGACAGTGCTATGAAATCCATTACTTATTTTTTCATGAGGAACAATGAAAAACTGAGAAATTGTATCCATATTCCACGGGCATTAGAGGCTACCCACCCACCCACAAACTCACACACACACATACACACAGACGTAAATAATACTTATATTCAAATATATAGTCAAGTTATATTGATATAAATGCAGCATTTTCTGGTATTTTTTGGTACAGCAGCCACTGAAATGCTGAAAAATTTAAATATGTTTTCATTTTCCTCTAATACCATCTGTAAATTTTGCCTTATACTGATCTATTTCATCAGATGAAAGAATCACACACAAGTTTTATAACACTATAAAGATAGGGTGAGTCTGATTTCTTTAATTACTAGACTAAAAATGCTAGTAAAAATAATTTTGATGGCACAAGAGATGTCAAAGTAACAATCAGTTTTAACTTCTTGTTTTATCTACAAGCTTACAAGATCTACATAGAAACTTCTTTCTTAAGAGCAAAAGAGAAATACAGAACAAAGATGTCACAGCCTTAGTCATGGCTTGGCTTCAAAGGCAAAGGGATTTATGAGATGTACATGTTCAGTAAACAATCACATTTATGTACTTGTTTGGGTTTGATGGTGGAAATGTTGCCACAGAGTGGGCATGGCAACAGACATTACCAAATCAGTGGAATTGCACAATAAAGATTTTATGCCATATATAGAATGGAAATTCTATCTGCTCTCATGGGCTAATTTGCAATGACTTGCCTACCCTGCAGGCCCTTGTACACCAGACCCATTGCAGTATAGAGATCCTTATATGGTGGTGCAAATCTTCTATTGATTAATGATTCTCAGTCATTCTCTTCTCTTGAGCTGTGGGCTTTGGGAGTCATGGTCAATCTCCCACTACCAGAATTACCTTTCCCCAGCTGAGGCTAATTCAGCACAGTTGCTGAGTTGGCTTTATCAATTTTTTCCTTATCTTGTCTATTCTGCCAAATTTCCTGGTGGCCCACAGATTCTGCATTCTTTGTGCCCACTATCATGCTTTAGTAACCTCCCCCTGGATCTGAGATCACTGAAGCTTGTAAAGCCCGAAACTTTAACAATGCAGTCCTACCAACAACAGATTTGTCCTTCTGACACCCAGACATCCCTTAGAGCTTGTTAGCTGCTATCTCTTTCATGGATTAAATTTCTATTCTTGTTGATTAACCTTAAAATTACACAAAGATCAAGCATAAAAGAACATACTTTCTTAAGAAAATCATATATGCCACATTTTGCAACACTGGGACACCTGACAGCTTGTTTTGGAGATCAGTTGCTGCCCCAGGAAAGAGAAAATGGCACTTTTGAGAATTGACTCCTGTAATCCAGCAGAATGGACTACCAAAGTTCTGTAGCACATTGAAAAGTGACATGTTGCATTACCTGGGTGACACACTATTACTCAATAACAGCAGCAGCTGCCAACAGCTGGACAAATAATTAATATGGAGGCAGTTAGGAGCTGCCTACCCTTAACTTCTCTCCCTTGTATGGACAGCCTCTGGTAAAAGTATCTGCATTTTGTGTGATCTTAAATTTCATGATCTTGTTAGGAGCTGGATATGCTGTCTGGGGGATGGGGATGAGAAGATCAGTAATGTAAAAGCAGACAGTTTCTAAGGAAGAGTTGAGTCCTGCTACCCAGAACAGCAAAATATTTTCTTCTCTCCTTAATTTCCTTGGCATTGTGATGCTTGGTAGAAGATGCTCAAAAAGGAGGAAGAAATAATTATTTGCCTTTGTAATTAATCCTTGTCATGCATGATTAAGTCAGAGTAGCAGAAATGCTTTTTCATTCAAACACCTCATTCAAGCTGAGAGGCAAAACCAGTTCTTCCTCCATGTCCTGATGGGGACACATGTACCTGTTTTCCATCAGCCCTGATGGCAAGGAACAGATGTGTATTCATTCAGGACAACAAAAAGCCTTGTCAGCCAAGGCAAAAGTAGTTTGTGTGCTGTAGTGGCTGACCTTGAGCCTAGACCTAGTCCCTTGCTCACTTCTCCCAAGAGGATTGTGGGAGAGACTTGGAAGTGCAAAAACTGAAAATGTGGATTGAGATAAAGAGTTTAGTAGGTGAAGAAAAGCTATTTGTGGGAAAAAAACAGAATAAGGAATTAATTCACTACTTCCCATTGGCAGTAGGTGTCCAGCTACTTCCTGGGAAGCAGGACCTCACCACATATAACAGTTACTTGTGATGACAAATGCTTTAACCACAAACACCTCTCTTTTCCACTGATTTCATAGTTGAGCACAATGTTGTATAGCATGGAAAATCCCTTCAGTCAGTCTGGGTTGTCTGTCCTGGTTGTGTCCCTGTCCAGCTTCCTGTGTACCCCAAGATTATTTGTTGGAGGGGCAGAAGAGAGGCAAAAAAAAAAAAAAAAAAGCGATCCTGGGGCTGTACAAACACAACAGCAACATCCAAAACTCTGGCGTATTACTAACACTGTCTCAGTCCCAAACAGGAAACACAGAAGGCTATGAAGAAAGAGAACTCCATCCCAGCCAGACCTGGTGCAAGATCATGTTCTGCTGCTGCAAGAACTGCTGTTGTGAGAGGAGAGGAGCCCCTGTGCCAGCAGAAATACCTGTGGAGGAGCCTGATATGTCTGGGGATGCTGTATCACTGTAAACCTACAAATCAATTAAAAACCTGTAACTTGTTGATGTCTGATTGATGCAGCCCATGTTCTCTCCTTGTCTCACACAGAGTGAGTTATAAATGAATCTCTGTATCTGTTTTGTTTGCATTCAAAATTCAACACATCAAGGACTATACTGTGATGGACCCAAGCTGTGTTCCACTCTTGGAACATGCATGGAGGAAGCTGGCAGGGAAGCACAGGGCCAGGGGTGTGTGGAGGAGCCCGGTCCTGGGCATGGCTTCCCAGGCAGGGCTGACAGAGTGTCGTGGCCAGGACCAGGAGTGGCTCCACAGCAGGGGTGTAGAGAGGGGTGCGGCCCCAGCATGGCTCCAGAAGTGAGGTAGGCAGGAACACATGAGGTCCAGGGTGGGGTGGAAGAGCAGCATGTGCACTGGCAAAATGCCCAGGTTCTGGCTCCATGCCCAGAAAATGACAAAAGAGGGAACCAGGAAAGGACCTACCAAATGACCTTCTTACCTGGGAAACCTAATTATGGCTCCAGCGTGGGCTGTGGTGATACCTTGCTGGTGCAAGGTGAGGGTGGAAGCAACAGTGAGGGCCGAGGGTGGAACAAAAGAGGCTACGAGGAAGGCAAGTGTGTAGAGAGATTGAGTAAGAGATTAGGAATATGCCAACTAAGTGTAGTCTGATGTTAAAGGAAAATTTTAAATTTGAACTTGCAGCATCTGGACCAAATAATCGCTGGCATCAGTGATTAGGAGGGAGAGATGAGAAACTGATGAAAAAAATGAGACAGGTGCAGATATCACTTGCAGAGAGAGGCAATGCCTAATGTGACAAAGCCTATTAGTGCATGGTTGACCCAGCAACATGCTTGGAAAAACTTTGAACTGGGAAAATACTTTTAACTAGGTCACTGATTTGTGTCATGAAGATAAAGTATTGACCTAGTGTGCGAGGCTTCAGCTCCACACGGATGATCAGAGCAGAGTGACTCTTAGAATAGGGAGGGGGAATTGATTTGGTTGCATGAGAATCACACAGTGTAGGTGTATGAAAGCAGCCAGGAGATTAGAAAGAGCATTGGAGACCTCTAGAACTGTGACCTGAAGAGGAACCCAAAAGAAAGAGCAGGTCTTCATCACTGGTTTACAGCCCACTTTAAATCTTTTACTGGATTTTTAAATCATATTACTTAGTGACATATAATTCTCTGTTATTGCTCTCTTAGAATGACATACTTCTCGTTTAACAAAAAGTAATAAACATCAGATTGTTTTCATGCCATATTCCTACAAGAATACATCAGTAAAATCTATACTGGTAATTCAACATGGATCAAAAATTTTGAACTCAGGCCTATCTGGAAAAGGAGCTTAGGCTTCTGAATGCAGAGGTTACCTTCCTGCTGTTGTGTATTGTTATTGTATCTAAGAAACAGGACTTTGGGTAGATGATTTGCACAACCAGGAGTCACAGGGATAACACAGGTGTTTTCCTTCCAGTGAAAATGATCCAACAAAATAATCTTCAATATTCTCTAACTGCCTGAATTCAGGGTAAAAGCAATTTATGTATACTGAGGTATTTGCAAACTGGCTGAGTAGCTGTTAAATGGAGACCTACTTAATAATATGCTTACTATCAATAATTTGTTAGTAACTTTATGAAAGAAGACCTTGCTCCAGTGCAAAGTGGCTGTCAATTGCTAGCATTGTTAATAACAGTACTAGTGTATTATATTAATGTGATGGTAACCTAAACTATTCTTCAAAGTACAAGGCAATGGAGCCAGTGAGGACTTTTCTCATCTTCTGTCTAGTCCTCAGTCCCCTGAATATTACTGTTTCACCCTCCTCCTAAACTGTCTTCCTAATAAAGAGATAAACTCCATATTTCCAGGGCAACTGCATACATTTCTTGATGACTTGGATATCTTTATTCAGTGTTCTATGAGTCAAATCACTAGTGAGTTTTTTTCCATAATGTTTATGTGCATCTGTAAGGAAAGTTTCTCTGTCACCATTAAACATAGAATCCTTTGCAGAATACTGATGAAATAAATTTATCCCACTAAATGCGACATCTACACAGATATCCATTTAAACATTCGTGAATGATGACATTTCAAGAGAGCTTCAATGTATCAATCTACATATCCTAGTATGTAGCTGTACTATGGACAGACACTATAATTGGAAAATGTGATTTAACAAATCAGCATATGCCACTGTTTGAAGGATTCATTATCTCAGAAAGAAAAATTTTGTTTTGTTTATTTTGAAACTCAGGAGAAGAGAGGAATGTATATATTACCAGTTCTCATCTCTTTATAAGTCCCAAAATCAGACCTTGAGTCAGAAAAAAGGTTTGTAGAGGCATGCAGATGTATATGACAAACACAGCTTTTGTCTTTATGGCGCACTGAAAACCTCCTGTCATAATCTGTTCTGCCTCCTTTCTTTTTTCTTTTTTCTTTCTTCTTTCCTTTTTTTTTCTTTTTTTTCTTTTTCATTTTTATTTTCTCTTTTGTTTTTGTATTTATATCCTGCAGAGGCAAAATGATGTGGCTAATATCAGGATAATGAAACATGAACTTAGGTTCAGAAAATGGTCTCCTGCTTTTGAAGAAAATAATGAAGTAAACCTAAGAAATTTTTTTTAAAGTAAATCTAAACTATTATTGGAGCAAAATTTACACCTTGTTAAGGTTAATCAGAGTTCTCAGGATGTGAAAGGAGATCAAGCTTCAAGGTTTCCAGGGCAGTTTCTCTCTCTTTAACATGAAGAACTTAATCCAGCACAGGAATGTCAAGTGAGACTATTGAGATACTTCAAAAGTAATACACTGTGAATGCTACTTGCACATTTAAGCTGCTAGAAACAAAACAAATGGTCATAAATATACAGTGGAGACCTTTAAAAATCTGAAGCTCATAGTAAACTTAGCTGTTCACAAGAGTTGTAATACTCTAAGCACAGCTGCTTCCTGGAAGAAGTGCAGAAGAGTCTCTGTGCTCCTCCACACTCCCTTGTAGTGTGATGCCCAGCTGCCAAAAATCAGGGAAATGCATTGAATCCCATCATTTTGTTTGCAAGCAGGGAGGGTTTGAGAGCAGGTACTGCAAGGAACCATTTGCCTGAACTCAGATACATGCTCTGTACAGTAGAGATGACTTCTTAGTTCACAACATGGCTAGCCTGTAATTCCTTTCAAAGATGCAATTTACTATGTTTATCACAGAATTAACTGGGAGGAGCTGTTGACTCCCTCCAAGGCAGGAAGGCTGTGCAGAGAGACCTGGGCAAATCAGAGGGCTGGGCAATCACCAACCAGATGAAGTTCAAGAAGGGAAAGTGCTGGGTTCTGCATCTGGGATGGGCAACCCTGGATGTACAGACAGACTGGGGAATGAGATGTAGGAGCACAAAGGGACCTGGGGGTCCTGGTCTGTGGCAGGTTGGACATGAGCCAGCAGTGCCCTGGCAGCCAGGAGGGCCAACCCTGTCCTGGGGGCATCAGGCCCAGCATGGCCAGCTGGGCAAGGGAGGGGATTGTCCTGCTCTGCTCTGAGCTGGGGCAGCCTCACCTCTGTGCTGGGGGCAGCTCTGGGTGCCACAATAGAAAAGATATTAAACTACTGGAGAGTGTTCAAAGGAGGGCAACAAAGGTGGAGAAGGGCCTTGAGGGGAAACTGTAGGAGGAGCTGCGGAGGTCACTTGGTGTGTTCAGCCCGGAGGAGACTGATAGGACACCTCATTGCAGTCTGCAGCTTCCTTGTGAGGGGAAGAGGAGGGGCAGACATTGACCTCTCCCCTTTGATAACAAGTGACAGGTCCCAAGGGAATGGCCTCAAGGTTTATCAGGGGAGGTTTAGGCTGGATAGTAGGTAAAGGCTCTTCACCCAGAGGGTGTTTGGGCACTGAACAGGCTACGCAGGGCAGTGGTCACTGCACCAGCCTGACAGAGTTCAAGGAGTTTTTGGACAATACTCTCAGATACGTGGTGTGACTCTTGGGAATAGTGCTGTGCAGGGCCAGAACTGGACTCAATGCTTTGAGTCCTTTCCAACTCAGCTTATACTGTAATTGTGTAATTCTGTGATTTACTAAGGGTATTCTGGCTGTCTAGGAAGAGCATGTTTTTAGTGGCTTATTTTTCACTACATTTTTTGAAATTTGATGTTCATGTCCTTCATGAATTACAATGTATCTCCAATGTCTTTATTTTGCAAAGTACATTTTTCCAAACCATACTGTCTAAGAACTGACACAGAATGTTTTCATCCTGTAGAAGGAGCTTGGGGGACCTTAGAAAATGCAGTTACCTGCATATTACAATATATAGCACTAGCCTTGCCTGCCTCAGAATCTTGAGGATTCAAAACAACTTTTAAAAATCCTTCTATAACACCAAACTGCTTTTCCTGCTGCATTTGTTGCCAATTGAACCTCTCTCTGGGGCAGCAGTAATTGGATTTATTGCAGAAAGGCATTCAGGAACAGGAAGCTTCTCTTTAATATTACTGCATGGAATGGGGTGGAGTGATTTGAATGAAGAAGTAAAATAGTTGTTATCAAGAATGAAGATCAAAGAGAAGGTGATGAATCGGCGGTTTCGGTTGTTATTGCTTTTGAGAGGTGACTGAAGGGAAAACAAAGCAAAACACACACATAAATTGTTGTCAGTAAGTTAAAGGTATTGGTCTGGATTCTTAGTACACCAAGTTCACTTGCTCTGCAGTGTTTAAAACAATTAAACGTTAAGGAGAATAAACCTTTTTATTATTTTCTGTAAGAACATAAATAGTAACCCAAATGCCTCTTCCTTTTTCCTACATTTAAACTGAAATCCCTCATCTAATTCTCCTCTAATCTCTGGTTTCTTTTTAAGTATCTCTAGTTATCTTTTTATCTCATTCAATAGCAAAAATATGCCATATTATGCTGATATATATTATGCCAATTTTTGTGGCTCAACAGGCAGTAAGCACAGATTTAAAATGAATCAGAATAACAATAATAAATGGTAGGAAGAATCAGAAACTTTTTGCCAATCCAAATTTGAATCCATATTGTTTTCTTCTGTACCTTTCCACACTATCCCTAGCAGAGAGGCAATGCCAGGTGGAAGAAAACATTCCTGCCAGGATGTGCTTCTATGAACATTCAATGTGACTAGGTGTGCTCTTTGAAATTTTATCTATCCCTGAAAGGAGCTACCTTCTTCCCATGTCTGGAGCATTGCAAGCAGAGTAAAACCTAAGCCTCGTGTACATCTACAGCAAAACTCCAAAGAGGACTAGGTTTTGCAGTATTTGCACTGCTGTATTTAAAAGGAAGCAAGTGTTCTGGGGCTTCTTCTCGGAGAGCCTAAGCTAGTCAGATATTCTCTGCATCGTTTACCCTTTCTGTGCAGTGAAAGTGCTGCTGTTTCCCTGATGTCACAAGGCTGAATGCTTTGGAAACTCCAAACTTACCCATAGAGGCTGATGTGAATGAATGCATGCAGTTTTCCTCTGTGTGGGATGAAGAAAGCCAGAGCACGGCGTATTCCCTTTGAACTGAGTGACACAGCAGTATAAATTCTTCATGGACTGTTTACAGTCTGGGGCAGAAAGCTGAGCACTGTTACCATCAAATCTCTACATGCAGCCACAACACAGAATGGTACACAGCAATAGTACTGGGGCTTTTGTTGCTTTTGCTTTCAGTCACTCCTATTTGTGCCTCACAGGATAGCTTCTAGCTTGACAGATAAAGAATGCCTAAATAAGAATCTTATGATAGAAACAGTTTTATTGTATCTCCCAAATTTTATGAGTAGTAAAAAATCAACTAGGCAGCCATCATTGGTACATATAAAGTTGGAACACTCTTCCTCGTGTATAATTTCACCTTTAATTACATTGAATTTTAATTATTGTTTTATTACCTAACTAGCTATTCTATAGTCTTCACAGAAAATCCTTTGACACAATAGAACAGACTGGAACAGTGAGCCAGGAGAGCAGAGGGAGAGTGAGGCAGGCAAGGACAGTGTCCTCCTCCCTGGCAAGGCACAGTCCCACAGTGCCTGAGCAGAGCAAGCAGAGCAGATCCTGTGGTGGTCACCTAGCTCAGCCACATGCCAGTACCCTCCAGACACATAAGTTTGTGGTGATCCAAGGTCCAAGGCCAAGCCATGTCTGCTCTGGAAGCCATGAATCCGAGCTCTGCGTTAGAAAGTTCTTTCTGCCAAACCTTATTGAGTGGCAGAGCCTGTTAGCTTAAACTGGGTGGCTGTGACTGTCAAGCTCCTGAATGTGGCAGGAGTCAATCCTTTGTAGAGCTGTTTTGGGTTCTGTGTTTATTTTTATGAGTTGTTGAACCTGTCTGATTAAAGTCTGAAACAGAGATGCTAATTTCATTAAAGAATACTGAACATTTTCTGAACTGGATCCAAAAATTAGCCACTGAAAGATCTGTTAGATTTGTTTAGGCTTTAAGTTTGCCCGTGAATCAACCACATTTGCTGAAGCAACCTGTTTCCTGAGCGTTATTATTGACAGTGATTTAAGGATTGCTAAATGAAGTGAAACTGGAACACTAAACTGCTGAGAAGCTCAGTGAAGCTTTTTATGTCCATGTCTTCACACGCCTCTTACTGAGTCTTTACATTTGATGAATATTAAACTCTTTGGGGAGGGATAGAGGGCAGTCAGGTCCAGCTTGAAGGCACTTTAACGTCCTGTCTCCATGTCATGTTCCCATTATAGTGAGTGGAAATCCAGTCAATACAGCTAATGGACTCTGAAGGGGGATTCAGATGCCCCTTTCAAAATGAGTCAAACAGCTCTACAGTTTCCAGTGGGATTAAACATAAGCATTCAGTGTTCTAGGGTATAGAAATACAAGGCTGGCAGATATAATGTGGTGTGTTTGGGAGATCTGTGTCCTTCTGGAGAAGCAGCTGGATCTCAGGCAGGATGCCTTACAGCACCTCAGATGGCAACGAAACAATTGAACCAAGTCCCTCCATTTACATGCCTATATATACATATAACTATGATCTGGAGCTGAATCCCACGCCTGAGATTTGATTATTAAGAAATTCTAAATCATTATATTTGTTTGCCAAACAAAAGCAGCCAGAATCTCCCAAGAAAAATGTTATTTTTCTTAACATAGTTTCTGGTTTTGCTTTTTTCCTATGTTCTTACAACCAGAGGAAGTACATAAATGTTATTGAAAGATTTAGAAATCCAGATATTCATGCACATGTCTTTACTCCATCATTATGAACTGGCCTTTGGTAGGGAACTGAAGACAAATCTGCACAACTTCATCATCACACTCTGAAAGAAACCCTTCTACCCTTTCCTTGCATTTGTGCTTCTGAACATGAGGAGATTTAGCACAGCAGCTTTTCTGTCTCCAGTTTTCAGAATGCTGCAGTCACTCTAGAGTTTGGAGGTCACCTCGCTACTCGTGCTGTAGTGACAATATCCTTTTCACCTGAGCCTTGTCAGCACCTTGACTTGAGAAATCCAATGCAACTAAAACAATAAAGCATGAAGATGAATTTATTTTTTTATGAGACTTTGCAGTTATTTAAGGGATAAATTTGGTTTGACAGCTTTACAGTTCATGTAGCTGTTGTCCATAAAGGTCCACACAGGACTCCTACAAGTA
Source organism: Thryothorus ludovicianus (assembly GCA_013397245.1). Lineage (NCBI taxonomy): Eukaryota > Metazoa > Chordata > Aves > Passeriformes > Certhiidae > Thryothorus > Thryothorus ludovicianus. The sequence goes on from VZTB01016567.1 coordinate 804,015, forward strand.
TAGGGGTTGTCAGCAGGAATGGTGGAATGTCAGGGACATAGACATGGGTCCAGTCTCACCTCTGGCAGCATAAATAGGCACAACCAGGCTCGTTTATCTTCAGTTTCCTTTTGCCTTCTTGCATTGCCTCTCTGTGACTGACTCCCAGTCTATGTCTCTTCTCTCAAATTTGTCTCATGACCCATTATTACAAAATATCAGTCTAATGAGTCTAAACATTTGAAACAAATTTTACTTCTACAGCCAGAAACGTGCAGATAGGTAGGGCAGGCTGGGTGGCTTACACTTCCCAGCCGCAAAAAGAGATGTTATTAAATCATCATAAATAGGAAGGAAATGTACACTTCAGGGTTGAGCAATACACCTGATGAATAAACTAGAGGATCAAAATAATAAACTATGACTTTCTCCAAATGTAAGAATAATCAAGCACACAAAAACAAGGATAATAAGGCATAAGTGCCTGTTGCATAAATGTGCTGTGTCTTTTTTAACATATCTGACATACCAAATATATTGTACTATGCTAATGATCTGGGAAAAACAATACATTATTACTTGAAATTATTCTGAAATACAGAAATGCCAAGATCTGTGCTAAATGAAAATGCTTTTTTTCAACAGAGTACCTTTATAATTAAAGGGCAGCATTTAAGCATGTCATTTTTATTTTAAGCTTCAGTAGTACCACAGTGTGTACTATTCTGTTTGGGGAATGGCATCCTTCCAAAATGTGTGATCATCTGAAAGGTGAACTCATCTTTTGTAATTTCATTTGTCAAGTCTGTATCTCAGTCTGGAAATCAGCTCAGTTGTGAAAGAACTGTCATGCATGTTCAAGGTTAAATGCGTGTTTATGGAGTTCCCTGTATTGGAATAACTGCCTGTGCCCTGGGACTCCTGCCACGACAAGGCAGGCTTGATTATTTAATGGTCCTTCTCAGGGTGGTGTGCCTGTTATGACCCCAGTTTATGACTCATTTTTATTTCTCCAGGTCTGTCACGGCCCCTAGTGGCTCAGAGACACCCGGACACCTCCGTGGGCCTGGCACCCAGAGCCCGAGAAGGGTGAAGTGCTGCAGGGCAGACTGTGGGAAGGGGTGAAGAGATGGGGCTGGGAAGCCTGGGCGTGTTTGACAGCTCTGTGAGCCAAAACAAGTTCCAGCAAATCCCATCATGTATTTCTTGCAAGATTGGTCGTGCTTATAAATTTCAATAAAAACATTTTTGTTGACCTAAAGGAAAAATGTTTTGATTTTGTATTAAACATTCATCTTATGTCTTTATTAAAAGAAATCTATGTATCGTAACATTTTGAAGAGGCAGAAAATTTAATTTAAAGACAGAAAGTATGACACAGTAATTAATTAATTTTTAAAATTACTTTCTGTTAAAATTACTGTTTTATAGATTATCTTGTCTAACAATCTGAGTGAAAGCTTTTCTTCTTGTCCATGGAATTGTTCTTGTTGATCAGAGTTTACAGTTTACATCACAGCTTTCCCACTGTTCAGGTGGGATTTTGGCAACAAGTTCATTCTATGGGCCTGCAGACTAAATCATGAATATTAGAAGTCCTCTGGAAAATAAGAAGTGCTCTGGCATTCCAGGAGAAATGTGTTTATGCCATTCTAGTTAAGGCATCTTTAGCTTTTGGAGTATCTACCTAAATCCAAATTCCTGTAATTTATATGCTTGGTAAAAGCATTTTTATCAGTTCCCCAAGAAGAAATGGTTCTGCACATTCATATTTGTTTCATTGTTTGGAAACAGCTGTTCACTACTAAGAGAAAAATACAAGCTCTCAATTACACCACACAGTATTCTTGGTAATAACTGACTGTTTATTCATCACAGCTAACCCATTTGCTCAAACCAGGAATTATTGAAATAGTGTTTCTACTGTGTTTTTGAAAATCCAGTGTAACTTTCAACTTCAAAAATGTAATATATTGGTAGTCTTTTATTATAGGACTAACCAATACAAGAAAAACGAATTCTAAGTGTTTTCTTTTTTTATTTTTTTTTCCTCTACCCTGTCTCTTTTATTCATTGCTCTCCATCCCAAAAACCTACTGTGACTCCTTTTTAGAGCTGCTTACCTGGGTCTGCATGAGAGTACTGAAATTTCTGTTTTAAACTGAGAGCATTGATTTTTTTTTCTCAGTTTGCAGTACTCAGACTAATACCTAAGCTGAAATGGAGTCCTGAGACCACAGACAGGAGTTGGGAGAGACCCTGGGGGAAGATTAGCAGGGACAATAAGGTCCAATAGTGCCCTCAGGGCCCTGACGTCTACTCTAACACCCATTTCTTCTCTGAACAATTCTGTCCATCACAGCTAATAATGCTCCTTTTAAAAGGATTTTTCTTTTTCCAAGTAAGATTATAATTTTTCTATGTCATATTGTACATCATTCGGACAGAAAAAATATCATAATAATGTCTGATAGAAACAGTACCTCTGTTAAAAATAACTTACAAATCTGACTGCCATCTATTTCCATACTTTTTCCAAACTGTTCCGAAGCTACATCGTTGTAGTGCAAATATGACATTGATGATCCATCCTTTCACTTCAGGTGTCTCATTCAGACACACTCAGGCTGAATATTCTCACATGCTTTCTCTTAAATCTCCTGAAGAACAGTAAGTAAGCCTCAGAAGATAAGGGTATTAAGAGCCATTGAGGAAATTCTCCTAGCATGTGATTGTTTTGTTGAGAAGGGCTTTAGTGGTATTTTCCTGACAAATGGTCCTTCTGGGATCACTTCCTCTGGTTTGCTGACTGCTTCTTTAGGTACATGATCAAAATTGTGTGGGAAAAAGGAAAGTAAGCAGGTTAGTACAAAACGATCAAGGATTTAATGTGAATGCCAAAATTTAACTTAAACACATCCAGTGATAGTTTAGAAAAAAAAATTATCAAATAAAATCAACTTTTACTTATCTTAAATTCCTGTAAAGATTTGCAGAGGAAATATTTAACTGAGGTATGTGGTATTTGAATGAGAGTCTATGTGGCTGCATGAGGAACCAGGAGAAATGGTACAGCAGGAGTGCAGGGAGTAATGATACACTTGCAACAAGTCAACAGATTATGACCAACCACAAAATGCAAGAAATAATATAGATAAGAATTGGGAATTGGAAAGATTTGGATGTTGGGCCAATTGTTCTAAATCCTTGGCATGAAGAAAGCCCCATGAAACACGGAGCTACAGCAGTGTGGCCCTGAGGTTTTCTCAAGAAAGATACCAGAGATTGCAAACCCTTGTCACCATTCAGCACGGACCCAGACAAAGTGATGAGGGCTTGATTGCCAGGGCATGGCAAGGACTGGCTGCTCTGTAAGAGCCAGGATTTCAGCCTGGTAACACAGCCCCTGAATGAGGGAGCAGGGCACGCTCACAGGTGGCACCTGTGGGCAACCACGAGCCCAACTCATCAAACATGTCTGAGGCAGCTCCAAGGTCAAGCTGGAAAAATCAACTGCCTGGTCAGGGACAGGATGAGGATGAGGATGAGAATCAAGATGAGATCTGGTGGCCATAATTGGGGTCAGGTAGAGTCACTGATGACTGGGCATGTCAACAGTGACAAAGCAGGACCAAGGTCAAGCCAGGAAATCCTTCTGCAGCTCTGGGTCCCAGCCAGTGGGGTCTATGGCCAAGGACAAGCATGGCTGTGGCTGAGCTGGGACCAACATGACATATGACATAACTCAGAGAGCGCCTGAAGCTGCAGGGTGGAGCTGTGCCAGGGTGTAGGAGGAGGACTGAGGTGAGGCTGGTCAGGACCATTAAGGTCTATGAGTGCCCTCAGGGCCCCGACCTTGATACTTGGCGTCCCTTGTTCTCCTCACCATAAATAACTCTTTCGGAATACACAGATGTTTGTGCTTATGAGTAGGAAAGATTGAGTATGCATGAAAGTGAAATTTATGGAGAATGACTGTTCCTGAAATAGGTCTTGTTTAAAGTGAAAAGTTACTGCCTGCTTCTCTGTGGTCATCTATAGGGCCTTGTTACTTTTATTGTTATAGCTATACTCTCTTCATTTCTTCAAATTACAAGAAAACAACTGCGCTTGAATAATTTATTTGAATCATTTATCATTTCTCTCTCTCAATCTCTCTCAGAAGGATCTCTGGTTTTACCATAGTTTTAGGGATAGTACTATTACAAGACAACTGAAATTTTAGATGTCTTATAAAAAAGGTAGAATTTGTTCCTATATAAAAGAGAAAGTTTTACAAACCATTGACTGTTTCTCAGGCAAGCCCCCCAGGGTGAGAGGACACTAGAGAAATAAGAAGAGCATTTCCAGAGCCCTTGCAGGATCCCAGACCTCCACACTGGAGCTCAATCCAGCATTTTACATTGTACTGTGGGATAGGACAAGGCCTTTTGGACTTTATGTTTTCTTTCTCTGGTATATGGACCTCTTGAGGTCCATATATAATGAGCAAATTAAAAAGCATCGGCATGCTTTCATGTTTTCCAGATGCTTTTCAAAGCACTCATGACAGCAGCATAAAAAGTTGTTTTAGAAACAGGACAACAAACCAGCAAGATATTATTTTCTTTTTTTTTTTTTTTCTTTTTCATTGAGGATTTATGTCTGTCATGACTCACAGACCACTGCTGCTGTTCTGTTATGAAAGAGATGAGCCCTGCAGGCAAAACACAGACCAGGTGAGCAAAGGCAGCATGTTCAAACACAACACTTTTAATGTACATTTACTTAGAAAAAGAGTAAACTTACTCAGGGCTGCAACAGCAGGAACTCTACACAGGAGGATTTTTGCTTGTTTGTTTTTCTATTACAGGCAGACTTAAAATGTTTAAACTGGCGGCTGAGCCCTGTGACAGTCTGACTGTGCTAGACTGGGGCTTTGTTTTGTATGTCAAGGTAGTGTGCTGTAACTGTGGGAAACATGAGCCATTCCCCAAAGCACATCCTTCGGGGGGAGGGGGGATCAGCATCTCCTGAAAGCAGCTTTTTATCAGGTAGTTTTGGACAAAACCATTTTTGTTTCAAGAATAAAACCTTCAGGATACTTACTTATTCATCTACATAGCAATAAACCCCTGGAAAAAACACATTGCATTCAAAGCTATACCTGGGAGGAGAGATCTCCCTGGAGCATATTTAAGGGAGACTTTTCCATTCCCTCCTGAAATTAGTAACTTCATGGATTTTAAAGGGAAACTAAACATTTCTATGATCATAGGTTTCCCTGATCTCAGGGAGAAGAGAAAACATCTTTCAGTGATACACTCAACATACGTATGGCAAAAGTGGAGCTAATTAAGAGACACTCCCTTTTCCCTCGGCTTTCTGGAATTCCAAACCCTCATCAGAGACATCAATTATTTTGGGAGTCTTTCACTTGTTCCCTCATCAACGTGTTTACTTCCGTCTTATGCTATTGCATAAATATGTTTGTAATTTTCTCTTCCTGATGTGGCACAATAATTCCACAGCCTGTTTTTGTTTTTAATTCTGTGTGCTAATGAAGTGCTAAAACTAACTCAGCGAATTGTTTCTGACCGCTGAAAAACTGCAGAGCGATGCAGACCTTCCTGTTGGGAGGGGTTAAAAATTAGTGAATGTAAAGATAGCTCAATATAAATCTGCAGGTTGGTTAAATCTAGTTTCTTGAGAGACACTTGCTTTTTATAGACACCAGCCTTACACCATGCAGTATAAAACAACTCTGTCTGTTTGCAGTTTTCCCTGTGAATTTCTGCCAACACTTTGCACAGTTCAAGGCTCTGAGCCAAGACAATTAAGACTGACTACAGCTGTATTATGAAGGGTCAAAGCACATGTCAGAGCTTACACCCATCACCTTAAACACGAGCCCCACTCTGTTTAAACTCTGTCTTTCAACTGAGTTTTGATTTTTCCAAATTTGTCAGTTTTTCCCTGTAATGAATGAGCAAATAAAGCATTAACAGCCTTGCCACAAAACTCTTCCTCCTAATTCCAGCTCAAGAGTACTGGAACTCTGAGGTCCTCAGTACAAGAAAGACATGGACCTGTTGGAACGAGTCCAGAGGAGGCAATGAAAGATGATCAGAGTGATAGAGCATCGCTCCTATGAAGACAGGCTGAGAGGGCTGTTTAGCCTGGAGAAAGCTTCGGGGACACCTTATAACAGCTTTCCAGTACCTAAAAGGGGCTGATGACACCAAACTGGCTGACACACTTGATGGATGGGATGCCATCTAGAAGGACCTGGATAAGCTTGAAAACTGGGCTTGTGGGACTTTCATGAGGTTTAAGTGCACCAAGTGCAAGCTGCAAGGTGCACCACATGAGGTCTGGGCAACTCCCGGGATAAACACAGGCTGGAAACAGAAGGACAGCAGCCCTGCTGACAAGGACCTGGGGCTGTTGGTGGATGAGAGGCTGGACATGAGCACTGATACCCCAGAAAGCCAATCCTGTCCTGGGCTGCACCCACAGCCCCATGGGCAGCAGGGCCAGGGAGGGGATTCTGCCCCTCTGCTCTGCTCAGACCCCACCTGCAGGGCTGCACCCAGCTCTGGGGGCAGCACAGGGAGGACAGGGACCTGCTGGG